>BJBW01003168.1:329238-431412 GCA_004320125.1 Scolopax mira | reverse complement strand
ACCGCCATCACGATACCACCGCTTGCCGAAGCACCCGGAGCACACCTGACCGCACCGCTCTCCCTCCTCCTACTGCCCCAGGGGCAGGACTTCCTCCTTTTATGTGTTGTGGTCGACGTCCGTCCTGTCCCCGTCCCCCCCCCCCCAAGCTAGCTCAGGCCCCTCCCCCTGGGCGTGGCTCAAATGGGATGGAATACTTGTGTCCCTGCTAGGTCCTGGGAACAATTAACCCTTTCCCCACCAGACCCAGCACATCATGACAAGGATAAAGGCCAATCATGGCATTTGAGTCCAGATCCTGGTTCCAGGGTGCGAGGGACATGCAGGTATGATTTCATTCTTGGTTGAGTTTCCCAGTCAGATTTGAGTAACACTTTTTGACATCAAGGGATGTCAAAAAACCATCTGAAATTAACAGTGAACTTGATGAAGGATGAAAGTGGCCATTGCCAGACTGCAGAAGTGGAAATTGTCAAATTACTGAGCAGAAGAAATAAGAATTACAGAATGGGTGACATAAATTATAAAGTATTTTAAAAAAATTATTTAAAGTATCTTTAAGAAATCAGTCTTGGGTTCACTTGCTCATTTCAGACCACATCTCTACCTTCTGGGCATGAATGAAGAGAAAGGAGAGTGCCATGCAACCCTAGACCAAAAGTCCATTCACTTGCTGACAGGGTCTAGGTGCAGCTTCTTAGGAAATGCTGCAAAAACAAGTACAGCACAAACCTATCCCTTTGGTACCATCCCAGGGAATTTCAACTTGCAGATAGACGCTTCTAGTCTCAGAGATTGCATCCACATCAATGTGTTTAGTGGCCTTGATGAGCTTACCTTCCATTAATGTGCTAAATTTCTTTTCAGTCCACTTAATGCATCTCATGTTTGCCCCTCTCTGTGGCAGGAGGCTCCACAACTCAGTTCTTTGCTCCTGGTGATTGAGAAGGAGGTGAAACCATTCTGGTTGCATATATGGGTGGCTATACACTATGAGAAATGTCTTGCTCTTCTTTCTCTGATGACATGTGGAAGAGGGAATATACTTAAAATGTCACCAGCTTTTTCTGGCTACTTCACACATGAACATGACATTTGTGAGACCACAGAGGTGTTTGTAGTTGGTGAACAATTCCACTATTGTAAATGTTGGTGTCTTGGGATGATGGACAGAAGGATGGGGGAGGTGGGGACTTGCAAGTTAAATATCTCGTTGTGTCAAAGAAAAACTCGTACTAGTTCAGATTTCCCAGAGTGCAGATGACTTGGTCCCATGTAAGTCACAGGTGGAGATTTCTCTTGTTGGGCACGCAAAACAAACACTTAGACTTGGGAGAAAGTTAAGACAGAAAAAAAGACAAATGAATCACTGAAAGCAATATCACATTTTCTTTTTTGGGTGACTCTTGAGCTAGGAGTGCCACAGAGAACTGAGATATTTCCTTCCTTCAGGTCTAGATCAGAAATTACTTTCTGTCATTTTTCTTCTATTTCAATTCTTCCTCATCAAGTTAGGCTATATCTTCATGGCACAGAAAGTGCACTCTTAAGTCACATTTTGCTAACTAGGATTACAGGAACAATGGAGACAAGACCTTTGACATTCCACGTTTAAGTGGGAGTCTGAAGTTAAGTGTGAGCTGTGAAACTGTACTTAAACTCAAACCACCTTATTGTGTTCGTAGCCACTATTTCCATTTGCTTTCTTATCCTTTGTCCTGAAAATCTACTGGAAATTCTTGCATAAGGTAGAAGTTTAAGGCTAAGGCTCAGATACTCAAAGGCCTATTAAATGCCTAATTTGCCTTGAACACAATGGGAAGATGTCTTTGTTAAACCACACTCAAATGGCTAATGATGGAAACAGCTCAGTCCTTGAAGACAGACTCACTGGTCTCCCCTTTGTAATATTTGATGAGGGGCTGGGACTTGCTGTTTATGTCACCTAGCCTGGTATGTGGGTCTAGTTTGAGAATGCTATAAAAAGAAGCTATAGTTTTACTGCGCTCACATAATTGCCAAATCAACTCAACTCTCAGTTTTCAAGAAGCCAAACCAGTCAGCAAAGTGTGGCTGCAACCACACGTCCCCTGGAAGACTATCACTGCAATAGCTAAAATGAGAATGTGTAGCTACCTACTATTATTTTTATTATGACTCAAAATTGGGCTGAGGCTATTCACAGCCATTATGGTACTAGCTTGTAACCTATCATTATGAAGAGATTTCACAGCCTTCACTCTCTGCAGTGTTCAATTCTTACAGAAATACATGATGAAAGATCCTGACAGTGGGACTGCTCTTGTTCACATCCTGAGGCTTCACGAACAAATGACAAAGCCTCTTGTTCCCAACACACTGTGTAAGTGTTCTGGGCTGGAGTCTGAAGCTCACCTTACTTATCAGGGTAGTTTCCTAAGCAGAAGAACGTGGTTTCCTGGTGTTTAGTCATCTTCTGACTAAAATCAAAGAAAGAAAATGTGAGCTATGACTAAGGTGCCTCTGGTGTTTGGAGCAATCCCAGTTTTTCCTTCTCTATGAGGTGAAGATTCCCTGGTGTGCAATAGAATTGTACTCATGCTGCCAACTTCTTCTCAGAATGGGAAGAGGATGAGGTGTCTCTCTCTCTTTCTTCTATACAGAAACATTGTTTTTTATTAAGCCTCTAAGAAGTTGGTATCTTCAAGACCTTTATGACCCTGTCATCTTTCTCTGAAACAGGCAAAAGGATTCAGGAGTTATTGATGAAAGGGGATTTAAAGAGGTTCAATAAAACCAGACAATATAAATATTAAAAAATCATCAGATAAGGGGATAGTGGTGCCATTGTGGGGTTTCCCAGAGAGCCAGAAATGGTATTCTATGCTTTATATCTCTAATTTTACCAAGTTTGAAATCACAGCAATGGACAGTCCAGCTAGTGTGAGAGCCACTAACCCACACACAGCCTTCTTCCCTCTACTGATGCTGCTGAGAAAGGCAAGATTACAGCAAGATCAGACTTCCCAAAGTCAACTGGGTCTGAAACACACATTCACAGCACTGAACTTTGGCAACTTGTGCATTTTGATAGACTGAGGTTATCTGCAGTTTGTGCCCCACCTGCATGCTACTGTAGCTATGTTGTTGTCAGCACTTGGGCCATGCCATGTAAAGCTACCTCAGATACATGTCTGAGCTGTAGTCACACCTTTGGCTCCAGTGTGGATGCATCTGAACAATCTTTTGAAGCCTGAGGCTCTCGTGGGCTGTTGCAGGTCCAGCCCATGGTGTGAGGAATGCAGGGCAGCAGCCCAGATGAAAGGCAACTCCTGCACCTCAAGCACATCACAAACAGGGCATCGACTTGGCTTTGTACCATTTGGGAGTCCAAGCTCTTACAAAAACATTCCTCTTGTGGCCCTAAGTTTTTGTGCAAATGCAAAATGCTAAGATTTGCATGTGCAAATAGGTTTTCCATGTGCAAAAGACATAATTACACATCCAATATTTGCAGTCTTCAGTTGCAAGTGTATCAAATCTTTCCAGACCTAGCAGGGCCATGAAGTGAAGGCTTAAAACTCACAGATCTCCTATTATGGGCAAAATTTTGCCAACACGGTGGTTTTTGAAGGTACTTCATTATTATTTAACCAGCTCCAAGTTTTAAATATGAAAAAGGTGAATCGATGCTCTATGTTTATTTCTCCTCTTCGTTTGTTGGAGTGTGTGGTTTGGTTAAGAAAGTAGCTATAATGAGATGAGACCACAGCCCACTGGTTAAAAAGCTAAGAATAATCATGTTAATGTTTTATTCATGTGGGAATGTTAATTAAGATACAGCTGTAATTACAGTACCACCATCATCTAGTGGCCTGGAAGTGCAAATGTTCTTCCTGACATATGGAATAATAGAAATCAACTCGGTACAAATGCTGCTAACCAATACTTGGACAAACACTCAGCTACACACATCTCCTGGCCCCTGGGGTGCTCTTCCAAAACGCATCAGTCACTGCCACTCACACAAACTGTTGAAGACAAAGCTGCATTTTGCATCTCCAGGCTTAAAAAAGATCACACAGCATCCCAGGATCGAAAACAAATAAACAGGCAGCTAACCTCTAAGTCCTCCCTGACACGAGAACAAATGTTGTGAGCAAAAGTTAGATGTTGGGGAGGTTTCTTTATGTCCACCTTCACATGCAGAGTTTTGGTGCTGATAAAGATGCTGGGCAGCAGGAGCTGTGCTTTCATGGCTGTACGAGCTGCCCTGGGGCCAGACCTTGCTGGCACATCCTATTTGTCTGAACTGAACAACAGTGTTGAGATTCAGCTGCAGCTGGTGTAACCTCTCCTTCCTCAAGAGCAGCACAACAGGCAGGAGCTCCTCAGCATCCTCCATCTCAGCGGCTGCCTTTTCACAAATAGCAAGGAAGTAAGGAGCAGAAAATGAGCTACTATTTATCCCTCTCTTGGCATTAAGCTATTTTACATTAGCCTACTGTGTTTCTGTAGATAGATAGGAAAACTCCTGTGTTCATGAAGACCTGGCTCAAACAGCAGCTGAGATCTAGAAAGGTCTATATGAAAGAGGATGCACAAAAACCCTAACCAAACCAAACTATGGTGATGCTTAGCTTTCTGTCAAACTTGTTTTTCTATCCACCATTCTGACCAAAGCTTTTTCATCTCTATGTATCCACTGCCTTTGTACTACAACACATAGATCAGAAAATTTCATGTAGAGATTGTCTTTTTAGTCTGTGCCTCTGACTGGGATTCCATTCTTCAATGAAAAACACGCATAGTATTTCAGGAGGGAAAATCCAAGCTTCTGCCTTTGTCCATCATGAAAGTAGGAGCCAGGCAGAGAGTTCAAGTTTACACTGGAACAGCTTTCAAGGTCACAGATCAAGGGCTGGTTGAGACCTATCTGTTATAAAAGCACTCACAGCTCACATTGGCTGGAAAAATAAATTTTCATTCTGCCAGACAGGTCAACATATCTAAATCAGATTGTGTTATGGAACAGCAACAGTAATCAAAATACAAATAAAAAATAATCTCAAAACTTCAGCTCAGGATCATAAAAACAAAAACAAAAAAAGAAAATCCCTAAATAAACAAAAGTTTGTTTTCAAATTTCTGAAATTAAAAACAGTATCTTGTGGCAAATGGTAAGCCCAAACCAAGTTTTTGTTTAAAATGCCACAATTCAGAAAACCTGAACATGTTATTTGAAATGGAGTTCCCCAAAGAAAAACATGAATGCTCACAACACTCTTCTAGTGTTTCCACCACAACATATCAGCCCAGCACTGCCATGTGGTCCAGTAGGAATATTTTGATGAAAGATGTTTTAGCCAGTTTGACTGAGTGTATGAGGGAAGGACTCCTCTGTGTGTCAGCTTCTTTATTAGTATTTGCTGATCACCTGCTGTGCCTGGGGACTTTGGGTGGACAGGAAAACCACAATGATTCAGTTGTCACTACAAATTTGTTGCCTAATGGTTGCAGTGTTTAATTGTCTTAATTTCTCAGCAGTAGAGATCCAACACTTAATGCAACCAGTTAAAGAAAACAATTAGTATAACACTTTTCAACCACAAAGTGTGTCAAGTATTAACTATGGCTGCTGCCATAACACCCAGAGAGCTGCTTACCAACAATCCAGAAAGAGCGTACCTGATTCCATAACCAGAGCTCTTGAGCTCAGAGACTCTCTCCTAAAAACTGCTGGTACCTAGGTGAGGGGAGCAGTGCTCACCTTTTCTGCAACAGAAAACCAGGCATTTTGTTGCTGGATACCAGGGAGAAGAGATCAGGACATCTCTCCCCTACTCAGGAAACTGTAGAGAGCAAAATATGTATGTGTAGTTATATGTCTATATAAAAAAACTATAGCTATATGGTCAAATATATGGACAAATATATTTCAGAGTACTAGATGGTTTATTGTTTTTATTTTGAAACAGAAACATTTTTACATGGACTATTTTAAAAATCCACTATGACCATATAGCTCCCAGTGATACCTCCATGCTATTAAGAAAGGTAACAGCAGATATGGAGAATCAAGGAAAATGGTGAAGGTGGAGACCCCTGGGGAGTAGGAACTGACCGGGCATCCCTTTGCTGAAAGTAAGCAGGGAGTTATCCCATCCAACTCAAAGTCTACTCTAGATTGTAACGTTGACACAGAGAGCTCACCTCCCCACCAGGGTAGACTCTGGCCCTACTTCAGCATCCCATCACTCCAGCCCCCATAACAACTGATGTTCCCATTTATCTCTCACACCAACAGAGCCAGTCTCAAAATCCTTCTCGTTATTCCCAGGCTCTTTCTACAGAGCTAATATATTCACAAAAGTATTTCTTGCTGCTTTCATTTACCCACTGTTACTTTCTCCACTGATTTTAATTAAATACTCCCTGGTTGTGAAAGTGGGACAGGGAGCGTTTCTTTCCTTTCTATAAAAAACCCACCAAGAAGGTTTCCTTAATCTCTCACCAGCGTAAAATAAGCTTTCATTATGCCAACGAGTAAGCTTCAAAGCTTTAATTAATTTCTCTGCTTACATAAGCATAACAATATTAGTCATGTTGGCCTATAAATTGTACTGACTAGCATGGATTTTTAATTAAATTAATGTCATTACTTTCAGAGAGATGAAATATATTCCACCACATTCCCTATCTAGGCAATACTTTTCCTCCTTCTTGACTCCCCCTTGGTACTTTGTGTACTAGATGGGTGGGTTTAAAGCTGGGGACGCCAGATAATCTTACCAGCAAGCCACTTAATTAGCAGACGTGTTGGGAAAAGATATTTCTTCAGAGAAGCAGGACCCATTCACATATACTACAAACCAAATGAAACAAGAAGCCACAGGGATGAGGAGAAATTAATATGCACACATATAAAAGATAATCCCCGCTGTCTGTAATTTGTGAAATATTGTACAAACACAACTTCGGTTTGCTATTGTAGCAATTTACTGGTGCCTAATAGAACATTCATTTGTGTGGTGACCCCTATAACGATTCATAGACTCATTTAATCATGGAAATGGAGGGCTCAAAGGAACCTTGAGAGATCAATTACATCCCCTGGTCCTCTCTTGGGGTATATAATAAATAATAGCAACAAGAAGAGCAAAACCAAAATGCATAAAGAAAGCGGGTACGGTTTAGAATTGGGACTCCTGCTGTGTTAGAGGTTATCACAGATAAATTGTCCTTGGAAAATACCTCCCCTTATTTGAAACATGCTTTAGCTGAGCCATAATTCATACCAGATGAATTAAAGCTTGACTAACAATTCTGATGTTCTCTTATGAGGCTTGAAGAGTGTATTTAATGACTAAAATGTGTTTATTTAAAAATTACATAGCAAAGCAATGACAGTCTTTTGCAAACTTCAACAACCAGTCTGTTTTGCTGCCTGCAGTTCAAAAAAATTGCCTTCCAAAACAGACAATGACCTTTGGTCTCTGCAGCCACATCCCACAGAACAAATGATTTTACACTACATATGAACAGCACCACCACAGCATGGATTTGTTTAAATCCCTAGCTGATAAGCTATTTCAGTCAGAGATGCTATGGCTTAAAGCAATTTTTCCAGTAAGTTTGTCCAGGAAGGACAAATCCTATGTGTGTCAATTGTAAAATTTTGAGAGCACGGGTTATTATATTTGTTAAACCTGGGGCATGCCCATGCAAAGGTAGAACAAGTGCTCTGCAGCATGTGGGCTGCAATCCTGCCCTTGTCATCATCCGTCTCACTCCCTGCCCTACGTCCTAGAGGTGCAACAGGTAGGCTGTTCCTTGAACCTGAAAAAGAGTAGCAAAAACCACACATGCAATTCAGGAGGACACAAACTACGGGCAGACCCAATGAGATCACCAGTTCTTGGGTGATGGGAGTCTGTCTCAATGCAAGGCATAGATATAGATGCAAATAGATACGTATAAGGATGTGGGTACAGATACACTATTTTATTGCAGTTTCTTTATTATTATAGAACGGTCGTAAAGTTGACTCTTAATTGTTCACCAGCACCCAGAACCAGCTATAGACCTGACAGGTCTCCCTGTCAGTGCATGACCCCAGCCTGCAGGACTACCTGGAAGGAGCACTGACTTAGTCTTGACCCCAGGCTGTTTCTCACTAGAGAAGAAAGAAAAGCATTCTCCATCCTGCAATCAACAGTATGATGCACCAGCAGTAGTTTTGCATTCTGGCCAGGCAGGAATGTCTCCCCCAGACATCCTCTGTACATTATTTCCTGAAATGGAGTACATCCCAGCAACCGGGGAAGGATATACTTACTCAGATTTGCCAGTAGGAAGCCAGGAAACATTTATTTATCAAGCCAGCAGAATAACTATGTTCCAGTCCATTTAGGAGCTAAGCAAGGCTCAGAGATTTAGGCTAGAAACTCTTTTACAGGTGGATGTAGTACTAGAGGATACTCAAGTCTTACTCCAGCTCACTGTCTATTTAATGAAATATACATTCTTCCTAATCCAGATGCATGGGATTTTTACCTTTAGGGCCATTCACCATGATGAAACCAGTAAATATTCACTCAGCTGAAGAAAGGCTGATATCATCCACCTGCAGGTGGGTGGGGAATCATCTGGGTTGGCCTCTTTTTGCATATTTAAAGACATTAAGAGGTAGAGAAGGGGCTTCATCTGGAGAACCCAGGAGTAACCATCCAGCAAAACAACAAACACTTGGTTCCTGTCACAAGTGACAATACACACTTCAGTGTCCATGAATTAAGCAGGCTGTGAGCAGACCAGACTCTTAAGAATCCAAGATGAGTTTCTAAATAAGTGAGACATAATGGTAAGAGAGGAATGAAGACAGGTTTTTCTTTACTTTTGTTAAACATGAATGAATGTGATGGTGGGGTTTTTTTAACCTTTCATTCTCCCCACCCATCCCACCTTCCCCCAAAAAAACGGGAGATTTTGCATTCATCTTGCAAATTGCAAAAAAACATGGCCTTAGAGATGAGGGCACAACGGCCCTAAGCAGAGGACTAGAATTAGGGTGTCATTTTAAGCTGGCTTTTGCCCTCAAATTGACATGCCATGAAGGCCAAGTATCTCTGTATGACAACACTAAGCCATAAACTATCTGGCAATTTGTAAACAAGTCTATGTAGAGTTTTAATGGCAGAATGGTGATGGAAAGGAAAGTTTGTTGAAAGATCCCAGAGCCAGCTATAAGGCCAAACAGAATCAGAACAGAGCAACACCACATCTGCAGTGGGGTGAAATAACTGCTGATCTAGCCTGTGCGCAACATATAGATTTCCTCTTACTTAACACAGTGGAAGTCATAAACCACTGTAGAGGTGAAAAAATTGTACTTTATCTGTGAACAGAAGCTCTGAGTTTCCTTGGCCCTGCAGAGTAGTTCTGTAAAGGGGTGATGGTTGCTCAGTCCTGCTAAAGAGAGGTGGTCACCATGAACAGCTCAGGATTTCGGCTTTCTTGTGCCAAAAATGTGCCAAAAAAGAATCAGGGTGAAAAAAACAGGCACAGAGCTTAAACTGTCAGACTTCTTTTAGGAATCCTACACCATTCATTTTTGAATGGTCATTTATGAAGATGTGAATCCTGCTATAGCTCTTGTACAGAAATATATAATACAGTGGATGGTGGAACTAGGTCACAGTATCATAACTTTCCCATGAAAATATAAAGTTGGGGGTGGAACAAATCCATGGGCAAATCATTAGCTGGAGGAAAATAATGCAACAAAACTACTCCAGCTTAACCCTGTGGACAGCATAGCTCAAGGCACCTACAAACTTCTACAAATAGTTAAATGCTCCCTAAGTGAGAGCTGTATTTGCAGAGTTGAGGTCAAATTATAAAACTGTGATCTGGACTTGGGCTGAAACTTTAGAGTTCAGGACTTTTCATAACAAAGTTTTGCTTCATTTTGACATTAAATGTGGAGACGAGAACTCACTGAAATGTGAAGACAGAATATATTCTTGAGGAAACATTTGAGTAAAACAAATGTTTTCCAGCCAGACATTAGCCTTTCAAAAAAAAATAGCATAATTATTTTCAGACAAACATAAAAAATTGTGTCATTTTAAGTATTTTTGAAAAAGTTTTAAGGCAAACATTTTAGAGAAAACAAGTGTTCTTTGTAATAATATTGATTTAATTGAAAGTTCAAATTCCCAGCGGATAAAGAGGAATGTGAAATACTGAACTCAGTGGAGAAGCCTTGGTAGGAATTATTCATTGTCTGCAGAGCAGAAAGAAATAGGATGAGATTAAGGATAATTTATCTGAAAGGTCTGGATTTGAGGGAAGAGCAATGCATTTGTGTCTACCAAGTAAAAGGACAAAGAGGGACCATAAATTAATTCAGGTAACATATCTAAATGCAAAAATCCTTTCACTATGTCGTTATTTTTTGGCCGTGCAGATCAGGCAGTATTTGGTTTGGATGAGTCAAGAACTGAGATGACTACAGACTCAGTGAATAAATAAATCAACAGGAGCCTGACATTGCTTTAATCTGGACCAATTTAACTCAAGACCAGTTGTTCTGAAATTATTCAAGTTCTTTCAACACACAAATAGTAAGCAAGATTAGACCTAGGGAGCTCAGCATCAGAGAGGAGCCTCTTGCAGTTAAATATAATGATTTATTCTTTTATGCAACCAGGAGGTAAAGAGGATCCATAGCTTGCTTATATTCCTGAACAGAAAACAAAGTGGCTTCTGGTGTAAAGTGCTGGGTAATAATTAATTGCATCTTCCAGGTGTAGACAATGATAACAGCTAGAGAGTTTGAGATTGTTAGAGGGGAAAAAGAGCAGATTTGTATAAAATATTTAGTAATATGATCCCAGATAGGCCAGGTTGGCTGCTGACATGGAAAATTATCTCTGTGAGTTCCTTGAGCTAAGTGGTGAGGGAAATGAAAAAATCAGAGTGGCTGCAAAAAGCCTGAGGTAACATATCCCCATGCACCATCCCCATGTAAGAGTGACCGGCAGAGAGAAAGGAATAAGCTTCCAAACACTATTTTTTCCATGGCACTTCATTGACACAGCACCATTCACAGTCACAACCCCATGAAGGATCTGGGCTTCTAGAAACTAGTGCAGTAAAGATATTAAATGAAACCGCTCAGGAAAAGGCTGTTTTCCTCCTCCAAGGTGGTAGTTCACAGCCCAGCAGTGTGAATTACATGCCTGCTCTTTATCAATGCCCTCACACTGCCAGATGATAGGAAGCATCCATACTACAAATGGAAAACAGGCCCTAAATTCCAGAAAATAAAACTGTGGGCTTTTATGCATGCCTCAGTAGTTGGTAATATGGAATTATGTAAATTTAGGCTAATTAGAATGATATGCCAGTACATACATATTTTCTGAATCTAGAAAATAACATGTTTGAGAAATCAGGAGGCTGAATTTACTGGAGAAACGGGGGGGAAAAGGCCTAGGGAATCCAGCCCCACAGATATTTTATAATGATGATATTTTACAGTCTCTCAAGTGTTTTCCATGTAAGGAACCTTGTCTTTCATCAAAGAAATTGTTTCCATGCTTTTCTTGGTTTTCCTTTGTGTCTTTTTTTTATCAAAAATCACCATGCAGACATACTTTCTTTGAAATACTTAAAAGCAATAGCGCATTCTCTAGACACTGTCTTCTTTGAAACTGTCACCATTTGGGTTTTAGCACAAAATTCTCTTTATGGTGTTCTTCTATCACTTTTGGTCACTCTCCACTCCTGGCCAGGGTCTCAGCCCTGTGCATTGAAGCCACTGACTTCCTAACAATTTAGATTAGTCAGACATCTGACCAGCTGTCTCTCCTTTGATCTATTTCAGATGAAAAAATGTGCCACCAGCAGTCATGCTTTAAGTAGATAGGAAACTTATCACCACTAAGAGCTTTTGCACAAAGAATTATTTGCCATGGAGGTAGGGGTCCCTATTCCACAAAGTCTCCGCCAGCTACAGAAAGTACCTGTGAAATATCAGTTGGGGCAATATGTTAGTAAATCATAAACTCAGCTGTGAAGATACCATGCTGATAAGATCTCTGCCACAGGTAGCGGACGGCTCCATCCTATGGAGATGGCTTCCTAATCTGCCCTCCAAAAGACTGTTATGAAGATCCTCGTATCTGAAGAGATGAGATAAATATGATAAATACATGAGATCAGAGTTGGGAGGAGCCTTTAGGATCAAATGCTGACAATTTCATTCCATTGAAAATACTCTTAATGACAGGGAAGCAGTAGGCAACGCTTAGCACAAGCAGAAGTGGCTTTGCGGGGAGACAGGGCAATGCCAGCAGGACCTCATCTTGGGCTGCACAGGAAATCTGCTCCAAGGGAAGATCTTATTTCCAGGATGGAGATTAGATTGCTGTCCTGCCACAATTAGAGACACAGAACAGCCATGAAAATTCAGATTTTTCTTTAAGCAGGGCACCAGGGTTCATGGCTGCCTAACAGTCCCCTGGGTTTATCTCTTGAGAGAAACGCTTTTCTTTTTAACTTAGTGTTTTGATCACCTCTATAACAAAATATTGATAAAATCTTAGTCATAGTGTCTCCACTAGCAAAAAGAACTTTGCTGGTAACTTAATAACTTCAGTTCTCCCTTAGTTGCACCAGTGCTCACGCTGAATGTCCATTTACAGACTTCTAATGAACACAAAGAAAATTGCACTTCAGTTGGGCAATGACTTTTTTTAGTAATTAAAAGAAAAATTAATTTATCAGATCAGAAACTAGAACATTCCAAAAATCTGAGAAATTCCTAAGCATGTAATAATAATGAGGGAAAAGTCAACTGTGTAAAATAAAACCACAGCATAGAGCCATTTTCTAGTATTTAGTGCTGCCAAATATGATTCTTGGCACGGTTTTTGCAATGGGATTTTATACTATGGTCAGAATTGCTGTGGTACTAACAGGTATGCTAGATGGGTGCCTGAAGATACCTGTGCATTTAGTGGTTCAGGTGGAGCTGTAATGGTTATGACTGCATGAAATAGCAAGAATAAACAGAGAAAATCACTGAGCTCCTTCCTAGCTGTAGAAAACCATCCAAAAAATTGGAACTTTTTGTTTTTCTTCCCTTATAACTCAGGCAAAAATGTAACATCAGCCTTTGCCACGTCAGCAAAATCAGAGCTGAATGACTGCACTGCTTCTTATTCCACTCCCTCTTCTCCCTAGGAGAGTAATAGTAGGCAGGACACCAGAATGAACAGCTTCTTGGCTGGTTCTCAGCTTTTCTGAGGAAGTTCTTCTTGGAGGTTGCACTCTTGCCCTGCCTTTCCCAGCTGCAAGACATCGATGTCAGCTGTATCATTGATGATGGAGAGGTGCGTGAGTCGTGCATAACTGCTTGATGACAGCTGGACAGCATGTGTCAAAGATCCTTCAACGCTTATGGGAACATCACCCTGTCTTTACAGACAGATGCAAGGGAGCTTTGAGAGGCAGGTAGACTAGGTTAACCCACTTCTGTGCTCAAGAAAATGAAGTGAGCAGGCGCAGCATGGTTATACAGCTTTGAGATCCATATCAAAGGCAAGGAGAGATCTCATCTCCTTGTAGATATCTCCAAAGGGGACTATGAGTATGTTGTTCATCGGTGTCCTCCTACATGAGCCATGTATTCCTGACAATTAGGAACACATCTCTGACAGCAGTCATAAAACTTGCACTATACACTTGCATGACTTGGTGCTTCTATTTTTCTGCTCAATTAAGTGTTTGCATGTACAACACAGATAACTGCAGAGGCAAATGGGCCCTTAATTATTCATTTGGCATTAGCAAACATGTGCTGTCTCTGCACAGGTGCATGCATGTTCAGTCAGTTACTGATTAAAATATTATCCTCTGTAGCCTCACCATAGAAATGGTGCAACATAATTATTAGAAGCAAAAAAAAAAAAAAAAAAAAAATTTAAAAAGTCTATTCTGTTAATACTTTAAAGAGGGTTACAGGAGATTTTTCTTCATTCAGTTTGCATATGTCTTTTAGCTTAGCCCAAAGACCTACTGGGAAAATTGCCTTAAACACCAAGCTGTCATGCTTCAGAAGAAAAGCTGGCTAGCAGCTGTGAATATGAATGCATTTTCCACTGAGTTTTTCTGCTACAAATTTGAGCATTAAAGGTGTTTTGATACTTCCTCTGAACCAGGTTTTGATAAAATTAAAAGGATCACTACCGTATGTAGTTCACTGTCATATGCTCAACTAATCAGCTTCCAGGCACGGATGTAGAGATAAGCCTTTAACACTGTAAGAGGCCTGAACAACCACTTGAACTTCAGCTTCCACATACAATCTTTTAGCGTAAGAACTTTATAATGAGCTGTGCAGCACTGAAGGTCTACTAGCTCTATACCAGAATTTCATCATCCCAAGCTAAAAATGGACTTTGCAGTAACGTGGATCCAGATTATCCCTCCTTCCAATGTGTTAAAAAAACATCCATATTTACAGTAAAACAAGGTTTCTGTGGATGCCATTATACAGCTAAAGGACATTCATTTAAAACACACAGTTTTGACTCCCATAGTTGTACATTATCCTACCAAGCTTATTCCTGACCAATATGATGAGCCTTCATACCTTACAATAATTGTCCAAGATCTTGACGTGATGCAAGGATTATGGTTTCCATTGTGTGCAAGGTTGCTGAGGGGTGCAAAATGGCCTCTGGAGACCAGTTGTGGAGTTAGGCAGCTGTAAAAGGGTCAGCACTGTCTCAGGGGGCAGTTAGAATGCCAGCGAAGATACAGGAACCTAAGGCAGCATCCTGCCTGATGTTCATTTAGTCCAGGCTTAAACATTACAATCCTGGAGCAACATCAGGGTATTCCTCTTACAATTACAATTTTCTTCAAGTTTCTCCCAAATTAAAAATGTCCTTTCTGTAGGGCTTTTCAGACATCTAATTTTATTCTTGATGAGGTCTTTGAGCCACATCATGGGGTTACCAGACCCTCTGTTTTCTTCTGAAAAGCCATTTACAACAACAAAACAAAAAAATTTTGAGATAATACGTTCTAAATGCAAAATCCCAGGATATCTACTAATTATATTCTAATTTCTTGAGATAAAGTCCACTGGGGAGAGGACAATGTGTGCTGCTGACTTGGGTCAAACTCCAGAAGACTTTTGAGAGCTGCCTGTTAATGACTCACTTCCTTCCATCTAAAGGAGGAATTGTAATTCAATTTTTAAAGAAAACAATTCCAAAGAGAATTTGTGCTACCAGTGACATGACTCTCAGGTCAAAAATTTAAGGAAGTTAAAATACCAGAGCTGCCAGACAAGAGCTCATCCAGACCACTAGAAAAAAAATCAGATGCTCATGGGGAAAACAACAAACCCAGCAAAGTATCCTGTTTTCACATGAGTTTGATTAAGGAGATGTCCTGACTAGCTGATACGAAGTTCTGTAAATCTCATTATCCCAGGAAAATCCTATAAAATATCAAAGGTTGTGTCAATATTAAAACAAGGCTGCATTAGGTCATCAACCTGCAATCAAAAAATATAGCTGATGCTTTTAAAAATGTCTTCAATCCAAGAAGAAAATTTAATGTATTATCCAGTAAGCCATAGATTCTAAACCTTTCCTTCATTTAAGTTACAAGCTGTAACTTAAAGCAAAGAGCACTGTGTTAGTTGACGAAGGGTTAGTACTTTAATGATTTAATTTAAAAAAATGGCAGCAATGCAGAAATGGTAATTAATGTATGAATTCATTTAGGCTACAAGTTAAAATAAGGTCCCTGACTGGAAGTCTGACTAAGAGCAATCAGAGAGAAACAAAAACAAAAGAACATTTACAAGGTTTTTATAAGTTTATGGCCAAGATTATAAAAGGCTGTTGTCTCTGTAAGATGGAGCTGAACTCTGCTGGAGCTCTTCCGGTCCTGTGAACATGGACTAGATTTACCAGAGGATGCATCTCACTTCTCCCCACTGATGTTACCCAAAGTCATGTATGCTCCTGGCTCTTGATAGATGTGCGCTGCACAACTTCTCTCATCCTGCTGCATCACCTCTTTGAATTGTCCTGCCACTTTGCCTATGAAGGAAGCCAAAGAAACTATTTCAAATCTATGCATATGAGTTTACAGTTTACAACTACATGTTGTGAAGCTTCTCCCCCACTCCCAGCCTCAAGGACAAGGCTCAAATTTCCCACTGTCATTGTGTTGTCATAAATATTCAATGAAAAGGAGTAATGGCAAAGACACTTAGCTCCCTGGAATAAGGAGCTAAGAACCTCTGTATGTAATCTCTTACCCCTCCAAAACTGCTTCCTATTTTTCTGCTCTTAGCTTCAGACAGATCCATTTCAACCATAGATTTACATTGCTTCAACAGCGCTAGTAGTATAATAATGGAAATGACCAGTAATGTAATAGTGTTGAAAAATGCAACTGGAAACACATAACAAGCTAATTTTTAATTAATTGCTATATTGCTTATCAAATTGCAGTTGGATTATTTCTCTGCTGTCATTGCCAATGCAGTGCCCAGCACTAGAATATCTATAAACTAATTTAGTTTAAAACTAGTACGGCAAACAAAAGACCAGAAATGGGTTATGATATAAAAGGATGGAAGTAAGTAGGAACATGACATAAATAATAGTTTAGGGAAATTATCTTTGTTGTTCCTTGAGCTTCTCCTAGATGGAGATGGAAGGAGAGTGTCAAGAAAAGGATGGTTTTGAATGTGTGACTGTCAAAGATTTTCTTAGGAAATATGAGTAGAAAGTGACAGAAGGCGAGCCCAGGAGACCTCCTCAGCACTGGTGGGACAGAGGCTGAAGGACATGCTGAAGGAACTCCAAAAGGATTCTAGAGACATAACTCAAGAGTCATCTTAAAAAATCTTTCTTCAATGGCACCAAAGAGGGTGGTGACTACCTATACACATGTTCACAAACCACCATGGCATCAGGAACTGCTGCTGAGACCTATAAAAGATGAGCTATCATAGCTGGGACATCTGTCTGCATGGCTAGAAAGAATGAGCATCCTAGGATGCTTGTGGAGATTATCCAGTGCCTTAAATACCATCTGAAATACTCTTTAGGTCCTCTTGGTAGGGCTCTAACTCAGACCAGCCCTAAATCCAGGGCAGACCCACGCAGGTAAGCTGATTGTCTTTAGTCAAAGAAGCATCCCACCAAGTCTAGTTACAGAGCCAAAGAGTTCAAATTTCAATTGGACAGAGAAGAGAATTAATATCAATTGTTGGTCTGGAGAAGTTCTTTTGATATGCTCTAGTTCATCAGGATTTGGAAGTGACACTACCATTGCTTTCTAATCTCAGGCTTATATCACAGCCCAACATTGCTTCAGGGGAAGCAAAGGCATGCTCAGAAACAGCCCAGATCTTTCATGCTAAGCGAACTGCTGAAAATAAGAATTAAATCATCAGACACATCTGGACCTAATCCATCAGCAAACCTTGCCTTGAATTTGAATTTGGACTCAAAGAATAGACGGTGGGGAGGGAAGCTATAAACCCTCCTATGATGTGACAAGTGGGAGTTTTTCTCATTAAGGTGATGTTGTGCTTTTAATTAAATAGTCACTTCATTTGACTCTAAAGTGTCAAGTACAATTAATGCAACATTGATTACTCCATGGTAATCTTGGGAGCAGAATTATATTTTTTTTTGCATTCTTCAAAGGCCACACAGTGCTCCGATGGAGTGGGATGGTCCCTTTGCTACCAGTCTGAGTTATCTCTAGTGTCTGTTTTACTTGCATCTTGTCATACTGTCTATCTTTTCTTCTTCTACTGAGGAGGAACTTTACTGTCAAAGGCTTTTAAAACTTCTTCGTTGCTGCAATACATTTGATTAACCAAAGAAAGCCAGGGATAAGCACAGGCAACCAAGTGTCTAACTATCTGGCTCTCTAGAGGTGCAAACACTTGCTTACAGGGGTTGAGGGATATGATTTCAACATGTGTACACACACACACACACACACACACACTGTGGTACCAGCAACATGCAATATTTTCACTGTAGTGAATCACAGTTGTGCCCACCCCTGTGCATTTCTACAGTGGATTTCACCTACATTTTCCTACACTACACATGTCAAATATGAGTTTTTTCTTTCTGCTTGCTTTTGGAGAAGTCAAGTACTGATTCATTTCCTCATACTCTCTCAGAAAGACATGTATGAATTCATGCTTTGCATCCTTCACCATTTTGTAGATATGTCTCCAGGTGTGTAATGAGAGATGACATTTCATTTTTCATCTCCATATAACATTTCCAGCCACCCAAGTGGAATGTCATGACTGACTGGGAGACCTTAACATCCAGGTTTTTTCAATTGGATTTCTGTTGCCATTGTTACCTTGCTAGGTGGTGTGAGAAGATGTGACTGAGTATGGATCTGTCAGTAGACTGTGCCCACAGAGAGGCCTCCTGGGTGTATTGGCTTGTGGTCTTCACTGAGCTCCAAATTTCCCAAGGAACCATGGTTCAGTCTTCACATGTACTTTCTGCCTGATTTTCTTCCGGTAATGTTATCCAGCTTCTTAAGGACACCCCTGAAGCTTAGCTCCTCCTTGCTTTTCCAGTGTTTCATAAACATAAACCCATGTTTAATAAGTACTACCTGCTGAATCATAGGGTTTGTGGGCTTACACAGCACAGACCAACGCACTTGAAGAAACACAGACCTTCTTAAATGATTTATTAAGCACAAACGACTGTGCCTGGCAGGCAGATCCACACACAGTGAGCCAAAGCTTTCTCTCCTGCCCAAGTCCCAGCTTTGCCTTCGCTCACCAGAGACCCCAAGGTTGGTGGCCCCTCTGCGCAGCCCGCAGAGACATCTAGTGACTGAACCACATACTGCTGGCAAGAGCAGAATTGCCATGGGCTGCTTGGGTAAGATATGCACTCCCTATTTTCTATAGATATTTGCTAAACCTAAATATTTTAAAAATAAATAAGAACTGAAGCCTCTCCTCCTCGTGGCACAACAGGGTGCACTTTCAGTGTTTATCTGGGTTGAGCGCAGGAAGTTGTGCTGTAAGGAAGCATTGCTCAGCCCGATGAAGATACAGCTTAGTAATATGTTGTGTTTGCCCAAAATGTCTAGATAGGACTCAGGGTGATCTGCAGAAGTTCATCCAGATAGATGTGTTCCTTCAGGCTGGTATGAATCATGGAGCACTGAACTGCTGGGGGAAGGAAAGAGATTAAGTAATTTACAGTAAAAGCCATTCTGTTCTTTGTAGCGATGTCACATGAAGACCTACCTCATCTCAAAGCACCAGAAAGGACTCACCAGCTTTTTGAAGATTATGGGAGCTCTGATTATGGCAGGCACTGAGGAGATCATGGTGCTTCCTCAGGGTTCAACAGGACTAAATGTTTCCAGTTGAATCACAAGATTAGGATCGAAGGATGCTGGTATTACTGGAGACACAGGCACAGGAGCATGTTCTTCTGATTCAGCAACAAATTGGCTTAGTTATGGTAGCTGAGGTAGGTTATCCTCACCCTGCAGAAGTAAATTATTGCTGTCTAGCTTAACCCAAAGTGGAAGAAGTTTAAGATACATTGCATTCTTTCACATTAGCCACGGGCTGAGAGCAAACACCCTGACAGTTACTACATCTCAGCTGACACTCAAGCCTAAACAGGATTTAAGTGGAACAGAAGTTGTCCATAGATCTTCTAGCAACCCAAAGACTCCAGATACCAGATGTCAGGAGAAATGGTTACTCTCCATGTGCTTATCAACTCTGTCTTGTATACACTGTCACAGATGCCTGAGATCACTCAAGCTCATGCAAGCAATGCATATCCATGACACACGCAGCAGGCCCAGGAATTTGCAGCAGACCTACCTATTCCAGACTTGCTACTGCATCAGGACCTGAAGTAGGTGGATGTTGTTGCTATTCACTTGTTCATCAGTTTTGCTTATACACAAGAAATTACTGGGTCGGCATCCATGCATGTATTCTATTTCTGACTCAGTTGTGAGTGCTTGAAAGACCTAAAGCCACAGTGGAGACAGAAGGGAGGATGACCTACAGAAGTCTAATTTCCAAGATTTAGGAAGAGTATGGTAAGTCCTGAAGCTCTATGTTTAACATCTCTCCCAAAATGCTTTTTATGCATGAGAATGGTTTTCATTTCATCGCAATTAGCTCAGCCTACCCTAGTTATGGAAAACTGGAAGCCACCCAAGTTTTTACCACAAGAACAATTTGGTAACATTTAGAAGTATTTTTATTAATAGCTTTTGTGTTTGTGTCTATGTGTGTAACATCTGGGCACAAATAAGTGTTAACGATCACTAACGTGTGCTTCTTTACTGAAACAACTGAAACCAGGCTCAAAGTGGCCAAAGAACCTGACCTCACTTTTCTTTCCCCGCCCCAGTTTTGATACAAACGAGGTCATTATCACCGCCAGCAACTCAGAAAAACAAATCAAAACAAAAATGTAGGGAATAGATTAAAAACCACCTCCCTTTCATAATTTGAGACCACAAGAGTCTAAAATAAGATCATAAATAAGCCCCTGAAGACCATTTTGATCTGTTCAAACAGCACAATGGTTTTGTGGTGATTTGCAGCTCTGTCTGGGTATCTTGTTTACCAGGAGATGGCTCTTTCTCTATTCATCAACAGGGCTAGGAATGGAAAGGAAATGGAAAAATCAGTGTGGTCTCAGCTGTCAAGTCCCCTACAGGCGAGATCTTCTGTGTCCATTACCCAAATAGCATGGCTTAGAGGTATTCCTGAAGTCACATCACTGAAGGTACTTGGCCAGCAGGGATCCTATCCCTGTCAGTAGATAACTCTGTGTCACAAGCTTTGAGTAACAGCCTCCAACCAATCCTGTAAATTAACATTATCACTCCTTAAACATCCATTGGAAATATTTTCTCCTCAAGACTGAATGCAGAGAACAAGAAGAAGAGGTGAGACTACTCACAATTTTTATCTTTACTTGCCGAATTTAAATGTCCAAATTCAGAAGCTAATCTGCTTTATATTTAATGGAAACAGTAGGAGGTTACTTTGAGATAAAGCTTAATTTAGGGCTCTGAATTCCCACTTGCAAAAGTGTCCATTTTTGGCTGATTTTGCCTTTTATGACTTAAGGAGGTAGTCTGCATTCCCTACAGGGTAAAAATATTATCAGTACTCTCAATAAAGATGGTCTTCATCATTCAGTGAGACACACAGTCTTTGGTGGCATTGTTACCAGGTGTTTTGACCTTATAAAAATTATCATCTTTAATTATATGACAGTGTGTTTTGTGACTTCCTTATTACTTCAACTTGCACTGGGACACCAGGAGAAGGAATTTAATCACAGGGATTTAATCATATATTCAATTAGTTTTCTAGAAGTCTTAGTAATAGCAGAAGTCATAACAATCCCAGCAGGTTTGGTAGTATCATGTCGTAAGCATAACACTAATTGTCTGAGATATCATGAGAAATAACCTTAACGTGGCGGCTTCTCACAACAGCATTACTAAAAGGTGATGCTGTCTCTGTTAGGAGAACCATATACTTTTCAAAAAGTGTATTTGCATCTTTAATGTAATGCAAGTGCAGATTTGGCTGCAGAGTTGAGGCTAATGATGATGTTCATTTCTTTACTCCAACTGGCAAAGGATTGAATGCACTGCTACAGTTTGAGCACATTGCTCTTCCTCCTTACCCTGGACCGTACCACCTGCATTCTGGATGCCATTTCATCAGTCTCCCATATGTATTCTCCCATATTTGTCAGTTCCATGTTAATGTCTGAAATAGCACCATCTGAATTGCCCCCCTAAAATAGGTTGAATGAAATGTGCCTCTCATTTCATTTTAAACAAAATTTACCCACAGGCTCTGAGCCCTCTGATTATCCAGAGAATTGTAAGGAAAAAAAGTTTCCGTTCAGAAGTAGAGCACCACAGCATAAACACTTTCAACAGATATTTCAATAGAGAAATTCTTTAACCTGGGTTAAAGCTGTGCCTGCCCTTTTTTAGTGGTTCAGCTGATCAGTTCTCCTAAATTCACCTGCACAGTGATCTAGTTCCTTCAGGATGTAGATAAGCCTCTTAACTTGGGGTGTCCAAGTTAAGTTAGTATTTTCCACTGGTTGGAAGATGCATTTAGAAGACACTGTGCTTGCTGGTGCCTTTCAGACACGCAGACTGCCATGGTACCTGTGTGAAGGACCAGTCACTGAGTTATTACACAGACCTGGTGTTGGGGTCCCTGAATCAGTGCACTGTGCTGCAAAGCAGGGGCAGAGTGGACTCTGCTTCCTGATGCTTATTTATACAGAATAGCTCCAATTTTCCAAAAAAATGGTCCATTTTCCACATCAACTAATGGTTTGGGGCTCTCTCCTTGTGTCCACTATTAAATACATGAACTATAGGTCTATGAAGTTTTCGGCTTGTTCTGGGTTTCTTTAAGATGAAAACAAGACATACAGAATAACTGGGACGTGACAGTGACGGCACAATTCCAAAATAAGCATCTTAGCAAAACAGCCTGTAGTCAATCTTTATGCCATAAACCACCACCAAATAAAAGAGGAAGACAAAACAGCAAAAGTGTTTCCTTCCAAATTCTCCTTAGTTTTCTGGTAGTTTCTTTGCCTTATGATTACCCGACCATGATTTTCTCTTCTACTCACAAACCTTCAGAAACACCTTTGAGGAAGCCCTGCAATCTTCTGTGGAGGGAGACGACATAGGTTTGGTGTGTAAGAATATTGTCCTGATCTCTGTGCTCAGCAGTTTCTTCACTTTTTTTTTCTTTCTCTGTGTTTCAAGCACAGAATTGATTCTGTGAAAATACATTTAAATATTAATATTATGCTAAATCCTAGCACAGAATCCCTCCATTCCCCCTGGCAAGTGGGCTCATTAGCTTGTACACAACTTTGTGGTGGCCTCCAGCTACAAGACCTCCTAACCATCATATACTGTGTTCATAAACAAAGTTCACTGGATGTTCAGCATCTAGCTTGCATAAAACTCTGCCAAGTCTGTGAGCACTAAATGTTGAACTAATAGTGAACTTTTACAAAGCAGGTCATATAATAAACTTCCATGAATTACTGTTGTAAGCTGCTATAAATTGCTCTGCAACAGGTTCCAAGCAATGCTTTTACTATCTTTTCACTAAAACAGCAGTAAATCCTTAGAAAGAAGAGCCAAATAAGACATGCTTTACCTTCAAACCTTGCAGCCTTGCCACAGGGTTTCTAGCCCACCTTCAGTCACACTGCAAAAAGTGAAGCTGCTGTTTACAATATTGATCATGGGAGTTTGTGTTATTCCTGTACACAAATAGGAACAAACCTCTGGGTTTTTTTAGAGAGTCAATATCCTTCTCTGAAGAAAGTGGAAAAAAAATAGTCATTTTTTCAAAAATGCAAAGACTTTGACTTTAGACAGCAGCTGTTCACCTCCAGCAGGATCCAGCTTCTCTGCAAAGCAAGACCAACAGTTCAAGGGACTTTTATAGCATCCAATTATATAATAAATTCAGCTGTGATGTTCCCTGTCCCTTGGCTTTACCACCCTTTGATCAACCCCAGACTCAAAGGAAAGAAAAGATCTGTGAACTAAGTGAATAGAGACAGAAGTAACTTTTTTTTCTTTTCTCTCCTCACCTTTCCCTGCTTCCCTGTCCTAACTAGCTCTCTCTGCCAATATGTTCCATGGCTATGTACCACAGCTAGTTTGACATCCTCCATCTACCTTACTGGAATGTCTTCTCCTCCAGAACAGTAAACCAGCAACTTCAGTTTCCAGCTTATTCCAATAATAAAATTATTGGTTTACTGTCAGCATATGTCAGCTTCTGTGTTACTACAGGCTAATGAATGGAGTATCCTGCACCCTGGATACTGGAGTATCCTGTACCCTGTTTACATATGGCCAAGAATGAGATACTTTGGTGTCAAGAGAATTTGCCAATGATGCCGTGATGCTGTAGTTGAGTGGTTCAGCTGCCTGTGAAATGGCATAGCTTCTAATTATGCTTCCCAAAATACTTCAGTCCTTTGTTCATTCCATGTAAAACCCTCTCAAAGCAAAGCACATAAGAGTTAAGTATCATGTTATGTAATTTTGAGACCCTGATGTCCTTTCCTGAACATATTCTTGAACATTTAGCACCATGAGATGCTGAGTTTCGCTGTTTTTCACTAATGTCAATGGTGTTTGGAAGAATTGGTGTTTCTTGCAAGCAACCAAAAAGACCAGGATGTAACATCTGGAATAGATGTCCCATCCCAATTATGTGTTATATCTACAGCTCCTGATATTAAAAAATTTCCTGGACAAAAAAGAGAAAATATTAGCACAGCCAAAACTCTGTTTATCATTTTCCCCTTGCAAAATGCAGCCATACTTTGACTATGCTTACTATAGTGTCCCTATCTTTTTCTTTTCCTTTTGCGTGGTGACATCCAGTATCATCTGTTATAGGGAACATCACTCACCCTGTTTCTCTTCATGAAACATCCTTCTGTCCCAAGTACAAGGCTAAGATATTTCGCAAAAGTAAAATCATAATCTGTTGAGGAGGAAGGAGATAGCTAGGAGCCAGGCAGGAGAGAGGACAGAATGTGTTCAGTCAGCAGGACCGGCAGCAGCTGAGAGTCCCTTTGAGGAACTTCATCCTGTTTCATATCTTTTCCAGGCAATTTTTATTTTGGGGGCTGCCAGGTAAAAGGTCACTAACACCCAAGTCCTTTGTTTATCCCCTGCAAGAGAGCAAGATTTGCCCTAGCACTGAGCCCATGGGCCCTAGCCTTCTCCCAGAGGAGTCATCTCTACAGAAGAAGAGTTGCGTGACTCCCCTCGCCACAGCTTCGGGGCATGCTGCCAGGTCTTCCTTGTATGGAAGGTCCCCTAGGAACTGGACAAGTGTTAGCAAACTCCTTCTGTGCTGACCACTCAAAATCACAAGCAAAAACTAACCCTTCTTTTATTCTCATTACATGTGGGACAACTGGCATTTTCCAGACTCGTCAGACAAACGAATTCTTAGAATGAGTTTCATACGCAAAGTATTTAGACAGCAGAATATGTGTGGACACATAAATCTTTTCTTATGCATTTCTGGGATGGTTGGCAGTGTTCTTCAGTTGATAATGTAAGGGTAGCTCATGCAGTCGTTGCAGATGAATCTGAAAGTGTTAAATTGCTAGTTAGGAAAGTGTTGTAGAAAAATACTTGAAAGAGCTAAGTTTCTTATTTCAGTATCTCTGCAGTAAAGTGACGGGCATAGGCAATGAAACATGATCTGTCCATGAGAAGGACTGGATCCAGTGCTTATCTCAGGTCTTGGAAAGCAGCAAAGACAGGTATGCACTCAATAATGACTGTGATAATGAGCGCCAGCCATGCTAGGTGGCTACATATTGCTTAGGAGATCTCACCTTCACAATAGGACTCATAGGTGGGGAGTAACAAAGAGATGGGTTGTAAGTATGTAAGTAAGCAATGACATCTTTGCTAACAGGGTTGAAGATAACATATCACGTATATCTTTTTCTAGGTCTTACTCATGTACATAGGCCTGTTCCAAAACTCACTGAAATCACTGGGACTTTCTCCACCGACATCAACAAGCTCCAGATCCGGCCCATAAAGAGCTGTAGCAAGACTGCAACCATATGGAATTGCTTCTGAGTCACAGTAGTAAGAGATATAATGAAAAATATGTTGGCTTGTTTTAGTTGGTAAACATACAGTCTTGGCAGGCTCAGCAAGAGACCAGATGCTAAGTAGCCTGGAAACTATCCTCATCCTTAGAGGTGGCTACTTCAGATCAGAGTGAAGACCATGAAGAGGGCAGTGTGGGCATGTCAGCCTTGCTACTGGCTGTTTTCTACCTGTCCTCTGGATGTACAGAGCTTTCCAAGTCTGGCAGTCTGAAAGCTAAAAACTCCCTGTACCCAAACAAACCCATGGGAAAGGACATACTGAGGTAGATAAATTACAGTTATGAAATACAAGTATTTAATTAAATCTTGTCTGGCTGTATTTTGTACCCTCCCCAACTTCAAAACTAATCTGGAACTGACTGCCTATGTTATAATTTACTAGAAACTCTGTTGTCATCACTTCAGTTCATAGAAAGGAAAAATAAGAACAGCAACAGCTTTCATCAGTTCCTATTTAAAAACAAACTGCTGCAATTTAAAGAAAAAAAAACCCACAAAATTCAGAGATGGAGCCAAGCCCAAGTTTGCGGTAACTGCAAGGAGGTCAGCCAGGCCAGCCAGGGTGGAGAAAGGTGGGTCAGGCTAGCAAAGGGCCGACAGGTTTCCCAGTGTCCTCCCACCACCTGGCCTGGCAGCCCTGTGATACCTCTCCAGAGCCTGCCTTTGGCTGTATTAACTCCTCTGTCTCCAGTTAAGCCAGGACATCTCCTGTCTCTCTGCCAGCAGCTGCATGTCTGCGTGATGGTGCATAAAACAGAGACTGCAGACAAGAAGAAGGTGTGGACAGGCTGGAGGATCGCACCATGACAAGGGCTCTACCAGATGTGGTTTCGTTGGAGGGGTCCTGGCCACCACTGCCTTTGCTGCGAATGCCCTTTGGGATCCTGGCAGCTCCACATCCAGGCTCCTGACTGAAAGTTCAATAATTCCTCTTCTCGCCATCCATCCTGTCTAGGAAGCTTATGTACATTTCAGATCTTCTTCTTAGCAGCCATTTGTTCAGGACCTACCTGAAGGTGCGAATGGAAGTATAATATAATTAAATAAGAAGAAAAATGTCAAGGGCAAAACAGCATTATAGCCATTTTACAGAGTAGTTCATAAAAACTGTACTGCCCAGTGGATTTTCCCAAACATTGGACTGACAGCTCAGGTGAAATAGAGGCAGGGTGGCAGGGCTGGTGGCTGTAAATCACCTCAAGAAGAGCAAAACACAAAGGTCATTTTCACAGATTTAATCTGCATAGGGAGCATGTATTCCCTGTGACTAGACACCTAATACTAAATATTTATACTAACCACCTTTCCAAAAGGCTAACATATAACAATCACAATTTGTAAAATAGACATAGAACATTATGGCAATCCAGCTCCTTTCCTGTGGAAGACTGCATGTGAGAGAAAATAGGTGTTTAGATAATCCTGAGATTTCAAGGTGTTTTTAAAGTATGGAAGATGTCTCCCAACATTATGATTTTTTCAGAAAAGTGTAGTTTTGGTGTCATATGCAAAAACTTTCAGCAAAGAATATTTTCTATTAAAAAAACACTTTATCTATCTGAAAAAAAAAATTCCACTCTATTTGTAGGCTCAAAACAAGATCAAATATTGTATTTTGTACAGACATGATAGCAGAAAGGTCATGGTCCAAGATGGTAGTAGTTTAAGTGAAGTAAGTAGATAAGAAGAAAGCACCAGTACTGTTCTCTGATAAAGAACAAAGGTACAACAGGATTATTTGACTTACGTAGGTCACTCTGGAGAGAGACAAGCTAAACCTCGCTCTCCTGACTCCAAGGCCAATGCCTTAACCACAAGACCATCCTTCCACACTAAAAGAAGGATTATTTTGTTGCTGTTGGAAGCTGATCATTTTATCCTATTGGTGTTTAAGAACTGAATGTTTTGTTAACCATTAATTTCGGATGAGTTTGCCATCTGAAATCTTATAGTACTTACAGTAGTTTTTGGAGATTTCCCTTGTTGGACCATTCATACATGTAGATATATCTTATTCTTTCCCTGGCTTGTTTCTGTGTTTGTTTTGGATACCAATACATTCTCCTTACAAGAAGAATAAGGGAAACATTTCCAAAAAATTAGCATGCTTACTGATGAGAGTCAAAAATACATCATGCCCTTGCAAAGAGTGACCGAGAGAATTCCTCTTTTTAATTATTTTTTCTAAACCCAGAGGAAGCAAAATATTTGAGAGAAAGAAAAAACTCTGTTTACCATCCCCAAAATTTGGCAAATTTGAAACATGAGAGGGCTACACACACTTGTGTGAAGTGCCAGCCTCATGGGCAGTAGCAAAACTCATTCAACACTTGAAAAAAAATTTTTCTTTAGTTGGAGGCCAAGCACAACAGCAATGAGTTTCCACACACACAAACACTCACTTTGCTTTCATCTGACAAACACAAGTCAGTGAATTTGCATTCTAACTCTTTTTTTTCTAAGGAGAGTCAGTACTCCTTTTTACTTTGTTTATGGCAAAACACATGAAAATATCCAATGGAGGAAGGTCTACACAACTCCAAAGTCCTGCTTAAAGCAAAAATAATTTATAGCCTGTATATGCTTCATGTTGGATATTGGATTTATTAATTTTCTCCTTTTTATGTCCATGGAGAACATTGTGACATGTAGGATGCTGGACTGGGGCCTTATTTAGAATATCTATTTCATCTATTTACCATTGAATATTTATTTTGTCAACCCAGATGTCCCACCAGAGATCCTGGAGTACCTGACACCATCACTTGTCTCCAAGTCATTGATGAGCACTGGCTGCAGAACTAGGCTCATGAACTGCTGTCTTTGTAACCCAGAAGGCTGAATGGGATGTGCCCCACAAAGTTGCCAGCTGCCTTTTCTACAGTTTTCTTAAATACATTGGTCCAAAGCTACATTTTGTTGAGGATTTACTTTTACTACATTTACTTTGGGATGACTCAGCCTCTTGAGATGAGGTTGCAAATGAAAGAGTCTGAGACATGAATACACACAGAGGGATTCCCACCATGAGATGTCTTCTCACCCATGAAGCTACCAATGTCCCACAGTGCCTTATACCAGCCTGCAGGAGCTGGGACATAGAAAACCTTCCTCTTTTTTTTAGCCTTGACAGTTTAGCTCTCATAGTAGGACAAAAGAGTTACTGATGAGTTCTACACAGCCTATAGGGAATGCTCTTGGCTCATCTCCCTTCTGTATTCAAATGGTTTCAAAGATGTCAACGCTAGATAACAGCAGACAAAGGTTTATGCTTCTTCAGGCAGCTCTTCTGAAATGCCTCAACAGTCACCCACCTCCATGCACATCTTGTGGCCTCAACATGCACTGTCTCTAAGGACAGCAAAACTGTTCTTGAATTGAACTTCCAGGCAGCCCTCAGATGACCCTGAAGACAAAAACATCCAGTGCTTGTGGTCTAGTGTTTACCAAGGGTTTGTCCTTGAGTCCTTGACTTATTCCCACAGTAGCTCGGTTTTCCATGCGGTCACCTATCCAAGTGTTATACAGATCCAATGCTGCTATGCTCCTTGGAACAAACGAGATGTGACAGGTTCAGCCTAGGATGGAAAAGGGACAAAACAGAAATGTTTGCCACCTCCTTACATGCAAAGTGGCCCTCAAGTACCCCTTCCCTTTCTCAGGGATGGGTTTAGCACTACAATGGACTGACATGCCCAGCACCAGGAAGTCAGGCCAAATAAGATCAATCATCTATCCACAAGACATTAGCCATCCCTTCCTATTTTTATTTTTGATCTATAAGAGGCCAGTCATAACTTTTTGCATACCCTAACAATGAAAGTTATCAGCATATTAGTCTCACCAGAAATAGGCTCCTTTACCAGTACTTTTAATTAATTTCAGGATCTTTAAACCAAGTCCATATGAATGGTATGTAAAGTCTGATCCTCAAATGCCCATGTGTATTAATTAAGTTCTTATTTTAATAAAAAGAATCCTCTTTTAAGCTATGGGAAATTGCAGTTTGTGCATGAATGTGATCCTTGTATGGACGCTGCTTTTTCAAGTAAGTTTACCTTTCATGCACACTCACACAAAATTAAGTTAATGGCCTCAGTCTGCCCCTCAGGATGCTGCAGATGGCAGAGACTAGTCATAAACAATTGCTTTAAGAAAGTACTAGGGAGACCATAAAGAACAGATCTCTTGAAAAGGAGGAAGGATAAAAATATAATTAGGGTAAATTGTGCTATTCTGTGCTGTGAAAGGAGACTAAAAGGACAAAACTGGTACAGGTTCTTTGCAGGTTACTTTCTGCAGCCAGTGGATCTTCTGCCATTTGCTTTCAGGGTACCTTGGATCCACACTGCGTTGTTCCACAGAAAGAGTGGTGCAAAAAGGAAAATAAATATTGCAATTCAGAGGAAATTCCTACAGCAGAAATACTAGTGGGATGACAGTTGCACTTATCAGCACATCATTTGGATTTAGATTAGCTTTTTAAAAAGGAAAGTGGGGGATTTTCCACCCCGTCATGACAAGTACCAAGTTAAAATAGACACTTATAAATAGTTTTATAAAAAATATGCACACAGAGACCATTTCTTTTTACATTCTTGAGTGCTGTTATTATTATTTTTTGTCCACAAATGTGGGTCTTCGAGATCCCTGAAGCACTATACAATCTATTGCTAAAGAGATCAAGAGAACTGTCTGCTTTGATGTATGCAGCAATGTCTAGAAAAGCAAATAGAAGGGAAAGGGGTTTGACTTCTTGAGTATGGCAGCCTCATACAGACCAGCTTATTTAGTCTTTGTTTCATTTTGGAAGCAGGTACTTCACAAGCAGCAAGAAGGCAGGTTCAGCTTTGAGGGAGGTCAATAGTTTGCAAAATTGCAAACTCGTTTTTTCTCTAAGTAGGTTTTATACTTTAATTTATGAATCAAAGTCCCACTATTTGCAATCTGGTGGCTAACCTCTATCACCCGGCTTTATGATTGTGAATTCTGTGCTGGACCGTGAATCCATCATGTTTTATTGAGAAGGAGACAGTCTTGCATTTTAAAATGTGCAACAGCGATCTTTGACTTTGTCCTTTTGATTTGGGTCAGCTAGCAAAACTGGAGGAATGTTTATGATTAAGGGAACTTATAAATCAGAGAGAAAAGAGACAAATTCATTAGTTATTGGTTATGGCAACTCTGAAGTTCCTTTTTCTTCGTTTTTTTTAAGTATTCAAATAAAATCTATGTTGGTGACTAAATAAAAAATTCTCTAGAACAGATTCACAATGTAGGTTATTAGTGATAAACTACATATCTGATGTACGCACATTAACTTCAGCTGACATTTATCTTTAGCCAAGGCTTGCTTGTTTGTTTCTGCACTTATCTCAAACATCTCTCTTCTATTTGAGCTCTTCTACAGAAAATAAACAGAAATAATAAACTACACAGAGATCATATAAATTCTCCCTCCCTGCAGAAAAGTCTTCAACAACTCCTGCACTATACAGCCTTTAAGTTTTCCAACAAGTTTTGTTTGGCTAAAACAGGCTTTCAGAAAGTCATCCAGTTTTAATTGAAGGCATTGAGAAACGACCGAATCCATCAATCTTTTCATGGTTCATTGCAATGGTTAATCAACCTCACAGCTAAAATGTGCCTTATTTCCAGTTTGGAATTGCCTTGTTCTAGTTTCCTGCCCTGGATAGGCAGCACATTCTTCCTGAAGAAAAACAATGAATTACACACTACAATGAAGTCCTTTTTCAACTTTTCTGATAAACTGAAATAAGGAATTGGAATTCACTGAGGGGCTCACTGCACAGCATTTCCTGCAATCATCAAATCATTTGGATTTGGTGTTTGGGTTTGGTTTTTTTCCTGCACCTGCTCCAGTGTTCCAGGAAAGTTTTGAAAGGGCCAACACCAGAGCTGGATGAGTTTCTCTCCCAGGTTGGGATAGAAATGTAGCACTCTCTGGTGCCATGTGGAGGTTGGGTTATTTTCCAGCATCACTGTCTCCTTCTGCTTTCCATGCCATGTCTGAAGGTGGGGCCCATCCTCCGCAAATATTGATTTTGGGTTTCTTCTCTCCATGGCATGGATTTTCCTTAATCTGTGTTGTGGATAATCCCAGTTCTCCACCTTTTCTTGGCATTTGTGAGCAGTAGTCTCAATAAAAGGCAGAAAAATTACCTTAACATAACCTGTTTCCCTATTTTTTTAAGCACTGTAGTAGCTCTTTCTCTGGCACTACACTTTGAAAACTTTGGAAATGGGGAGAGCCTGCTATCGTACTGTGGTGTTTTCTGCAAAGAGCATTTGCTATTTTTGCAGCACTCAGGAGGCTCAGCCAAGTACCAGACCTCCATCTTCTCTCTTTGGGTTGTTGCAGTTCTTTGAAATGGAAAAGGAGGCTGAGGAGATTGAGTCTGTAATGTAAGCTCTTCACTCGCTCAAGAGTGCTCCATTTCTGGAAAAATTAAAACTTAACTTGGTTGGCTGTTTCCAAAGATGTTCCTTAACAGCAGAAAAGGAACTTCATATACAGCCACTGAGACTGCCAAGGTGGGATGAATCCCCCATCTCATCAACTTTAGGTGCCTTTGTAGTAGATGTCAACATCTGAGCTAGCCCCTTTGCAAAATGTCTCTATAGTCAGTGGACAGAGAGGCTTTTTTAGGGTCTAGCTCATCCGGCCTCCCTTGAACATCTCTTTCAAGATAACATGGATCACATCTTGTAAGTGATACTTTATCTCCATTGACTATGAGGACTATTTCTGGGCATTAACTCATACATAAACCCTTTTACAGTCAGGCAAGATCAATTCCATGAATTTCAACAGCCCCAGCTGAGCAACTAATTTGGAATAATATTCTATTTGCACTCAGAAAGAAATTATTTATTAAGCAAATCACTTTGTTTAAACACATTAGTAGGCATAGGTGTCACTCTGATTTCTTTGTCAGTGGTAGCAGTGGGAGAAAAAGGAAAGAAACCTTCAAACCTGTGCCATATCAAAACGCAGGAGTTCCCCTCCATATCTTGGGCATATCTTAGCAGAGTATCATGTTTTAGGGCTTACATGGACGTGGGTATTGGACATATGTTACAGCTTTGTAAAGGGTAATTTGATATGGTGTCAGCTTTGTGTTATCATTCCCCTCACTGGCATGTTAAGCCTCATTTGTGTAGAGCTATTGAGGAGAGAAACAAAATCAATATATCTGTACAATGATGAAGATTACAAGCCAGAAACCATGAGCCACCATCATCTGCTTTACAGGGAACTAAAACAGCAAAATTTGTGTGTGCCTGGTTATCTGAAATACTAAAAAACCTTGGATATTATGCCTCATAAATACACAATCAGGAGAAAAAAAATAATAAAATATTGTCATGGCTTTTATGTTACCCAGTTGAGCATAGATGTCAGAACTGCACCCATCCCTTTCCATCTGGAGTGAAAGCTGTTGGCTCTGAGTTCACTGTAAAGTCAATTCTGCTGCTTGGATACAGTGAGGTTGAAAGCATGGGGTGGCAAATGGCCCAGGGGTGACCAAAATGGATTTTCCATCCAATCGCTCTGTGTCAAGGGCATTTGACAGAGTCTGGGCTGAAATTAGGCTCAATATTCAATACCCACTCCAGGAATTAAAGTCTGAATGATAAATAATTTTCCCCCTCTGCTGGGGACCACACGAAAGGACCCTCTCTCTGATCAAGAAAGGAAATGGGTAGGACAGGGCACAGCACAGAAAATAGGGATCAACAGTAATCCCTCAGCATGCAAGGTTTGGCACAGTCACTACAAAAAATTTGTCACAAATCAAGGAGACTGACAGGAGAGCAGCCCAGATGGGTAAGTCTTCCTTTGGGAATGGATGAAACCAGTAAAAACTGCTCTGTGTGGAAAGACAGAGCCCAATAATATAATTCCCCAGGATGGTGTGTACCTAGGAAGCACCCTGCACTGCACCTTAGCTGGATACAGTGCCACCAGTTCCCTGTTTGACCTTCACTCATTCTAATATTAGGCATCTATTACCTAGGATCCCCATGTATACCTAAGTTCCCATGATATTTGATGGAGAGATAAAGTGCAATCAATCTGTCTAAACAGTCTGGAGCTGTGCGAGATGTCCTAGGGCATTCAAGACATCTGAATAAGCCTAGCAGATATGGCACAGAGGTATGTTCTACTAATTGTGCCTCTGTCCCATACATGCAAATATGGGCACCCATAAAATCCCTCACCAAACCTAACTCACCCTTCCAACACTTGGATGGTGGGAGGTCACTCAGAATGTGGAAACCAAGATTCAGTTCTTCTCCTTGCCTCAGAGTGATTAAATCCAAATTCCCTCCTCCTCTGAACAGTGTCCTAATTGGTAACTACAGGCCAACTTGAATGGGAAGCTGCATCCTTTTATCCAGTAGGAGTTCTGCCATTATGTACAGAAATGAAACATTTCTGTGAACATGTGGGAATGAATAAACATGACATTATAACCTAAGGGCTCTATGTGGGAGAGCAAGACCATGATGTTGACCTTGCTCAAAAGACTGTTTCTGGGTTTTGTTGAGTGTAAAGAAATATACTTGAACACAACATCAAGCAAGTCTTGGAACTCTTACCGCATGAGTCACAGTCAGGCTCATCCATGTTCTCTTTGGTCTCATTAATTTTTTTCTTCTTCCAACAATTCACCAAATGAGAAACCTTCAGCTCTTCTCTCTCCAAAAAAAAGCTACAGCCTTGGGGCTATGGAGCAGACTTGAACGTCATGAGGAGGACTCTAAGGCTTGGGCACAGAAGTGCAGGTCACCCAGAAAAAGTGATGTTCTAAAAGAAAAGACAAGTCCCTACTTAGCTCTTGAAAGAAAGGACATATAAGTCCTTTTGGGGGGAGGATTTGAGGTTATGAATCCCAGAGGGCATATAGAAACTTCCTGGGATCCTAGACCCAGGTTCATAATCCCTATAAAAGGGTGGTGTTTAAGGTACATTCCTGCCTGGTTTATTCCCTCTAGGTAACTCAGGATCTCTGTGTGAGGTGCAGGGTTATAGCCAAAGACTGTGAATCCATCCCTCTTGGTCCAGAGGTAAAGCATATGCAAGTTTAAGTATATCCAAAACCCCTGGAAAATCAAGACTGACCTTAACATTGGATTAACCAGTGCCTAAATATAAAATGCTGTATACTACATCTTTTTTCTCATCCTCTGTGGTGATCATAGTGTGTTTTGAGATCTCAGGTAAAGACAGAGTCAGGAAAAAAGATATTTTGATATGTAAAACCCTTGCACACTGCTTTTTGCAAGGGTACCTTGTGAGTCCTTTCGTCCCCTAATAATGGAACATATTTGTGTGAGCTCACTACAGAAAATCTAGTAAGAGATTCTCTCTTCCCTGACTCCTCCTCCACTGGGAATTAGCTCCCTATACAAATAAACTCTTGTAGCAGCAACAGCACAATGACTTTGATAGGCAGCAAAAACAGTAGGAAAAATGGAGATTATTTTGTACTTTTTTAACAAAATGCAGCTAAGAGTTCTAACCTTCAAGGATGACACTTCCTTTAGGGTTAACTACCAGCTGAGTCTTGGCTCTTAGTTTCTTTGCTCTTCCATATAGGCCAAGGAATGCTCTTTATCAGTCATTAATCCATGGACCTATCACTTATTGCTCAGCTTTTCTGAAAACAGGCAGCTTGTCTGCAGTGGAAAACTAACAATACTGGCTGTGAAATGGTTTTGGTGTCTTTAAACTCAATTTGTTTGGAACAAGGTTATCATTTCACTCTTGTGGACAAAAAGGACAAGTTTACTGCTGCAAAGAAAGATTCTGGAACAGTGTTCAGGATGAGGGTGGCTTTCCACTACACACACAAAACCAATAGCATTTTGCAGATATAATGAGTAGAATAGTCAAAAATTGTACCCACAAAACCAGTCAACTCTTCAACATGTTTTAAGTTTGAAACAAACATTTAAATTATTTAGAAGGAACCAAAAGAAAAGAAATCGACCAAAGTTTCTTCTGCTCACTGGAAATAATGAATAACAAATACTGATATATCACACAAGAAAGTTTCTTTCTCAGTGGGAAGGAAAGCCAGGAAGGTAGCACTTTAGCCTGTTTTCTCTCATACATCTTCAAAGTCTGTGGGGTATAATCCCGAAAACCTGTTAGTATACCAGAGTGAAATGACAGCCTTTGGGGAACCAACAACACCCACATCCAGTTAATGTTATTGTATGATCTATTTCATGGTTTGGAATTAATTACAATTGAGGCATGGAAAAAAAAGCTGAAGTCTGAAGTGGGTTTTCAAATTCATAAGGAAGTATTTTTCTTTGAATAATAATGTTATTATAAAGTTATGATCTTTCTCTTTTTTAAATAAACCCTTTATTTTCTTTCAAATTTCTGTTACTTGTGGCCAGGGGCTGTCTGGTTCTCTCATCTTGTGGGAAATTGCTGGCTGGGAGCAGTATCTTTTCTGTAATTACCACTTTCACTGAAATAGTTCTGGGCACTCCAGAAATACCTTCAAGTATTTGGTCATAGGCACTAAAATTTGGAGGGACAGCTAATAGCTGATGGTTGTTCCTAAATGCTAGAAAAGGGTAAGCAAGCTCATTTGAAAATTTCTTTTTAAACATCTTAGTATGTCTCACATTTCCAAAACCAGTTTGCTCTCTTTCCTGTGCATAACATGGAATGGTACTGAACTTTACTGCTTTGTGAATACTGATGGTGAACCTCAGAAAAAGCCATGTGAAGATTGTTGCTTTCTACTTTCTACCATAAAAAACAGTCTGTGGAGATTCCTTAAGCATTTTATACATAAATGAAGCCTTCCAACGTGCCCTCGGGTGAACAAGCCACCCGTCCTCACAGCTGTCTAAAAGTGAGGAATCCAGCTTATAGTCCATTCAGGAACCCTAAGACAAGTACCCAAGGCATGCAGTTGTTTCCCATCAAGGTCTTTTTTTGTCCCATTCAATAGCCAGCAACAAGAACTTGGTGATTCCATCACACCTTCAGGTCTAAACTGAGAATTGGCTTCTTCACCCATCCAAGGCAAAACAAGGAGTTTAGGAGGACAAATGCTCAGATCTGTGCTGGCTATGGAGTCTCAGGAAGAATAACAAAGGCCAAAACTTTTCAAGCACAAAGAGCAGTTCCCAAAGAGGGACCTTTTTGAATCACTCACCACGTGATTGGGGTGTTATCTATGCCAAGGATTGCATCTGCAAATTTTCAGTCTTAGAAACTCCTTCTTTTGCCACATTGCTACAAAATGTGGCCAAAATTCAAGATTAGGAATGTTGCTATGGGCTTCAATAGAACCACCATTTGATTCCATTTCTTTCTTTTCCCATTAAGGTGCATCCCAATATGATTTCTGGCAAAAATACATTTCAAATAAATTGTTCTGTGTCTCCCTGCATGATACACACTCATTCCAACTCTGTCCCACATCCTCTGACATATGCCCAAGGATAAGAGGCAGACCATGCTACAGCAGCACTGGAGCTACCCATGTGAAGATTGGCTAGTGGTAGATGTCAGCTGCTTCATTAGCTAGATGCTGTCAAATAAAGCCACAAAGACTGAATCTTCTGTGCTTTCCCACAATAGGAGAAACAGAGTTTGGTTTCTCTTTCCTTCCCTCATGCTGATTTTCTTGAAGTTTGTAGAAACATAATTATCTTTGAGACTCCCAACCTTCTGTCAAATTTGGTGGAAATAGGCTGAACAGTTACTGGCAAGACTAAACCGACAAGCAGGTATCAGCAGATATAATTCACACTTCCCTACAAAACCACACTAAAAGGACGTCTTTGTCATTTGCTGAACACCAGGAAAGAGCTGAGCCCTGCAAAACAGAGAGAAGAAACCACAGCAACCACCAAAGTGCTTCACACTTTTCACTGGACCACTGAGGAGAGCCACTTCCCAGTGATGATTCAGGGATTAGGGTCCCAACCAGCACAAAGCATAGCAGTAGAGACAGGAGGATGATGTGGTAATAATGAAAAAATTAAATATCCAAAGCTTGGTCATTAGGCCAATAGGAAATTTTCCAATAGGAAAACCTGACTTTTTTTTTTTCCCCATAATTAAAAGCAAATGGGAAAAGTTAAGTGCTTAATATTAAGAACAACGTAATTCATTGCTGAAGTGGTCTCTCTGTAATCTCAGATTGTGGACAGTGATGGGAGGGACACTTCTGTTTTGTTCAGCAAATTTGCCCACCATTTGAAATGGATGCAGAAGACCTGACAGGTATCCTGGATGTTTTGTCCTATTTTCTCAGGCATGATGCTTGAGATTAACCCTGTTTTAAACTGGAGATTTTTCTTCTTTATGTAAAGTAAATTGCTATTTTCCTGTGTATTGCCTCAGGTAGTCATCAGTGTAGGACTATTTTCCATCTCTGGTTATTAGGGTCAGCCAGGAATAGGCAGCAGATAAGATTCCTCTTCTAGCCATCTTCTAGCTGTACACAGTACATAAAATGTGTGGTCACAAGCAAAAATATATTACCTAATTCCAGTTTTACTGGGGCTCAAAAGAAGCCATAAATATTTTGACAGTTGCAATTGTATGTCTTTTTTTCCTTGTCTCAAGCAAAGGCCATCCTCTCAAGAAGTTTGCAAACGCTTGTTTTCCCTGGTGTTCGGAAACACTGAGACATTCCCATACACAGCAATTTGGGTGTCTCAGTTGTTCAAGCTGTTGATCAGTGCTGTTCCTCTGCTGCTGTTGCTCTTTTAAGAGCCCTTGTCCTTGGAAGTCAAGTTCTTACTTCAAGTTCTTCAGAGTCTGAAGTGGTGATACACCAATTAACCAAGCAGCACTAATTGTGAGATGGTGCCAAGGCACTCAAGGGAAAACTAGGGAAGTACATGCTGTGAATCAAGACCGTGCTTTCATTCTTTGAGTTGCTGTTAGCTAGAACCAGAAAAAAAAAAATCAGTGAAGGGCATCCCAGAGGTTAATGAAGAAGGCTAATAGCATGTTTCTCCTCTTACTTGGAAGGCTTAATTGCTATTTAAAAAATAATAACAATAATAATGCACATTTAGCATTCTGCATGAAATTGCACAGATTCCATGGGGGCCTGGTTTGCTTCTCCTATAACTTGTTTATCATTATACGCTTAAACAAGATGCAATTAGGATGAGATTCTCAGTGGGACTGGATCACAAATGATTTTCTAACAGGAATATCCTTTACAGAAAAAAACTCCAACATTTTCCAAGGAGAGACATCTATAAATACCATTCGAAATTCCATTGTCTATTAGAGAAATTGAGGCAAATGCTTTTAATTCACTTACTTAAAAAAATCTTTCTTTAGTCTGGGTCTTGTCTATGAGGAAAAAGTAAACATAACTCAAGACCCTGATATTCCAGAGAAGAACCCACTTTGGTTCTCCCCAGATAAAGTTTTTCAGATATTTTGCTGCACAAAAAAAAAAATCTTACTTTCCTTGTCTTGCTTTTTTCTGCCTTGCCTGCTGAAGAGTTTGGATTTCTGTTTCCAATCAAATTGAGCCTTCTGATGACAATGAATTAAAAAGCTCCTCATCTTAACTTCAGAAGGTCCAACAGCGTCTCTCAGATGGACTGCAGGACATGAACACACAGCGTGGGTATAGAAGATTAAAACAGAGTGAATCCCTGCTTAGCTTTCAGAGGGTCCAGCTTAGAATGCCTCAATGCAAGTTTTGTGCAAACTGGTCAGAAATCTGCCTTCTGGTTCTGATCTGAAGGCAGAAGAAATAGCACAAAAATTGTTTGACTCTTAAGATACTCAAAATGATAGGAATCTTGTAAAATAACCTTGTGTCATTAATGTCCTGACCTCTTGATTCTACACATGTGGGGGGTTTTATTATATTAATTCCAGCTTCTGCAACCTGGATGGTAATTCATGAAGTCTACTTTGGGAACAGATATCACCCCCTCAAAGTCTCATGCATGACTTCGAGCACTTACATTCTCTCAGAAGGGCATTTTGTGTGACAGTAAGATCCACACCCAGATCCTCACACACGGACAGATGAGTGAAGAAATATAAGTTCATGATGACACAGGGGATTCCAGTTTATGCATCAGTTTTGCCTTCATTGAGAAGGATTTCTCCCATTACAAAGGGATGCACCACTCAAGTAATATTTACAAAACTGGTCCCTCGTGCACTGGTGGTTGGAAACCACAGCTGTGTCATGACCAGCAATGCGAAGGGCATGAACCTACTTCGAAGCAACCCACTGACATCCCCAAATTACAGACGATGGTGAGAAAATAGCAAATTGCTAATTGTGAGATGGCTTTGTCTAAACGTGCTGATAGCTGAAGGGGATAATGCACTGGCTGCCTCTGGCACTGCAGAGATAGCCGTCTCCTTGGCTGGGAGATCACAGTGCTCTGAAATGCCCTTCCTTCCTATGCAGATGAAAGGCAGCCTGGATGCACAGCTAATTTATCAAGCATACAGTGCTTAAATATAGCCCATTTATCTCCCTCTAAGTGTTTTGCTTCTCCCACCACTCATCTTAACAAGATAATGTCAGTGGTCAGGGGGATGCTGTGTTAGGTGCAAGAAAGCACTCAATTACCCACTGTGAGTAATTTCCAAATGCACCCTATTTCTATCCACAGATCCAAAGTTTCGTTTTTCTAAAATATCTTGTCAATCAATAGGATTTGGACACTTAAATCATTTCAGTGCTTAGGAAAACCTTATAGGATATGTATGATTTACTTGTCCTGACCTACTCCTTTGCCTCCCACCTTGATGCCAGGGGGTCTCCTGCTGGTGCACACAGAGGCAAGGAGAGGATCCAGGGCTGCACTCTGTGTGTGTGAATGAAAGAAGAGGTGGATCAACACATTAGGCTACAGGTAGCACACAGCTACCAAGTTTCTTTGGCCTCCTGGGGTTGTGCATCACAGAACTGAAAGTCTGTACTTTCATCTCATTGCTAAAGTTAAATCACAACCTGCAACCAAAGTGGGTTTTATTTCACATTTTCTGCTTGAGCTGTGCAACTGGCTACTCTGCATGCCAGTCATAAGTATGCTTGCTTGTTCATGTGTTCAAACCCTTACAGCACTTGAATTCAAAATCTCACACAGCTGCCTTTGCACATCATTTTATAAAAAATTTACATAAGTCAGTAACCACACTATTCAAGCAAATTTTTATTCCTAACCAAGTGTGTGTGAGAATAAAAAACAAATGTACTGCTCACACAGAGCACAGAAAAGCAAAGTATCTTGTTCTTGGTCACAAACAAGATAACAACATCTTGCTTTATGAACACTGGACTTCAGGAATAAAAAGCAGTCTATAACTTGAACCTTTCTAGCAATCTTTTACATGTTAAAGATGGTTCAGGCTTGGACACAGAGGCCTAGGAGAGGTTTTTGCCAATGTGAAGCTGGATGGAGGAATTCATGCTTATATACATCCCCATGCCCCTTTGGGGACAGCCTGAAGTTGCTGGCTCTGATCAGCTTCTGTCTCACTACAGGCCCTAGATCCTTTTACTGTGTAACCGTTCCTCTTACCCTTCTTTGGATGATTACCTATGCCCAAGTGGGGTGCCTTGTCCTTCTTGAATTTCTCCCTTCTTTTTTCAGTCTTTGTCTCCAATTTGTAAAGCTAATTTTAAAATCTAACACTGTCCTCAAAGAAAATTTGAATACTTTCTTCCAATCCCATCTAATCTTGGTGTTCTCTCAGCACTTAAAATGCCTATGTCTATTTTGTTACCTCAGGAGGCCACTGAATACATCCTCCAATTTGAGCGCAAGCCATTTTTATTACTTGTTTTGCAAGTAAATATTTCCAATTCATTTTTGCCCGGTGCCAAACATTTTCATCTAGACTATGCTCCTTTGGTTTCCCAATGAGAAGTGCATATTCTGGCATATGCCAGACGGACTGCTTCTCCTCCACCCAAACCTCCTGTTGCCCTCTTATCAAGGTGAATAACCTTGGGAACCTGAATGGTAATTGAAAATAAGCAGCTGCTACTGTTAATGTTCAATATAATGTCTACACCTGAGCACGAACTCTAAAGTCACCACGCAATATAACCAAGATTATTATTGAGGAACTTCCAGTCCAAAAGACTTTGACTGAAATAGAAAAAAGCCCAGCACCCCAAACTAAAACACATCCATTTCTATGGACTTTAAATGATGCCCTGAGACAACTTTTGTCTCATCCTGTTGTCAAGCAAGTCATAGAAGTCAGACTGACTAAATTAACCAAGGCAAAAGAGGCAAGTGGTGATCCCTTGATCATCCCCATATCATCGTGTTGTCCTCTTTTGGATGCACACCAGCTTTTTGACTCACTGCAGGCAAGATATCCTTTTGCATCTGGTCTCCATTAGGTAGTAGGCGTCTGAAGGAGGTGAGGTCTGCTATGGCTTCTTATTTGGAGAGCTTGTTGCTTGGTAGTACAAACAGTGGGCTATTAAAAGAGCCAAATGCTGATATTTCCACAGCGCTTGTAACACAAGCTCCAGTTTGCTTCAGTTTGGTTACAGAGGTTTACACACAGAGCCACATACGTTTAACTATAATATTTATTAAGCTTACTTAAGTTTATTCTGAGGTATGACTGGAACCCAGTTTATCCTGGCTGGGTCAGGGAGCCTGTGTCGGGTTTGGAAGTGTGATGTCCTGCCATGTGCACCAGTGCTGCAGCAGAGCTGGAGAAACCATCTGCTTCAAATTAGCAACCCAGCTTATTTTATTGTGCTTGGCCTGGCCCTGCTACCCAGTGACCCTGAGCACGATTGCTCTTGAAGAGATAATATGGTTCGATAAAACATAAGAACCTTCAGAAAAGGGGAAGAAGTATCAGCTGTCAGGGCCTAATTACAGCCCACAGTGTATTTCCTTCATTTCTTGGATGCCTATCATACGTAGGCTGCAAAGCAGCTCCATGCACCTGTATTTTGGCTGGCAATAATGCCTTCTTCTTCCCACACACCAATGATCTGCTGGCAGTGCATGCAGAGCAACCATTACCCAATCAAGGTGCACACTGGCAAATTCATGTGAAATGCTTCCCTCGGCCTCTCTGCAGCTCCAAAAAGCAAAGCCAGGCTTTCTGTGGGTTATGGAGTGAGCCAGAGTTGGAGCCAAAACCTTGCAACCATTTTCCAAAGAGTATCTAGATATAGTGCCCAACCGAAAAATGGCCCTTTGTGTAGATTTGCTGAGTAAAGAGATTGTCTTGGAATCTGCTAAGCACATATAATTTTGATTATTGCATTATGATATGGGAGGCTATATAGAAATCCACAAAAAATTGCTGACCTGTATTTGGATGTATACAGCATAGAGCGCATTTCCTCCAAACAAGATTCACTGCCCTCGCTTCCAGCAGCCCCAAGATCACTGGCAAGGTTTTTTCCATAGACAAAAATCAGTCTATTGAAAAGCTCCTAAACACTATTTGCCAGGAAGTCTGTGCACCTTTAGTTCTTCTGATACTACAAACTTCCAAAATAGTGAAGATAAGTTAAAAGCTAAGAAAGAGAAAAATGGAGAATACCAATTTGCTAGACACCTTCCATACTTACAGAGAAAGTAGATTTCCTGTCCTTTCAGATTATCACAAATCCACTTAGAATTTTTTCAGTAAAACTAAATGATTAAGAACGGCTTTGCCTAAGTTTTAGATACATTCATTTTCTCCTAATTAAATCCATTTGATTCCAGATATTTTACTTCATTGATGGTGATGATTGTGGGGGACAGGAGCACATCACTGAAAGGTGGGGTGTTTCAGAGTCTCCTAATACGGTTCTTACACAGATCATCTCTTTACACATCAGTACTGGACACTGAAGATCTCATTTAACAAATTGTTGAAACATCGTTATTTAAGTTTTATTTTATCCTGACCAAATTTTGTTTAAATTCTATCTAGATTGTTTCAAAAATGTAACTGTGAAACATTTTGTTGCAGTCCAAAAAAAAAGTTTCTGCCGATACAGAAAGTTTCCATTTTGGTCTTGGTTCCTTCCTTATTTCTCTGCCTTTTACCCCCTTCCTCCTCACTCCATAAAAATGGAAACACTTTCTAGTTTAGATCCAGTACAACTCCAAACAAAGCACTTCATATGGTTTTCAATCCATATGAAATTGCATTTTTCATTACAAACTGCTTTCTCAAGCAATCAGAAGGCTCCCAAGGAAATTTTGGATGAAGTTCATTCTTTTCTCTGTGCATTTTGGTCACATTTTCGTAGAGGGGGGAAAAAAATTTCTCCCTGCTTTTCATTCTATAGTTGGTTACAATCAAGGAGAAAAAAAAAAAAAAAAAGATACTATTTTTGTTTAAAAGTCAATGCCAGTTCTGGTTTTAAGTCAAAGGAAAACATTTGCAAAGAAAGCAAAGAAAAAAACATGTATTATTTGAATATACCTAGGTCTACAAAGACTGGCTTTTATCCACAGATTAGAAATGTGACTGGGTGCTTTTTCCTTCTCTCTATTCTCTTGTCTACCTGCCACTCCTCCCAACCCAACTTGGGGGTGTGAGCGAGTGGCTGCATGGTCCTAGTTGCTGTCTGGGATTAAACATGCAGGTATCTACAAGCCCTGTAGCCCATCTACAAGGGCTCAAATAAGTTGCCCACCCATCTGTGTCCAGCTCCCTTTGAGATGCTAAACAATAATCTTCCTGGGACAGGGTTGCATGAGAGGGATCCTGAATGAATAACTCAGATAATATGCCTAACATTTGGGCAGCTAACAATAGGATACTCCCATAGTCATCCTCACTGTGTGAGACCTGACAGCACATGCAGAGCACAGCCAGAGGAGAGCTTCAGAGGAGAGCAATCTGCTGTAGCAATGCTGGTCCCTCCAAAAGGCAGAGCTTTGTTTCCCATGGGTCTCTTGGGCAATGTATACATTTTCTTCTTGTGTTTTGCTAGCATGACATGTGAGAGGAAGAGCTGGCTCAAGCTAGAAAGTGCAATTTTGGATCTTGGTGCTCCTGCTCCCTGTATAAAGGTTATACAAATAAAGACCTGGGGAATACTGCCCTTCTGCAAACACTGCTATTTGCCAGCATCTATCAGCTGGAGATAGTTGACATGCTCTGCCGGAGAGATTGCTTCAGCAGCACAAAACAAACCACTCCTGCTCTTGTTAAAGCACGCAATTTTCTTGTCAAGTGTTTTGTCATTGCCGTAGTCTCACAGGCAGGGCTGTCTGTTTGCCTAGCCTTATTGCCTCCACATCAAGAAAAGGGATGAAGGGGTAGAAGGTAAGCTCCTTATGGAAGAGTTCCTAAATCCAAGGAATAGCAAGAGAAAACCTCCTCTCACAGTCCTGGGGTGGAGGAAGAGAACCCAGTCCTCAGTTAGGTCTGAAGTTCCAAGCCCTACTTTGGCCCTGCTTTGCCGGTGTGATCTTGTGCATTGTTCTAAGGCCAGATCCACAGAAATGCCCCAGTTCCCATTGCCTTCAGGACCCTTTGTGTATGATGGCCTCATTTCCTCCAGTTCCCTGCTGAGTTTTCCTTCCAGTTTCACACCAGAAGAACCCCATTTCCCTGTATTCCCCTATTATAATGCTAACAGGCTGGCGGTGAAAACAGGGGGCTTTGCCAGCCAGGGGAGGACAGCCAGCACTGCCCCTGCACGCCAGCCCCTGGGGAGGGCAGAGCAGAGGGGGCTGGTTTCCATGTGTCAGCACAGCTACACAGACATGGCTGGTGTTCCTGCCAGCAGCAGAATGGGCTGATGCTCAAGCAAAACTTCTCTCCCCTCAAAAATGGGCGATGCAATGTCCCAGGGTGTCTGGGGAAGGAAGGGGCAAAGGGGTCCTTGTGTTCTCCAAGTGCCAATTTGCAGTCCATTTTGCTCACCAGGAAGTCATTCAAATAATGGAAAATAATGGGAGTCTTGGGCTATGGACAAAAAGTCCTTGAAATAATGGGAGCCCGGGTATGTGGATAGCAGCTGGGGCACCCTGGGATGGAGATGACTCAGTCAGAAAGGACTTTTGATTATGAATGAAGTATCCAAGGCCAAGGAGTTCCAGGTCCATAAGGTCCAAAACTCCTTGAAGAAAAACCCAGGTAACAAACTGCCATTGTTTGCAGCATACTGGCTCTCCAGCCCTGCGTGCATCAGCTCTGCACATCAACTGCTCCTGGGCTCCTCAGGGGCTGCAGGACCCTGCCTTGAATGGGAAAGCCTCCCAGAGGAGATAATGTCTCTGGAATTAAGGCTTTTTTCTTTTCTTGTTTTCTTCTTCTTTTTTTTTTTTTTTAATCTCATGGAAAATATTCACAGTTTACCAGTGCCTCGAAGCTGAGGCAACCTTGCCCAAGGCCACGTCTCAAGCCAGTGGGGTGGCATGGGCTGCAAGGCTGGGAAGACAGCGCTGCCAAGCCTCCTTTGGAAGCAGCCCTTATAAGTTTTCCCTTTTAAGGTCTTTTGTTGGAAGTCCTTAAAGCGGCTAGAAAAAGGCCCTTTCTCACAATAGTTTCTCCAGACAGCCTGGGAGAGTGCAGAGCTCAGCCCATAGGTGCCAGCAAGCTGCTGGAAGGGGCCACCGCTGCCCATGGCAGGTCCATGTGCAAGGACCAGCCCTGAGCATGGGACAGGTGGGCACAAGGGACATCTCAGAACCTACCCAAAGAATTCAGTCTTCCTCTTTGAACACCTCTTGCCCCCAGGTGTCCTTGTCACCTTCATACTTAACAACAGGACTTGTTAAGACAGGACCCACAGAAAGTGTCCCCTGTTTTTAACACCTTTCCTGACTAATTACAATAGGCAATTTATACTGGTATCCACGGAAGCCTAATACTTGATAGCCTTGTGACCAGTTGAATGAAGAGAAGGGCAACTCACACTACCCTGCTGCAAAGTGATCTGGTGTTCAAGGTTTGTATTGCTACCTTTCTTCTTAAAGCTAAAACCTCAATTTTTCTTTCTTAGGCTCCATCAACATTTAAATGACAAGTTTAATAACTGAAACTGCTGCGTTGCCTCCCTTCTCTAAGTCACAGATTGCAACACCTGCTGGGGCAAAACTTTCCCAAACTTCTAAGATCAAGTACTGCAGGATGCACAGGCTCAGATTGAGCTTCTTAAGACATCCCAGCTCCATCTGCAGACATCACACTTGAATTTAAACCATCCACAGCCTTGCAGTTTAGCACCCGAGCAGCCGTCCAACCAGGGTAGTGCTTCAAAAGGCCCAGGTGGCAAGAAAATGTTTTCAGGCCTCTGAATCTCATGCCCTTTTACAAAATCAGGTAGTCAAATTAATGAATCTGCTATAAATTTGGGGAAGTTGCAGGCACCATTCATACAGAGAAGCAAGCAATGCATGGATTGCGTTACATTCCACATTAGGAATAATACAGGAGATATATTACATGCAGTAAAGGCACTGAGTAAAGCAAAACGGGCCTCTGCAGGGGCAAATGACAGTGTAAGTGAGGCCAGCACAAGAGGAAGTGAACTACTTGCCTCTCTGTGTTGCATGGATGTGGAAGGTGCTCTCACCAACATTTCTTTTGGTTTCAGGATAGTTAATAAGGGTAGAGAAAAACCCAAAAATAATAAATGAGTTGTTGCAACCTGCCCTTTCTGCTCCAGCGATTTCATGTTTTTGTAAACAGGAAACATCATGTAACTTGGCAAGGACTAGATGTGATAATGTTGAAGAGTGATCAGTCAGCTATGAAACTACTACAGTGTCTCCTGAAGAAAACCTACAAGCTGTCAAGAAAGCCAGTGGAAATTTCGTGATACAATCTATCAATTATCCAAGATGAATATTTATAGATGGGCTTTTTTTTCTATTGCAATTCCATGCCATCTCAGTCTTACAGTAAGCCACCTGGCCAGTGTGAAAACGGAGGTTAATTTCAAGTAATATATTATTCTATATAATAAAAACAAGTTGTCTGGTTGTTTTTAGTGAAGTTGTCTAAGCCTGTTCCCATGGGCTCCCCACCTCCCAGGGAGAAGTTGCAATCTGCTCTGTTTCATCATCACTTTTGTGGCATTTCCTACTGAGATGAGTGGCACCGAGACAATTTCCAGACATGGTTATTTGTTCTCCTTGACCTGAGTGACTGCTGTTTTCTACGCCATTTGCAGTGTCAGTCCTGGGATTTGATACTTAGATTTCTCCAGTTAGGGATTAAAATGTTGTATCTTTCCTTCAGGTTCCTTATTCATTTTCTGGAGGCAATCACAATGGAGCTTTTCCAAGGATTTGTTCACTAACAATACTTAATTCTGCAAATCAGGCCAATTTTACCAATTTCACATAACTTGATAAACCAGTTTTCAAAAAGCTAAAAACATTTCCCTAGACCTCCAACCCTGGTTCTATACAGTGTTTAACAATACTAACTATTTCTATGTCTGTCTTTTTCCCTATATCTAAGGAAGATTTAACACACTCTGTTCCCAAACATGCCTATAACCTGCACAGACAGACTGAGAACAGCTTACAACTCCAAATAGTTCTCTCCTTTGAATACTTTCCATTGTTTGTTTGTTGGGTCTCCTCCCAAAGTAAACAATTCCATGAAAATTTAAGCAATCTTAAATGTGTTGTTTGCAGTGACCTAATGTCTTACAAACAGATGAACCCAGAGATCATTGGGCAATAATTTCCTATTGTTCATATATAATCTTGAGTCTAAATATGGGATGCATGTCCCTGAAGCCACCTTTTACTGTGGTTGAGCAACATGTTGTCAGCCCCCTTCTTTAGCAGCTGTCGTTTGTAAGTTCAAGAATAAGCTCAGATGACCTGAGCAATTTAGGTCACCAGCTCATCTGGGTTACCAGAAGAAGTCCCACAGCCTCAATAAGGCAACATGAAGTGGTCTGAAAGTGAGTCTTGCAGGAGGACTTTTGAAACCTTGCCCCACCTGGAGGCCTGTTGAGCCATCCTTGCTCTTCTAAGGAAGCTTGCACCTACATGGGCCTGTTCATATTGCATCCTAGCTGAGGCCTCTAAAATGCTAGATGAAAGCCTTTTGGAAAACAGATAAGGCACTCCACTTGTATCACTAGTACTCTGTTGATGACTCTACCTCTGCATCCCATGGAAGGTCTATTCCTTTACTCCATTCTCTGCAGAGAAGGCTTTTGGGTGGAGCAGAGTAGGACAAAGACCCTGAAGGAAGTGTCATGAAACAGAGGCTTTTGTTGATTTAGTCATTAAAAAACATTTCCCCAGGGCAAAAACATGTTCTGAAAAGAACATCAGGAGAGTGGTGGTCTTGCTGCCACCTTAATCTCCGGGGCAAAAACATGTTCTGGAAAGAACATCAGGAGAGGGGTGGTCTTGCTGCCACCTTAATCTCTTGTTTTAACCCAAAGATATTGCCCCAGTTCACCAAAGCTATGGTGGAAGAGCAGAGAAAGATGGAGAAACATCCTGTTTTTGCCAGCACGAAAATTCAAGCCAGTACTTTTTGTCACCACTTCCTCCCTAATCCCCACGTTTCTCCTCCTCCCTGTTCTTGAGGAGGCGATCTTCTGTTTGCAAATGCCAAGGAAGCTCAGCCTCAAAGGAAAAGAGCAATAATCCCATCTCTTTGTGCCGGCAGCCTCTGAAGGCAAACCGCAGGGCTTGGCATGGCAGGAGGTGAGCCGAGAGCAACCGTGGCGGCGCTGCGGCACGTCGAGCTGGGAGGCGTTTGGCTTCGTGTCAGGAGACGAGCTTTCCCAGGAGTGTTTGAACAAACACACCTACTCAGCACCAGGTGTGCTCCCTCATAAACGCTTCCGCTGGATGCCCCCCGACAGTCCCCCGCTGGATTGACAGCCCTGCTAGAGCCGGCAGCACCCGGCAGGGTTTGATGGAGCTGATAAGGATCTCCGGGCGTTTCACCAAAGCCTAAGGAGAAAGCCCTAGTGAGTCAGCAGAAAGGTACGGTTCCACATAGGGCCTCTGGACATGAGTTGTTGGACTCTCACCCACCGAAAGAGTAGGAGTGTTTTCTTACTGTCTCTAATGAGTTTTGGATCAAGGTTTTATCACAAGGAAAAGAAAATAAATAACATTGATTATAAAATGCTCTCCCCCCGCCCCCCAGCTTCATTCTTTAACATGATTTAAGAGTGCCCAAGGGAAAACATTTAATCCAAAACCCGTTTTGGATTTGTATTTTAGGAACATACAAAAAAGTTATGAGATGTGGCATGTTTTGAGCAGCTAGCAATTCAAAGGCAGGTTTTCAAAGGCAGAGTGAAGCTGGGAACATGAATTCCTTTAGCCAGTGTGAGAGGAATACCTGCATATCCTGAACCTTTATATGGAGTCCACAAGATGTAAGAGAAAGTAAAGCCATTATCCCATAATATGCATCAGAATACACTTACAGCAGAGATCTATCAATGACAATTACTTAATTCTCTGGAAGTTAACTCAGAGAAATTTCAACACAGGGGTATCAAGGATGGGAATCTTGAAAATTGTCTTGCTTCCCAAGAAGCTGTCACATACTTGCAATTTCAGTCCACCCAAAATGATTGTGTTAGATAAATTTCAAATATAGCCATCTGGTATAGCTGAATGGGCTAAACAAATGACTTGGTGTGCTCACAAAACAGCAAGGTCATCAGAGTCTGTTGGGTGCTGTACAGTTTTATGATGTAAAAAAAATTGAAAACAAAACCATGCTGGAGATAAAAGACAACCCTGAGGTTGGTGGACTCTTACATCCATATGAAACAGGGCTCCAAAGGACCTGGAGGGGTCATCTGGTCCATCTGCCTTCTCCAGGACAGGGTCTGTCTCCACTGCACCATCCTGCGAGGACCACAGAGAAGAAATCCCTTGAAACACTTTGCAAGCATTCAGTCACAAAGAGCTCTTTTTTCCTTTGTTAAGATCATTTTAATGTAATACAACACTCCAGACCCCAAAGGTTTCCCTGCTGCATGTGCAAAAATGAAGCTTTGTGAGTGGAGGAGGCTGTCATGCTCCCATTGCTCTTCTAGCCCATCTGCATCAACAAAGCATTCAGGTTTGCATCCAACAACACAGGAGATAGAGGAACAGCACCAGTGACCCCAGGTCAGGGTGGAAAGATCATGTGAGGCAAGCAAAAGATGAGAAGACAAATACTAAGACACCAAGATATTGCTGTTGGAATGGTGGAATTATGTATGAGTTCTCAGTGACACAGCAACATGGAAATGAGAAGACACAAAGTCTTTGATGGGCCCAATTTAAAGCCCAGTGCTGTGGATGAGGACTTCTGCTGCTGATCTCATCTGGGTTTGGGTGAAGCTCTCCACAAAGTGTCATGAGTTTTGATTAGCAGGGTAAGTCCAACTGTGCAAGAGATCAGTATGACAAAAAATGTTAGTTACGGCAGGCCACATCTATCCCATCCTGAACTTCAGTGGCTCTGATCTCACTAATATGCTGTAGCCTACAATACAGAAAACATTTGTATATTAGCATAATTTTAGCAACACACTTCATATGATGGCCCTTGACAGGAGCAGAGCAAATGAAAGCCTCACTGAAACCAGGGACAAAGGGCCCTTTGACTCCCCCATCATCTGCCTGAGAACATGGTCCATCTCCAGCTGTGTGATCCCACAGCACCTCCTGGACTAATGCAGATAATCTCCTCTTAGCATTTATGTTATTTCTGTTTTTTTTCTTCCACACTGACACATGCTATATCAAGAAAGAAAAAGAGCTAAGGACAGTATATTTTTAAACACCCTATAGGGACAGGCTATATTTTTATGCAGAGTTTATGTGGTTTGGATCAAAAATCAATGAGACAAGTGGTTTTGAAATCAGAAAAATTACTATGTTGCCTTAAAAAGTGTATCTTTCCCTTCTTTAAAAATGCACTTGTTTCTCCTCATTGTTTTCCAGTTTTTCTCTTTTGACAGTATAAAAGAGATTGACTTGAGATTTCCAGCCAATATAAAGATGTATTGTCCCATAAAGAGAATATTTATCTTGGGTTTTTCCTTGGTCTATATTTGCCTCCTGGGTCAAGATGGATGAGCACTGACCTCAACCACAAGTCAGTATGGGTTTATGCTGGCAACTCACTATAATATGCTTTGAATTAAGTTACTGAAGCACTTTTTTTTCCCCTGCAGTGCAAGCTCGGGAGGAGGTGTGTGGGTAAATCAGAACAATGGACTTAGGGCCTGAAATCACTTCAAAAACAAATGAAAATACTTCATGACATAAACAATCGTGGATTGTTTCACTACATGTTGACTCTTTTGCAGGCAGTTGGACTTATCCATTAGTGGCCTTAGAAGTAAGGGCCGTGAGACACTTTTGAGGGAGTGTGCAAATCATAATTCATCCCAATTTCTTGGCATCAGCTATTGGCATCACACGTAGTGGTGGGGTGGGGACAGTCAGGCTCAAGATGGCCCCTTTCCTCTGAAGAGAGATGGGGCAGAGATGCGAGTAGGGACCTGACCGCTCTGTGGCTGGCATCTTTGCATCGGTGCTTCGGGAAAGCAGCTGAACAAGGCAGTTGGGACTGGAACAAAAGGTCTTACATTTCCTGGCTGTGTGTGGAGTGGTTACCCCAAAGCTATCATACAGCTGCCAGCAGAGGCACAGTTCTAGGCTTACTGACCCTATGTAGACCTCCTAGTCTTGTGGTCCACAGTCAACATCACTACAATGTAATCCATTATTTCTGTCCCACTGATCTCACAATACACTCTGGGAGCTCTCAGGATGGTTACCATTAGGTGCTGGATACTAATAAATCAAGCTCAAAAGCCCATGACAATAGCCAAACAGAATAAAAGTTGGGATATTTTTTTTTAATATCGGCTTTTTTGGGTTTTGTCTTTGGGTGCTTCCTGATTGTTTTTTCAAAACTTCTCTCAGGCAGCCTAGGCATTTTTTCAATGAATGTTGAGATTTTGATGCAATAGGTTGCTCCCTTTTGCTGAAGTTTTAAAGGAAACACTGAATGTTGCGTGATTCATAAGAAAAGCATCAGAGCTGGCAAGACCAGGAATTTAGACACATGAATTGCTCTATCAAATATACGGGATTTATCAGCAAGATCAGGGCACAACAAGCAGCAACAGACCATGACAAGCAGAAACTGGGTTGAAAACCTACTCGCAACACAAAATCCAGGGAGAAGAGAAATTATATGACACAAACACCCCATTTATGGTTGTAAACATGCAGTAATCACTGCTATTAGCATCATAACAGTTTCTAGCCCCAGGAGGACAGGAGAGCTTGCTACCCCGATTAATTTTTCCCAAAAATTTCAGCCTGCCTCTGCCAAACATCCCTGGCTGTACTGGCCCCTGAAAAGATACAATCAGAACAGGCCCTTATTGTATCCCAGGGCTGAAAGGCCAACTCCTGCTCCAGAGATGAAAAGCAATTAATCTTGAATGACTGTTTGTACAGTAATTCTCCCCCTTCCCACCTCCTGGCCCTGATAAGTGGCTTTGTGCTGAGCAGACAGGAGCACCTTTCAGGCAGCCCATCAGGCCCCGAGTCCCTCCTGGCAGCTCTTGGACCAGGAAAAAAAGTCATTTAGCACTAAATCTGCAAGAGCTGCACAGCATTTGCTTTCCCACTCAGTGGGAAGAGTGGGGGACGATGGCAAGGGTCTGGTGGCAGCTGCTGGCACTGGCAGGGACCTCGGCCACTGCCGCTGGCACAGCCAGCAAAGCATGTTGCTTCATGCAGCAAAGGGCTCCTGGCTCCTTTTCAAGCCCCTGACAGTGTCTGATGGCGATTCAGACACTGGAGCAATCATTGAGACCCACGGTCGGTGCTTTCCCTCTCCTCTACATGTGTGTGTACATTTATATTTTAGCATTAGCTGTACTTGCTCTCGCTTGGGACCATGCCTATAGACACACGAGCACATAAAGTAAAAAGGGAACAACGTTAAAAGTGTACTTTTTAAGTCTTTGACCTTCATCACACTGTTTCTAAGGCTTTGGCCAAGGAAGAAAAGAGAGCTGGAACTAGCCTCTATGTATCTCACACCTGGGAGCAAGAAACCCAGTTACAGCTAGAAATTTCCCAGCTCAGATTTTCTCTAAATATTTCTCATTTTCTGAATTCTATGCATTTTATCCCATAGGTCTAACCTGAGTCCCCAAATCCTTGTTCCCAGAGTCCCTAACTAACATTTCCACCAAGCCCCATGCTCACGTGATGGGAGGGCACAACACAATGTTATCAACAGGCCACCCACTCCTTAGGGCAGCCAGAGGTCAGGCAGGATATGTTATTTGGGTACTACCACATCCATCTTCATGGAGCCAAGGCCAGGGAACTGCAAAACACTAGTTTAGTGCCCAAAATTTCCCATGACTTCCATGTGTATTCAGTACATGTCAGAATTTGTCCCTCAGATATTTAAAGGAGGTCATTTCTATTGCTTTTAACAGAATTTAAGTACTGTTATGAGTCTGTAGAAGAAAAATCCAGTATTGAATAGTCATGAGAACAGAAGACAGTAGAACCTTACCAAAAGCTCTTTAACCCACTGTTTGGACTGTATCTAAAATACTGTAAATGTGATTAAAAAATATATAACCTTGCTAATTGAGTTCTTTTTGGCCAAAGAAAGAGCCCCAAGTCAGCAGCATCCAACTAAGAACCCTTTGCCTTGCAGATCATGCAAATTCCTCACCCTTCAGCAATGATAAATCTTGACGGGCTTGTAGATATTGATACCTTTATATTTGCTGGTGATACATTTCTAGAAACAGGTAATTTTGCCACTGCCTGCATCTAAAGAGACTTGAGTGTGAACCAGGCAAAGTTTGCCATTCCCAGAGGATAACATTTTCTCTCCAGACCACTTCCCCCTGTATAAAGGAAAGCTTGGCACATGAAGGGGGGAGGTCCCAGTCAAGACTCCTCTGTGCCTAGCTGTCCATGAAATCCTATTTAGAAGGGAATCTACAGCCAGACACTGATAGGAATTGGGCTCCCTCCAAACTCATTTATTTCCAATTAGTTCATCACACTTTGTGGCAGTGTTGTCTAAAACCAGCTATTTTTCATGCTTTTGGACTGACTCCTCTTAAACACCACAAAATACATGTGCCATTAGACCTGCATTGCCTCTCCCATAGAGGCTGGGGACCCCAGACCTCTTGGGCTTTGAGCCTGGAGACAACATTAGCTTTGACAAGGGTGTGAGCTGTGGTGATAGGACCTAATCTGCGTACAGCCTGTGAACACGAAGGGGAGTTTCTCCTCCCCTTACTGCTGATTTCCATTGAAGAGCATCAAATACCATCAAAAAAGCATGTCCCCTCCTGCACTACATGCTCCTCAGGCTATGCCTTTTCCAGTGTACACTCCCATTTACATTTTTCTTCTATTTACACTATGTTTTCAGCAAACCATTATGAATTCACAAAAACAAGAGATCCAGAAGGCTTACACATATGGAAGTCTCCTTTCAGGATCAGATTTCTTTCTATGATATTTTCACTGTGACTTTATTATCTCTGATTTCTAACTCCGGTAGTGCTGCTCTAGGGTGTGCTTCAGCAGGGTCGCTTCCATCCTGTGCTGAATAATAAACTTAGCTGAAGTCACTGGAATCCAAATAGCTCCAAACCAGGAGCAGTGGGGTAAATCTGGGGGGAACAGATTCTGTATTTCAGGTGCCAAGCGAACCAGGCTTCCAAAAGTGTCTGTGCATCTCCTAAGGGGAGAGAGAGGAAAGTACTTTTGAAGTCTACGATGTGAGGGTCTGCCCAGCTAAGAGAGGTTAACTGTTTTTGTTGACTATGCAGAGACATTTTCATCCAAGGTAGGAGGATTACTCGCTCACATGCCTTAGGCAGGTAGACTGGATTCCAGCACCACTGTTTCAAATGAATGCAGAATTAATTACATGTGTGGATCCTTCCAGACAACAAATGTTACCAGGAATCCCAAGTTCCCAGTTTATTTCTGTCCCCAAGATACCAACAGGAACCTTTCCATCAGCTTCAGCAGATCTTGAGTGTTTTATATCCCCATAATGATCATAGTTATTTCTCTGAGATTTTGAACTAGAACATCACTTGCTGTCAGCTCTCCAAAATTTTACTACCACCTGCAAGCCCCTGCAAATCCCAGCCACAACTGTCTTTCACAACATCCGTCTACACATCAGTGAAACCTACAGCTTGTAAAGAGCAGATGCAGCTCAATACAGGCAGCTGAGACATCTGAGCAGTGCCAGGGGCTCTGCCATTTCCAAAATGCCTGGTTTCCCTTTCCAAGAGCTTGCGTCTTCTGCACACTCCCTCTGCGTGGGACGGCTTCGGGTGGATGGCTTCCAGCTCCTGCAGAAAACAAAGGGCAGGCACATCTGGCAGAGGAGCTGCAAGACGTTCATAAATCATGGCTGATCGTGGTGTTGCTGTGACGTGCCGCAGGGATCCCTTTGAAGAGCTGTACCCAGCTATAATTCCATAGACCCGGCACCGCTCCTGCCACTCACCAGCAGAGCGGGGGCTGTTCGGGTACCCCCCAAAACTGGGGCTCGCACAGGGCTGAACCACTGTGCTCTCCTCCTTTTCCCTCTCTTGGGATGAACTTCCCACAAGGCAGGAGAGGCGCCCTCCCCACCCGCCACCACAAAAACATATGAGGTATCAAAAGAAATCAAGACGCCAGCCACGCTAATAAACACTGGGGTCTTCTGGCGTCTCCCTAACCCTCCTAGACTGATGCTCATTTTTCCTGATTCTCAGGCAGCCTTAGGAGACAAGCCACCCTTGCTCACTGCTTGAAAATCAGTGGCCTATTCTGCAAAATGCTGAAAGGAATGAAATATGTCAACAAGACATTCCAACCAGGACTTCTGAACCGGGACTGTCCCTGGATAGTCCAAAGGGTTGAAGGTGTGAGGTGGCCCATGTTTAGCACAGATCTTTTTAGATTTGGTCTACACTAAAGGAAAAAAAATTTGAATAAATTTGAAGCTTCACTTTTACACAATTATTAAGCACTATCTGACTGCTTTTTGTCATCCAATGTAAAAGATTTCTCTTCCAATTGTGCTGACATGCCTCAATTTTCTACCCCTGTACAGGGGTCAATTTTCTATCCTGTACAAGGCTGGTCAAAAATCAAGAGGAATTCCATGGAAAAAATGCCCACTTTTCTGGGATTTCCAGGAAGGAAATTAAAAATTCCAGTGATAAATGGTATCAATATTTGAAAATCTGAAATATTTCAACCTGCTCTCACACCAACAGACCTTTCTCTGCCTTAAAATGAAACATTTTTGTCATGCATACTGGTGAGAACAGCAGGTAAATAAAGAGTTAATAAAATAAAGGCAGGTAAATAAAGGCCAGGAAGTAAAAAGTGAGTAAGTAAAAATCATTCTTGTGATTCAAGCATTGAAACAGGCAGCAGGTGTGGTTCAATGCCCAACTGTGACAAAGACTTACTGAGTAACTCAGGGACACCATCATCCATTTACTAGGGACTCTGTCCTTTGTAGACTTTAGAAACACATTTTCCTTCCCTTTCCCTTAATGAATGTGTGAATAAAACTATTTATTGATTACAAAATGCTTAGGTCTTTCAAAAGGAGGTCTCTCACAAATGTTTCCTAGGGTTGGATGTTGATGTTGACACAATCAAGATTGCCAGGAGAACGACACATACACACAATCAATGCTTCTTTCCATGTGTCTTCTTTAATTATTTATTTTTCCCAGTTTAACAAGGACTGGAATGTTGCACTCCCCCACTGGCTTTATTTTTCAGTGGTCTACAAAACAGATCTGCAATTCAATGAGCCGGTTCTGCTTTTCACCTCCACCCCGACTCTGCTGATATAACCCTGCTGCCTTCAGAGATGTTGCTCGGAATGGCATCCGGAGCGGAGAGAACTGAAATCGGGCCACATTTTAGCTGAAACAAACAGCTGCGATTATTTCTCTTTACAGGTCTTGCCCTTCTCTGAGCAGTAACACAGTGCACGTGTGCACAGCACAGAAACTCGGTGCATGTCGTGACTCCCAGACCTTCCCTTCACACATGAGCTTTCCACTCCATTTAGCTCCCTGACTTGTTTATATTTTTGTTCGGAGCCTTTTAAGCAAATATACGTGGATCAACAATATTTTCCTCTGCGCCAACAGTTGTATTTGGGTCATTGGTGTCTTGTATCTTGGCCATGACAAGAATGTTAAAAATACATATATATTAAGAATGGCTGCTCTGTTCTGAGATGAGAGAAGAGCGTCTGTGCCAGTACTTCAGTTTTCCAAGTTTTATAGAGCATGTGGGCTGTGGCTGAGATCAAAGACAGAGACATATTTTCCTCCAGAAAGCCAATAATAGGAGGTTTCCATAGTGATGGAAAAGATAATTCTACAAAAAAATTAAAAAGTGGAAATCCTCCAGGTTGCATCCAACCCTTCCATTCACTCAAGGGAGTTGCTACAAGGGAGGAGTCAGAAGCTCTGCTGAGTGACACCAGAGGAACTGCTCAGCCATACGGTCTGATTGTGGCTTTTTTGTGTATTTTCCATGTATAAATGACTTTCAGGATTGCTGTCAGGAATAAGCAGTGCACTACACTGTAGTGGTGCCAATTCTCATAAATTTCATTATTTTTTGTCAGAAGTGGCACTCTTCCTAAACATCAGTTCTTTGACTCGGACAATTAAGCAAGCATCTCATCTTTCACTAAAGGCTCACCTCTGGCCTTCACCTTTGCAGATCAAAGCTTGCAAACATGGCCTAAACGGGACTCTTTGAGGCTCAAAGATGAACACAAGCAAAAAATTAAGATGTTGCTGGGTTTTCTTTTTGTTTTTTTTTCTCTGAGTGACATATTTTCTGCACCCATCTCCTTGCAGAGGGAGGCACGGTTCTGGGGCTCTGCGTGCCCAGGTGGGCAGAGCTGCTGCACACACACGTGCCACCACGGGAAAATGCTCCCTTCGGACAGCGTGCAAGGCTGCCATCACATCTGTGCACACACACAGCGCCCACCCTTCTCCTGTGGTTTCAGTGTCCACGTCACCTGCCCTCTCAGCTGAACACATCCCTTAACAGAGGAAATGTTTTTCCATTGTAATGTTTTAATCGAAATTGCTGATTCCAATCAACTGCATAATGTGGGAATGTCTTTTTTCAATATGTTGCATTCACAAAACTATTGAAAATCTGGGTTAAACACAAAAATGCGTTATTTTGATGTTTCCAAAGAGACCTTTATACAGTTTTTGGTTTTAATGCTTTACAACAGATGGGGTGATTTGTCCCTTGGAGCTGCCTGTCTCTAGATGGACTGCAAAGAGAGCTTGTATTTAAACAAATTAAGTTAAATGAAATTATTCACACTCTGTAGCTACATTTAGATAACTCTAAAGATATTTTAAAGCCTAAACCATAATCATAGATTAATTTAGGTTGGAAAACACCTTTGAGATCATCAAGTCCAACCCTAAACCTAACACTGCCAAATTCCGCTAAACCGTGTCCCTAAGCATCACATCTACACGTTTTTTAAATACCTCCAGGGATGGTGACTCATCCACTTCCCTGAGCAGACTGTTCCAATGCTTGATAACCTTTTCGGTGAAGAAATTTTTCCTCATATCCAATCTAAGCCTCCCCTGGTGCAACTTGAGATCATTTGCTCTTGTCCTCTCACTTGTTACCTTGGAAAAGAGACTGACCCCCACCTCAGCCCAACTTCCTGTCAGGTAGTTGTAGATATTACTTATAAGCCGGAGTTAGTGCTTTGTCACAATCTCTCTGAAAAACAAAACGAAGATTCCATTCAACTGCATGTTGAATGAAATCGCAATATTTTGGCTTACATACAGAGCAGAAAAATCATTTCACCATGCAGCCCTTCTCCTTCCATAGCTGTTGGCTGTGTGCTACTTTCCATGCAATACAGAGTACCAGATAAAATGGCTTTGATGTTAACAGATTACAAGCTCCATTTCTGATAACAGACAAGCCTGACATCTGTCTGTATTTTCAAAACACTTTTACTCTCAGGAAAATAGGATGAAGAGGGTACCAGTATTTTGAAAACCTCCAGGCCTTTCTGGACTGTGCAATGCGTCTGTAGAAGTTTGCTTAGAAGTGATGGGCTCAAATCTGAGCAGAAACGGTGCAGTGAAAAAAGCTTGCAGAGCACATATCACACACGATGAGGTCTGCCAGTTTAAGATGGAATTAAAGTTGTCTTCAAGTCCTGAACTGACGCGGTTATTCAGGGATGGCCATAGGGCACCAGCCACATGCAATACTGCAAGGTGAACAGACTACCTGTGCTCCCTTCAACGTGACTGCATGTAGACATTGTACCCTCAACAACCAGAGACGACATCCTTCACAGGACTTGTTCATGATATAAACAAGGACAAAGATTTCTGTTCCTGGACGCACAGTGTGGATCAGGCATTTCACTCCAGAGGTTTCCATGAATGTTATGGATGCAAAACAGCCTGCACTGAATGCCTCTGGAGCCAGAGGTTGCTCCCTGGCCTGGGTACCACTGACAGTAGAGATTAAACGTTTTTGAGAAACTGACATCTGTCTTCATGCTGCATTAAAATATCCCCTCCCTTTCTGTCACTCGGTAAATGGAAAAATCTTCTACATCAGAAGAAATAGCATTTAGGATTGATCACACATTGTCAGTTGGGGTTTCTCTATTATTGTTTTTGCAATTATGTAATTTAAAAAATTTTTAAAATGCAAAACAAAATATGATTTATGAACAACAAAAATATTTTATTCTGGTTTACTGAAGTTCATTTTGATAATATGAGAATTTATTTTTTTCTCCAGCACAGGATTTTTAAAAATATCTGCATGACTTAGTGAAGTACTTGGAAGTACTTGCATTTCAACAGGATTATATTTCCCAATGAGAAAACCCTGTTGGAATTTGTCCAGCCAGCTCTAATTACTTCTGTTTTATGTGACACAGAGGAATTCAAGCCTGTACATCTTATCTGTGATGTCTGTCATTACCAAAATTTAATCCCATGTAGTTTTCTACTATTTATTATTTATTCACAGCCTATGCTGTATAAACAGCAGTGAAAAGATCTCCGGAAGAGGAGTGTTTTCCTTGGCATTCCTACATTTGTGCATTTTACTATTCAAAGCATCTGACGCTGTACTTGTTGTTTGTTCTGCTTCAAAGATATATTACTTGACCATAATTTCTCCTGTCGTGTATTAGGTAGATCATTGCTCCTGAAATGAAATGACAGGCTACAAACTATAACAGAAATCCTAAAAGGGCCTATGGGTGCTGTGAGGTTTCTCTGCCTTCATTAGCGTTTAAGTTAAAATTTTTAGGATTGGAGATGGATGGCATGTAGTTTCCTTTCCCCTTTACATCCTTGCTAAATCACGCGTAGAAACAACCTTGTTTTCAGTTCCTCTGTGAAATAAAATACTAATCAACACCCTCTGTTAATAATTTGTAAACTGTCTCTTAACCTTCAGTAAGGTCTGAGCTTGGTTTTAAAGCTTAAAGAGGAAAAGCAGAACTTAGTCCAGTTTCATCCTCTGGCACAGCCCATCTTTGTACCTTAGTTTTCAAATCTCTAAAACCGGGATAAGTATTAGATCAAGACCAAAAGAAAGAGAAAACAGAGTAGAAATATCGTAATTTCAGTGAGATGGCAGCACTTGAAACATGTCTAATACTCACTGATCTCATAAGACTTGGTAAAGTTCAGCCTACTGATGTCCATATGTCCTCTATGAGCTGTAAAAGAGCTGCTGAAGAGATATACGGTCCCATTTCAAACCACATACAGATTGATCACAAATAAATATTTCGGTCATACAAAAGGCAATTTAAGGATACTTCCTACTGTTTCAATTGCTGTGCAGTGAAGCAGTTTCTCAAACTGCAGGTCAAGACCCAAGGAAGGCTGGAAGGGCAGAGAAACAATAACAAAGGATTAGGAGAGTCATAATATGATGGCTTATCTACATTTTTAAGCATTTAATTGAATATTAGATGTGTTAATCACAAAATAAAATCTTTTCACAAGGAAAAAACAAGAAAATTAATAGGAATGACTCAGACCTCCTGCAGTTCAAAGAAGTGGGAGAGCTGAATTCATCAGCTGCTGGCCCCTACAGCAACCGAGTTACAAGAGAGTTCAGGAGTGGTACATGGAGGGTCAACAACAAGTAGGTGCTCTCTTTCCCTCCTGAGAAAAAAATAAATAAACTGCACAAAATAATAAATAAACTGCACAAAAATAGCATATTAAAACAGAATAAGAGAATTCTTTGTTAAACTGCGGGGCTCCTTGATACTGGAAGCTCTAGATACCAGATTGACGGAACAGGAAGCAGCGCAGAGCTATTGAATATAAGAGGTACCTTGAAGTTAAGCTGCAAATTATTAACAGGAAGGAAAATATTCTCAAGAAGCACAACGTTGCGTTTGCCATCTTCACAGGTTCTTTCCCAGATTACTAAGACACAGATTCCCAACCTGAGAAGATACTCTCTCTAACCATTTCTTCCAACAAGCTTTTTTTCACCAAGAGCTACTCCATACTTTCTCAGTGTGGAGCTGAGAGCTCACACATATAGACAACAATGACCCAACTCATGTCCTTCACCTGGGATTATTATATTGCTACTGGCAATTAGAGGTATTTAGCAGTTCTTGAGTAATGCAGACTTTCATGCCTGTGGAGGAAACAGCTGTTGCTGCTCTGGAGGCAAATGAGCAAGATGATGCCAGCAGCAAACAGAATGTTTAGCTGGTGTTGCTAACAAGCAGAGTGCATCTGAGTGAACTTTAGATATAAGTTGAGCTGTATTCAGAAAGGTTGTATGGAGGTAGGTGTGTGTATATGGGGAGAGGCTGCAGCAGGTCCTGCTTCCAAAAACCACCCACCCTCCCTGAAACAATGGAGGTATGGTTTCATGGAGGAGTTATCACAGCACAGGGAAGTGGAGAGACCAGTGTGCAAGGTTGTATTTCTATTTGGAGACAAATCTATAGGAGCTGCTGGTTATTGTGATGGGCTTAGGTGGCTGCACACTTTTACTGGTGTGAAATGGCTGGTGCTGTGGGGCTGGACCAGGATTCAACATAGTAGTATTTAGATGTGGGGTTTTAGTTTTCCATCACTGAGTTACCTTATCTTTGGGGCCACAATTTCCATATGAGACAATGAGTCTAGCAGTGTGTCATATGGTGTCCTGACTATTCAGGCTGCATGTTCCTTGTGATGAGTTTCGGCTGTCACTATCTCTGTGAGGTGCCTGGCGCAGTGGGGGCTAAAATTTGTCTGTCGTAGCTAGGCATTGTTACAATAATAAAGCAAATTTCCTACCATAGATAACTTGTTGTGGTTGTGAGTTGTTTGTGTTGCTGGGTTTTTTTTAACTTCCCCCTACATGCTGCTTTTGTGGGAGATGCAATTTGATGGATTTTTATATCAACACCCCTGTAAAACCTAACATCCAAAGGAATGCTAGGCAAATTATACCTATTTCTTGTCTGTGTTTTAAGCATTTCTGTTCCCCCTTGAAAACTTTTACAAAGCTTTCTCCTCCCACACAGGAAACAGGGGTTTTCAGCTCCTCAGAGGCTCAGATTTCTCAAGAGCTGTGCACCTGGGTAAGTTATAGTTTCCATATAGCACATACATTTCCAGCATCTCCCCCGGGCCTTTTCCCTGTGGTCATCAGAGATCTTGTAAGAAATGTACATGTGCATGCTCTGAGCTGCCAACAGACTAAGTATGAGGGGATAGACTGTAATAGAAATTAGCGTCCTTTCAGGAGTCTGCAATCTGATTTTGAGTTCCACTGAGCTGATTCAGATGGTGCTCCTGTGAAATCACTCCCTGTGAAATGAATGCGTGAGTTGGAAAAAAATTAAGGCCCCACAATGGTGCAGGCTAATGGGTTTAAAAAAAATGTTATGGAGTCATGTTAACGACCTATTTGTGCCTTGTGGCTCTATATGGGGATTCTCTGAGATTTCATCAGACACAGTGATGATGGTGCCATATCCCAAACCCTTCTGTATTCACCAACTTCCGCCAATCAAGCGTTATGTTCATCCTACAGCCAGCTCATTAAGGGTTTATTTTTGTTGTTTGTTTGTTTTGATTTGTTTCAGGGGAAATTGCCTTGAGCAGAGTTGATCCTAATCTCCTGTTGGTGCAACTTTCTTTGCTCCAGTAAAGCTTCTCCTGACAGATGTGGGGTAAGGGAATGCAGAACCAGCTCCTCTGTGCGCTGTGTGAAATTACAGGTTCTTGTCAGCCAAGAGATTTATAACCAAGAGAGGCAAAAAGTTAGAAACCACGTGTTGGAACAAGAAGTAAACATCCTGAGTTGTATCTGATCACATAGATGTTGTAGGGGTCTGGTCCATTGAGAGTCTTGGAATCAGGGACAAAAAATAAGCCCTTAAGTCTACAAAGCACTGACATTCTCCACCTATTAAATTAAACAGGAAATTAGTGCTGAGGGGAACTTGCAGAATCATTAATAACTGCTTTGTTTTGTGGGAAACCAAGTGGATATCCATCTCCCTCACTGTGCGCTGCTCTCCCGCTTGCATGAAAACTTTCACACTCTGGTCATATCAAGAGCTCAGCACGTACATTCCCATCTAGTGCTGCCTAGTGCATGATGAGACGGTCTGGTAGGTGTTAGAGTAGAGTAAATATTATGAGGAATAAAGTAAATGGCAGCCAGCTCTCACCAGAAGGCTTTCTGTCTGAATTTGCAGATGCATACTGGAAAGTGTCTCCATAAAGAAGATGCAGAGAGCTGCCACCTCTGCGTTTCTCTCACAACTCCCATTTTGAGAGCTGGGCCTTTCCACCCCTGCTCTTAGAGCATCATCTTGCTCTGGAAGCAGTCCCTGGATTTCAATGGTCTTATTCATTCAGAGTAAGAGGGCAACATCTGGACTTTTTTTTTTTAGGAGTTATTTTTTTGCTTTGTTCAAGCAGCAAACAGCCCAAACGCTGAGAACTCAGCCTCCTACAGCAACAACTATTCTGCAGTTTCTGTTAAAATGGCCATGCCATAAGTAACACTTGCTCATTCTCAAGCAGTCTTTGTAGGGCTAATGATTTATGGGATCATGGAGGGGAAAAGGGGATGACTCCATTCTCTTTGGCCTGGGAATAAACATAAATTCCTATTCCATGTGGTCAAGCCGGCCTGGAGACTGGATAACACTGCAGATACGGTTATAGGTGCACTAGTAAATGGACACAGGGGGTATCACAACATTATCTGAGGCATTTGCCTACATATGTGCAACGGTAAAACCATTGCCTAGGAAGAAAAATAATTCTTAAAAGTATTCTGCGTCTCTGACCACAAAAATGTTATAAGGTTTGTGAATCTGACCTATAGAGAAGAGAAAAACAATCTGAAGAGTCCCTAAATAATGACGCATAGAATCACAGAATTGTCTAGGTTGGAAGGGACTTTTAAGACCATCTAGACCAACTATCAACTTATGAAGACATTATTTCTCCAAGTACCATAGCGAGGGGAAGTCACATGAAGGAAAGTTCAGCTCCAGCCCTTCCTTTAGTTACACAACTCCAGTAACTTAACCTCAGCTCTTAGCTCTGGGAAAGTGCTTGTCTTAAATGGGTCTAGCACACCTTTATTAATGCTCCATTCATGCTCATTTTCTTCATACAAACTGTCACTATTAGTCAGCAACTGCTGCAGACACAGGACATTCATCAGGTTCAAGTAGGCAGAAAAAAAATGAGATTGTTATATCAAACCTGGCTCTTTGAAGCTTTGTGAAATGAGGTTGTTGCCACCTCAGGGAGCTTGGAGCAGCCACGTCAACATCCTAAAGCCCAGCAGATCCTGCCAAAGCACAGTGGCCAGCTGTTTGCAGAGTTCCTGCAACACGAGCTGTCCACCCTGCCCCAGCAAGGTACATCATCTCCTCCAAGTCCACCGCGGTGCACAGCCATCAGCGCTGCTGTCTGCAGGTCCTAATCCCTTCCTGGCTGCAGCAGGTCACCTGCAGCCACCTGAGGCCTTACCCTGCCTCAGTAAGGAACTGAAATGCCTCATAGCAACAACAACGTTCCACTGAGCAGAACTTCCCTTGAGTCAATCGCATCAACACACAGAAGTTTACTGCGTGCATTACCAGCCTGCCTTGGTTCTGGTGTGTCTCTTTCTCCTGCTCAGCGAACACAGATGAAGCTCTGCAAACATTGGGCTAGCCTCCATCCCCAGGGAAAAAGCACACCACTATTTTATTCCTTGCCCTGATGACTAGACATACCAAGGCAATAGCATCCTAATAGCTAGTGCCCTCCAAGTAGAAATGAGATTTGTCAGCTGGAGGACAAACTGACATCTCTTTCCCTCTCAAGCCACCCAACTGACCAATTGGTTCAGCAGCTCTTTTAAATTTCTGGTGGAATCACAAAGGCTCAAGCAGCAAGGTGGTGTTAGGAACTGGCTTTAATATGGAGATGCTCACCTCTGCCTGCATTTATGGCATGTCATCTGGGCTGGGGCAAAACATGTCAGCCAGGAGCAGAGGCAACATCAGATGGTCAGAGTATTAACTCCCCACAGCACTGCTCAGGAAAAAAGGTAATGTGGGACTGATTACCACATAAAACCTCCAGCAGAACTGGTCAGGAAGAGGAGCAATAGCAGATGGATCCTTAAATACACTGCTGAATCCCTGCTGCTATGCAGAGATCATCTCTTGGTTGCTGCCAACATCTCTGCAGACATCAGGATCTGTCCTGACCTTACAGGTGTCTGTGTTCCAGAGACAGCAGGACACACTGTGATCCATACAGCATAGGCGTCTGTATGTCACCCAATGAATTGTGCATCAATTAACCCCCTAACCAAAGAATAATCTGGTTTCTTGGGTAGGTTCCCAAGGGAAGAGGGAAGTACTATTTGGATGGGAATACCATAGAGTAAACCCCAGAAACTGTAGAAAATAGCTAGAGGAACCTTCTCCCCAAATCAATGCTCCTGCAGTCACCCTGCACAGCGTTAACTTGGAGACCAGCAGGCTGCCAGAGATGACAACTTTCTTGGGAGATTTAAAACCAAAGTTCCTTCTGACAGCTTAATCCTTTGCATGTATATAGCACTTCACATACCCAAATATTAACTGATTCATGTTTAATTAACTTGTGGTTATAAATTTCCCCTGGCACTTTTTGCAAGACTCAGGATGTGAATGTTAAACCAAGTGTCCCAGGCAAATTGCAGCACTGTAAGAAAAATAATGGGGCAGATCATCACCTGGTCTGGTGCAGCTATATAGATTTACTTGAGCCCAGGGCCTGACCCAATGGTCCTTGAATTCATTAAAGCAAACTGCAATGAATGAATTGCAGAGCCCCTTCAGCTAATTCTGGTAATTAATTCCCTGCTAAGGCAGGGGACATCGTATAAAATAACATGTTCACAGTTATTCAGATGACTATTACACCATAGTGATTGAGGACATAAGGCAAGATGGCTCAAGACACTGGAATTGAAGGAGTGTTGCAAAAGAGACCTGTCTCTATGAAGGCTGTTGTTCATAGCACGACTTAGGCCTTTACTTGAGCAGGATGCAAAGAGAAGGGAAAATTTTATCCAAAAATAAATACTATAGGGTACCTTGTTCACCTCAGTGCATCTTCCAGAGCTGGTGAGAAATTTCACTGTAGCTAAAGTCAATTCACAATGACGTCTGAGAGGGAACATGTATGTCCTGAGCTGCCTCCCTGGGAGGACAGTAAGAACAGCTCCCCTTCTCCTTTGCCTTGCTTCATGTCAAAGTCTTTAGAGACCCTCAGGAATTTTACAGACTGCTAGTTTCCCTTTGACAAGTGCCAATCCAATGAAACCAAAATTATTCACAAGGATTTCCAATCCATGCTTTTTAACCTAAGGGGGAAAAGTTTTGGAAATTATAGACAGCTACAGACACATATACACCCTTCTGGATCTCTGTGTACGTATCAGACCCATTTTGGCTTATACCCCTACAGTATTAGGCCTAATATTTCACAAACCTGATAAATACTTTCCAATAGTTCAGTGGTTTCTCTTCCAAACCTAATGTGTGGAGGGCTCTGATAAGTACCGCTGGCTTTCCCGGGCATCTAGCCCCATTCCAGAGTGCCACTACACTTAAAAAGTTATGTGCAACCACAGCACTGCTGGATTTGATTCTTAAGAACGGTCTCCTCTCTTTGCTATGATTTCAGTACAGCTCTGAGGCTGAGGCACCCTTTGGGTAGCCACCCTGACATCAAGATACGGCACTGGCTTCACACCAATTTGTGTCACAGGGGAAGAGTTTGAAGTCTATCAGGTGCCATCAAGGTCTTGAGACTCCTTTACTGTAGAATAAGTTTCTGAAATCATGCCAATCATTTCACAGGACCATATAGAAGATTGGATACTATAGTTCTTAATTATCATTTATTTCCTTTGTACAGTAGGTCTTGTGCAGTATTTCAATGTAAAGTCTCCCCTTGAAGTAGCCTCCCTTCTTCCATGCCTGCCTGGAGGTCTCTGCAAAGCCCTTGCTTACTGAGAACTGCTTACTGGTGATGGCAGGAATGATGGATATACAGGAGCTAGAGGACTTCAGATCTGCATAAATTACTTGAAAAACAGATAAACTTTTTTAACAAGAGTGAAAAGATTTGGGGCATATAAACAGTTTCCATACTGAAGTAGTTGGGAGTGGGTGATAATTTTATTGATCCACCAGCACAAGACCCAGTTCAGGCACAATTATGCTGGTATAAAGATGCTTTATGGCAGAGATGTGTTTTTGCTGAGGGAGGAATGGACCCTGTTTAAGAGGCTACTTTACATTCATTTTGAGATGAAGAAAAAATCAAGGCATTTGATGCATTTTTTGCTTCACTCTTTAATAATGCTGATAGACCTTGAACTGCCAAGTCCTCTGGGTCGGAGGACCATGAGTGCAGGAGCAATAACTTTCCATTTGTGGACACTGAGTTGTATCAGCTGAATGTTCACGAGTCCATGGGGCCTGATGGAATTCATCCCAGAGTACTAAAAGAGCTAGAGATGTTAAGGGAGTACCCCTCTCAATCATCTACCAAAGGTCTTGGGCGTCTGAGGAGGTGCCTGCTGACTGGAAGCTGGCCAGTGTTACTCCAGTTTACAAGAAGGGTGTGAGGGAAGACACAAGAAACTACAGACCTGTTAGTCTGACCTCAGTTTGGAAAAATTATGGAGAAGATCACACTGGGTGCTGTTGAAAGGCATTTAAAGAATAATGCAGTCAATCATCATCAGGCACTGTCAACATGGATTCAGAAAGGAAAAGTCCTGTTTAACTAATTTGAGCTCCTTCTATGATGAAATCATCCGCCTGGTGGATGAAGGGAAGGTGGTAGATGCAGTTTTTCTGGATTTTAGCAAGGCTATCTCTCACAGCACCCTTCTGAACAAGTTGTCCAACTGTAGGATGAGCAGATTCACAGTGCTCTGGGTAAAGAAATGTCTGAAGGGCAGAGCTCAAAGTGTTGCAGTGAATGGGGTTAGACCTGGCTGGCAACAAGTCACCAGTGGTGTTCCTCAGGGCTCAATCCTAGGGCTAGTTCCATTCAATATATTTATCAACTCTCCGTATGCAGGAGTTGAATGCACTCTTAGCAAGTTTGCTGATGATACCAAACTGGGAGGTGCTGTTGATTCTCTTGAGAGAGAGGAATCCTTGCAGAGGGAACTAGATAGATTGGAGCATTGGGCTATGATTAATGGGATGAAATTTACCAAGTTCAAATGCAGCACCTAGGATGGAGTGATGCCAGGTTCAACAATAAACTGGAAGAGGAGCTGCAGAAGAGCAGCCCTGCAGAAAGGGATCTTGGGTAAGCAGCAGGCTCAATATGAGTCAGCAGTAAGCCCTGGCAGCCAAAAGGGGAAAATCACATCCTGGGATCACCAGCACATTAAAGAGGTTATTGTCCTGCTGTATTCAGCATTGATGTGGCCAACACTGGGCCCCACAATTTAATAAGGATGTGAATGTCCTTGAATGCATCCAAAGGAGGGTAACAAAGCTGGTGACAGAGATTGAAGGCATGTCCTTTGAGGAGTGGCTGAGGACTTTGGGCTTATCTTGTTTGGAGAAAAGGAGTCTGAGGGGCAATCTCATTGCTGTCTTCAGCTTCCTGAGGAAGGGAACTGTGGAGGGAGGTTCTGATCTCTTCTCTCTGGAATCCAGTGATTAGGCGCATGGGAATAGTTCAAGGCTGTGTCAGGAGAGGTTTAGACTGGACATTAGGAAGCTTTTATTTACTGAGAGGGTGGTCAACCACTGGAATGGGCTTCACAGAGAGATGTTCAATGCCCCAAGCCTATCAGTGTTTAAGAGTCATTAGGACAATGCTATTAACAACATGCTTTAACTTTGGTCCGCCCTGAAGTGGTGAGGCAGTTGGACTAGATCAGCATTGTAGGTCCCTTCCAACTGAAATAGCCTAGTCTACTCTAATCAAGTCTAGTCTATCTGCTTTCTATCTCTATGAAGATCACGGCAGTAGCAGATGTATCAAAACAGACCATGTGGGCACTGCTCACCTGCTTTTCCTGCAACAGTTTAAATAACCTTTCAAAGTGACATGAACTAACCCTGCTAACTTTGCATCAAAACCAGCAAAGGACCTTAATATATTGATTTGCACCAGATTTGCTAATGGACACACTTGCCAAGGGGCAAGAGGTCTTCAGAACAGTAGTGTTGCTATGGATGAACCCTAAATTTGGACTTGAATCCTGTGCTAGATGCTGTTGAAAAAAAGAATATGACAATACTGCAGGCAATTTCAAATCCAAGTATGTTCAAAGTCTAAAGTGAGAGGCAACAGGAAGATGTGGACAGAGGAACAATACAAGGAAATGATGAGACATAACAGAGTAGTGCACTAGAAAGCAATCTCAGCATATTAGTACTCATCAGTCATCAAATTCTTGGAAGAACCATAGCAAAGGTGAGTTATAAGGGGGTGTTTCAAAGACAGCTATAACAGGCTGGACACTACAGGCACCTCCTCACTGGGAGGATGACAGCAGCTTTACAGTACTGATGACACTGCCAGAGCCAGTAACAGTTCCCTTTTTGTGTAGAGACGAAGTGTAAAGGAATCCGGTACAAAATAATAAGCAGAGATGGCAAATAGGTTACACACAATTACCCTCTCTCAAGGTGCAAATGTGTGATTATAACCAAAGGAAAACAAACACTAAGGAGGAAAACCATTCTTTTTATATACGGGTGTTAGTAATATGTGGAACTTGCTGTGTGATCTCACAAGTTAAGACACTAATGAAATCAGAGGAAAAAAGGGATTCTGATATTTTTACTGTACAAGGGAGCATCTGTGGTGCTGCTGAGAAATGAAATAGTATCAGCTAAAATATATCAGGAAGAAATTAATCCCCAGGGCAGTTTATTCCATAGGCAGCCGTCTGGTCCTACGTAAAAGAAAAATGCCTCTTCCTGGACATGGGAGAAGGGTCATCACTCTAATCTCTAATGAGGCATAAACAGGAATGGAAATCTCCTTTGTAATTAAAACACTTGTTGGAGCATGTTTGTATGGATTCTCATGTGTCTAATAAAGTCTGAGGTCCCAGTGCAGCCTATCAGCAAGGGCATTAACAGATCTTTTTCTCCGTTCAACAGCTTATTTACATTGGTAAATGTTTGAAATGTTTGGTAATGTTTGAAATCTCTTCCCCTTCTGTTACATTTAGTTGAGATATGTTTGTGAGTTCAAATCTAGTTAGGGAACACACCTGCTATGTAAACATATATACGTGCAAACACATATACTGTGTGATGGCACAAGTCTCATTCTGTTATGAAACCTAAAGCTAAAAATCAGTGTGGATATAGGAGCATCACCTCTTTGACCCCTTCCCAACATCGTGACCTGAATTCACACAAGTGTTTTACACCTACACTCCCAGAGGACTGAGAACCAGGCTCAAGATGTCAGGTAGAGTCTGGACATCTTCTGATGTCCCAAACTGCAGGGCTGGGAACACAAGAAACACACTTCCTCCCACAAGAAACACAAATTTCCCTCCATCCACACCTGAGTGTTGCTTTATGCAGAGCAGTTTTGGGGTGAGGGGTTGCAGTTGTCTCCCAGATATCCAAGAAGAACATTTTGGCCCCATGTTCTTGGGGGACATGTGCTGGAGGACACAGACTGTGACTACCAAGCCCCCTGAGGAATCCCTCTTCTTGTGCCGCACAGATGAACCTTCACACCCACCAGAGCCTGTCGGCTCGTTTCCCTGCTGCTTTCACAACAGGCCTCACCAACCTCCACTACGATCTACGCTGGAGCCATCACTCAGTGATTTGTGATGTACTGAAACACAGTTTACATTGCAAAAAGCTCTAATATGTCCCTGGAAAGCAATTAAGGGAGAGTTGCATATGAGTGTTAAGGGTTTTGCTTCATGAGCAGATGTCCTCTTGGCGGATGTGCCGCCGACCTCTCGCTCCAGCAAGCTTTGCTCCACCTCGGAGCCACAGCAAGGAGAGGGGCCATCTTGCTCCTGATCAGCCAGGCTGATTTTTATTAGGCCTTTCTCCGGAAATAAGTACAGTAAAAAGCGAGGTGATCTTCCCCCGCGGCTGCTGGTGTGGATTATAGAGCTGGCAGCAGCAGGAACACATTAAGGAAAGCTCCCAGCAACGGGTATGTTTTAAAATGAAAGCTGGCTCAGTGTTAATGCGCAAGTAATGTGTCCCAGCTGTCTTTAATAAAACAGCCAGCCGAAACTCAGCATCATAACAAACGGAGCAGGGATTTCACAAACATCCTGGCTGCTCAGAAAGAGACTGTCTTGTCTTTTTTTTTTTTTCCTTTTTTTTTTTTTCCTCGGGGCTTGATTAAACATTTCCTGTTTTCGGCTTTCCAGAGAGGTCCTCACAAGCCTCTCCCTGCTGCCTTCACATTGGCACCATCATTATTCAAGGCCCTCTCCTGGTCTCAGTGTGACACAGAAGCGAGAGGATTTAGGTGCCTGGTCAAGAAATGCCTCTGCTGTGGCTGCAGCCCCCTCAGGTTTGAAGTCATCCCTTCAGGCATGGGATGGCATGATCCTGATGGCAATCACAATGACATAGTCTCACAAGACCCCAGAGAGGAGCCTTATGACCCATCACATCCTATTCACGGACAAGGTGTGGAGGAAGTTGTCTACAGCTGGGAAATAAACCTCAGAGCACTGGTGATTTCTGCTTTTGCTGCTGATTCATCCAAAGTCACCCTAAGGCTAGACCATCAGAGCTGATTAAGGGTTCAATAACTCACATTTCAGGAACAAGCCCCTGAAACTGCACCTGCCAAAGCAGCTGCACTGGGTTTCATCCTACTGAACTCAGGTCAGCCTTTAGATTCTGTCCCAGACAGTGGAGTAAAATTGACACCTTTGGGAACAATTCATCTGAATTCATTTGAGTTTCTTTTTAAAGTAAAATTTAACACATCCGAGAAGCACACAGATGTTACTGTGCACCTCTCTTGTGTCCAGAGCCAAAACTCTGGCATCCATCCCATGGCTGCATGCAACCCAAGTCTGGAGGACAAGAACAGAAACCACTGGCCATGCCAGTAGTTTTGATCATCCAGGGCTTCTACAGGCTTTTCCACAAACTCTTCTGAATGAGGGAAATGGAAGAAATAATTTTCTCAGCTTTTTTTCCAACCTCTAAAGACCAATCAGAGCTTGAAATACAAAATGAGGGATCAAAGCTGGCTTGAAATTCTCACATACTCCTGCCTCTGCCTAGCAATCAAACAGTATGCCTGACCTGCAGCATAGGTACACAGGCGTTTTGCCAGCCAATAAAATCAAGTTTCACTAATTAACTTTCAGTAGTGGAGGGCCTGGTTAGAAGTATTCAACTTTAATCCCAGATAATGCATGACAACTTTCAGTGCGTTCATTCCAAATGTTAATAGGCTTCAGTATTTCCTATACCTCTGTAATATGTCTCACAAACATATAAATCATCTCTGCGGTACAGAAGAGAGAAAAGGCTCAAAATGCTGACTGTAGCGTAAGTAGAAACATCTCATCATCGTCTCCTGGTTTCAGTGATATGTGTCTAAATATGCCTGGAATTCAAGCTTTGCCTGTTGTTTAGAAATGCCTATGATTTCTATTCTGTTATCTGTAGAGCCAGCTCAGGACCCTTTCATGGTTTGGAATTTAACGTATTGCCTTAACTTTCCACATCTAATAAAGGTGTTGCAAAGGATTAATTAATATTGTAACGTGGTGATTGATGAGCGGATCTTTCAAAACCTGAAGTGCCGCTTGATGCTAAGGATTTTCAGGGGAATTTGGAGAGTGGCATTCCGAAGGAGCTAGTCTGAACTTGACTTTTCTAGATCATAAAATTATCATACAAACTGACATGAAATGGAAATATTCTTTAATGTTCATTTTCAGTAACAGGCAAGTGAATGGTGAGGGCTCCAGTCGATGCTTCTGGCTATGCATGAATTTCTGCAGGATTTGTAACATTCTGAGGGATGTTCCAAGAAAACAGATTAATTTGCTTTCCCCCGCAGTCTTATTTTACTTTGAATCCTCAGCATTTTCTTTTCCTAAAACAAGGTATCAAAATATCTTGGATGGAATTATTCAATGCATACTGTGAAACACGTTGCCAAAAAACATTCACTTCAAACAGTATTTGTTTGGAGTACCTGAGTTTTCCTTCAGCCTCAGGAATTCTGCTTAGTACAACTCCATAATATTTTAAAATGGAAACAAAACAACATTAAAATTTATCAGCCATATGCAGTGCTTTTTTAGACTTTGTACATTGATCTTGGGTAACTGAAAATAAGTTTTTTCTGGAGCTTTCTCAATTTATATTTTTTTACAAGTATTTGTCCATTTTCCTCTTCTATACAATTGTCTTTATCACCCAAGTTTTCAGAAAGGTTGCCTTTGGGTTGTGAACAGACTGACGATAAATTGCAAGCATGATGCTCTCCTCAATGTATGTCTTGTTTATCATCAATATTTCTAAAATAACTACCAGTGAAATATTTCATATTTTCAGGATTGTTTCCAAACACTCCCACAGAAGTGATTTAGAGTAGTCCATGCAATAGATCAACTCATAAATACAGAAAAATGATACATTTCAACAATCAGCTAAAAATATTTTCAAAAAAAGTTTCTACCCAAGAATTACTTTATGTCAAAAATGTGACATTCTTTAAGAAAAGGGAAAAAAAACTACCAACCAACCAACCAAACAATCTCTTTTGAGAAACTTTTCCATTTCAAAGTTTAAAGACATACCCTTTCTTACTGCTTGAGCTGCTTCCATTTGAGGATTGTAGAAAATAAATATCTTTCCTGCTGAGAAAGCACGGGGGAAAAAAAAGAGAGTGAATACATTTTTTGTCTCTACCTTAATGCTCCCAGTCAAACAAAAAAATATACAAAATCAAAATGAAATACAAAGTCAAGAATCAGAAATTATCCTTTCCCTTCTCATTATGTCACAAGGTATAATGTATCTTCCTAAATGTGAGAGAATTTCTGATGAAAGCAAGTCCTGGAAAAAATTACTTAGCTTTAAATGAAATGCTGTCCCAGAAGGAACATTAGACTTTGCTGAGCCCAAACTTTCTCTTTCAGAGATTTCCAATCAATCAAGCTATTGCTTTGCTCTGCAAATTACCATTGAACTCACATCTCAGCCTCTAGGCAAAGTACAACATTACAGTAGAATCTACAAAATCAGCTTAGGAGCCTGCCCGGGACAGGTGGACAATTTGACCTTCGGAACAGTTGGGTCTTTTCATTTTCCATTTCTAAAGCCTAGAATTAAGCACTGGTCTCAACCAAATAACTTTGAAAGAGGCCTTCAGATAGCACAACCTGTGTCTGTTGTACAGTAATGCTCGCGGGCCTGAAAAGGGAACAAGCTTCTATTGTTTTTGATGCTGCCCCTTCCCCCAAGATTTCTGGTCTGGCACAAACAAAGCCTGGATAAAGGAAAGGGGCTGTTATTATCCTCCTTCACATCTCCATTTAATGGGCTGAGAACCAGGGCAGAAGGTCTCATGACTTATTCTTGGGCGCACACCCAAAGTCTGTGCCAGCAATGGTATTTAACCCAACTCTTTCTTCTAGGCCAATGTTTTATCAATAAGACCCACTTTCTTCCTCCATAGATGTTTTAGAAACAAATACACATTTTTAGACTGTCCTTACACTTTTCCTATAACATGTCACCCCTGTCAGCCCTTCCCTGGCATCCACCCTGCCAACTTTGCCATTGCTAGTTAGCAGCTTCATCCCTGTCATGATGCTCCACTAACATTAAAGGTCACAACCAAGGCAGAGGCTTGATTGTTTTAAACATCTAAATTTACATTTCTATGATGTAAACGTTTCCATAAATAAAAACTCTTCTATCAGAGCTGTTGCATGTCAGCTTTAGCTACAGCATGTCCTTGGCTGTGGAGAAACAACTGCTGCTCATGTAAGTCATCATTTCTGGGAACGGCAAGACAATTCCCCATGGCACCAAACTGTAGTTCTTGGAAAAAGTGCAATTTGTGATTTGGACAGACAGGTTCACTTTGCCAAGATGGAGACAGCACTGCTAAAGGCACACCCAGATAGTTCAAAGCACTGCAAAGATGGTAGCAGCACCATTCTCTAGTGGAGACCTGCTTTGGCAGAGCCAGTGATTAAGCTGTACTAAATACAGACAAACATGAGTGATAGGAGTGCTTGCTCAGGCTCCATGATGATCCTAGCATGGTTTTTATTGCAGGAGAGACTGCTAATTTATAACTTCACCCATACTAAGTAACAGTCAAACATATTTTTTTCCAGAATCTCCAGCAGTCCAAATGGTAAAGCTCATATTTATTTTCCAGAGATTAAAGAATAAGATGTCCTTATTAAGTGATTGTTTAGAAACTTGTACATTCATTTGTGAATCTTCTCACAGTTTGTCTTGAACCTCGTCCTTCATAATAGTCATACTAACATTAATAGGACAGAAACTTTTGGGTCCTGCCATAGAGGCTGTGCTGTGATTTATCAGTGAATAAGCCCATCTTTTGTGAGGGTTTTTTGTATTTGTTTTACAACTGAATGAAACCCAAACTTTCTAAATTTGGTCCATTCACAGGGAGAAAAAGATATGACAGGCCATCCTGGGCCATGAAAACCTTCCTAATAAGAAACATACCTCCAATAAACCAGTTTTTACCAAACTAAAGAAGAGAAAGATGTAAAGAAGTACAGTGAAAGAAAAGTTGGTTGGAAGACCCTGGACCAGCTGCAGAAGTAATGATGCAATCACTGTACTGGGGTATGGAGGAAAGCCCACCTCCATCAGTAGGGGCAGAAGGCATGGAGAAAGCAATTCCCCCTTGTGCTACTCATATTTAGCCAGGAACATGGTCTACTCCAGGAGAAACAGTCACAGGCACTGTATTAGCAACATCTGTAAGAGGGACATGATCTAGCTTCAATGCCAAGGACAAAGAACTTCAAGTAGACTTTCTGAAGAATCCCTGACTGATTTTGCTTGAAGTGTCTTGTTATGAGGGCTTTTATTTCTGTTTGTTTGGGTTTTTGCACTGTTTTGCACTTCCCAAGAGTTGGGCCAGAAGTGGGGGTGAGGAGGCATTACAATGCTGGCCTCACAGCATTTCCAGCCACCAGCACAAGGGAGGGCAGGAAAACTCACAAGAAGCACAGATTTTCAGGATAGATAAGATCATCCAGGCTCATTGCCTGCTGGGACAGGATTATGCTTCTTTCTGTTTTGTCCAGTCCTGGTATAAAATTCCTTACCAAAGGAACCCATACGCTCATTTTGGTAGGGCAGCAGAAGTCCTCCTCCTATCAAAGAGGGCAGCTGCTCAAAGCAGAAGATTTTATGTTTTTGTGGCAGCAATTAGCACTGGCAGTCCAGCTTCGGGGTCCACTCACAGAGCTTTCTTCTGGAAAGGGACCCATGTTTTGTTTCTCCCTGTGCTTCTTCATTTTATACCCAAGTGAAGACAGTACCCATTGAACCGAGCTGCCTTTTCTATTACTTCACCATTTCTGTCCCTTTTCTCTTTCCTCTGCATGTTGCTGAGAAATGATCATCACATCCTCATGGGGAAAGATTAACACCTCACTTTACTAGCAGTTGCCCCAAATTTCCCTTTCCTAATTTTTCCCATTGTTCCTCCATATACCTTCATAGCTCCATAGGGAAGCTGTAAAGAGAGAAATGCTCTTTTCCATCCAAAAAGCAGCCCAAATTAACGTTTTCCTTTGTCTATATTGCTCATTGTCCAGAATTTAGGTCAGATTCTCAGCCGATAAAAACCTCACAAATTCATACTCTCTTATCATTTCATGGCAGATGAGAAATGGTGCAAAAATGGGTCTGAAAAAAAAAAAATTAGCCTCTCATTTAATGACTGTCCAGGCTGCCACTTTCAGTGATGCTAGCAGAAACTATCTCTCAGGTAGGATAGGCAAAGAGACTGTCCAATGCAGAAAACTGGTCATTATATATATTAATATAATTTCTATGCATCTGAAGTAAAACAAGATACTTTTGTAGCCAGCCTAAAAATCTATAGGATTAAAAGAACAAGTAATCAGTCTCTCAGAAATGTTGTGTTGGTTTTTTGTATAAGAGTTTTTGTGGCCACATTTATCCTTACAAACTATAAGGCCATTGACATCTAGAAAAAGCATTTCCTGTCCTTCTGTCTCAAAACACACACTTTTCTGCCCAGAGTGGAAACCCTGTGATGAACATGTGTTGCCGTGCAGAAAATGTACTGAGGGATGCAGAAGACATGTAAGCAACATAGAAGCCAAGAAACATGATGGATAAAACAGGCTGGATTTTCGACGCTGGTGGCCATAACGACACCCGATAGAAAGTGTAATAAGTATGGTGTTTCCAAGAGGATGTGAGGTTATGGATCCAGCAATATCGGTAAATGGCGTCTGCTCTTCAGTTTGACCACATAATAGCTAAACTGACGCATTTTCCACACTGCTCAGCTAAACAGCTTAAATTGGACCCTCTCGAAGGCTAAAAGGAATCAATTTCATCCTAAACAATTCCAAGGCCAACCTGACCAAAGCTTTTAATTTGTGCCAGTTAAAGTCAAAACCTTTATGGTGCTGGTTATTGTTTAATATCCACCATCAGAGTGAAGTGCAATGCCTTCATTCCCCTTGACCTCCCACTAGAGAGGTGACCAGCAGCTGATAACTGGGATTACTAAGAAGTGAGGAGCTCCCTGGGTCAGTTCTCTGCTACCAACTTCATTTTGGCACAGCTTTGCACCCTTCTCATTACCTGGAAGCTATTAACTCCCCGGTCTGCGCTCCCTTTTCAGGGGCCACTCTGCAGAACATACTGCTGACCAGTTCCTGGTATGTTCTTTCATCCGATGAAAGAGCTTATTTAAACAGAAATTTGAACATTTCAGCTCTGCCAGGCACTGGCTGAAAATATGTTAGTAGATGCTTTGTCATGAGTGAATCCAGACCAGAGTTCCCCTCTAGGTTCCTCGAGTTCCAGTTATGAGGTCCTGAGTTTTCAGCCAGGTAGGTAAAAGTCATTCACATTTCACAAATGGGGAAACTGTGGTGGAGCAAGGAGTGTAAGATACATGCCCAAGATCAACAGTGATATTTTGTGGCAGAGCGAAGAGTCGAGCTCAGATCTCCTGCCACTCAGCGTGGTGCTTTCACCACATCACCCTCCTTCCTTTGCAAGCCTGTTAGAGCTGGGTTAATGGATAACACTGCAAACCCAGTGGCACCAGTCATCCCACAGACAGCAAAACAGTGCCCAGGGTCAATGGCTGGATTGATAAAATGCAAAAGTGAGACACATCACATACATCTCGTGCCGAAAGACAAGCTGGAGTGTCCCACTACCATCTAAGGCATAAAAGGCTAAAGTTTGGCTGCAAAGGAAAGTACACAGGCAGCTTGTGGAAACCACTTGCAAACAACCCTGTCATCCAGACCAGGACCTGATAGGTCAGACCACCCACTCCAGCACAGGCATTAGGGCTCCACGTACCTGGTGATCAGTAGGGAAGGAATTCATTTAATCTAATTTCAGATGCCTACGAGGTAGAGCTGGCCACCCTCGTGCTCTTCAAAAGATGATTTTTAAGGAGATACTTGTCTGGCCTACTTTAGAAGTCTGTTTTAAGATTAAGAATTATACCCTGGATATAAAAATAGAAAAGGTAGCTGCAGAGTCCAGCTCAGATGGAAACATCTATGTTCCAGGTCTCTACTTTTGATCATGTGTATCTCACACAATATGCCAAATGGTAATAAACTCAAATTTAAGTAGAATTTTCTCAAAAACCTGTGAAGTGATGCTTAGTCCAGGGTGGCTTTCATTTATTTTAAATGCATATATGTATCTTTCATATATACATAAATGTAGTGCAATATGGTTTGGCCACAGTACAGTGCTGATACTTAGGATCACGGAGAATGTTTCTATTATGAAAGATGCCAATTAACTTGAATTCTTTTGATGCACTCCTGTTTATCTGCAGAGAAAGTTCATGTTCTCATTTTACTCTGGGCATAGTGGGAATCAAAGAGTAAAGCAGAGCCTCTCCCTATCTTCTTGGTCTCTTTTTCTGGTCAACTCAATACTCAAAACACTCTCTTTGCGATCAGCTGGGGTTATACACAGAACAGATTTGTGGCAGCTCTGGACTTTCTGCTACTATCTCCTCTCTCCTTCTCTCATGTTTCTGGCACATTTGCTTTTACACACACAAAATTCAACCAAAACAATATCCTGACCCCAGGTTTGCCTTCTGCTGCCAGAGAAACACCTCAGGCACTACAGCTTGGTGTCTGAAGAGCTTCAGTACAGCCTCTGTTTTGGGAAACAGCTTCTATTACTTGACCTCAGACCTATCTGTCTGGAGTGGAGGATGGCAATTCAAAGATATTTTGCAGAAGTGTTCAGGCATGGGTAAAACAAGTAGCAGAGCTTGTCCCCTCCAGTTCTTGGTATCCTCCTTAATGGTCCTGGAACAGACCCTACTTTCAATCACTTCCTATTTTGCCAGACTTTAACTGTGTGGGCTGAAATGTTATGCTCCGGATATCTGCTGCAGGCTAAATGTTTCAAGTCAATTTGAGACAAAACGGTTCAGGAGATTTTGTGCACAAGGTAAGGGAAAAACACATTCTTTTGCCCATGTTAAGCAAGCTGTTCCTTGAACAGCGAGACTGAGGAAATGTGGTTTCACCTCAACATGCAGCCTTTGGCTGCTAACACAGCCCCCCCCATAAAGCCCCTCCTTCATCCAATGCCTCTTGCTCTGTCACACTGGAGAAGCCACAAAATAGACCATGGTATGTTCTGAGCCATGGTGAAGTTTGACCTCTTCTCCCCATTTTCACAACACTTTCATGCATCTTTATCCTCTGCTCAGCTATCAAGTCTCACAGAACTTGCTGGAACTTTATTGTATTTGAGATCTTCCCTCTTCTCTCAAACCCAGTTTGCTATTAGCCAAGTCATTAAAAAAATGAAGACAGATGGGCAGAGGGAATGATCACATAATACTTCTTTTCACATAAGTTGAAGTCATTATTGGACCTTTATTAGTGACTTTATCAATTCTGCTTACAGCCCATTTAATAATATATCTGTATATTAACATGAACCTAAATACTGAGAAGATATGAAATTAATAGCAGACCTAATCCAAAACGTCTTGGGCCAAGGACAATTATTTCAACACCTTTGTGGCACTTCAGATCAGGCCCAGAAAGAGAAACAAAACTTGGCAGGTACCTTTAATTCGTGATTTATTTTGAAGAAACAAAACAATTAAAAAAAAAAAAATTCTACAAAGATAGTGTTTTTCATGGTGTTTCTAGGTTCATCCTTGTCTAGATGAGCCAAGAAATCTAGACTTGGTAAAGCCTAGATTTAGCTAGGTAAAGCCTAGATAAATCTAGGTAAATCTAGGTAAAGCCTAGATTTAAATACCTAGATTTATGCCTTTACCATGCGTAAATTAAATGCGAATTTAAAAAAAAAATCTAGCAAATTATCGCTACTAACATGAGGAGTTGCATTAAAAGGAGCATTTGTGCACTGGGGCAATGTGGGGAAGGTGCTGAGGTCAATTCATTTAGAGCATCCATAAACAAAGGTGCTAAAAGACTGTAGTAGGTTCCATGTTTACAGCTTTGCTGGCACCCACGAGGGACTGGCAGGATGTTCTCGACAGTGACAGAAGAGACTGTTTCTGGGGAAAATTAATGTTTTGCCTTCCAAGTTTAACAGCTTTAAGGAGTCTGTCCCAGGTGTTCATTGCAGGAGATTAATCTGACACAAGAAACACAGGCAGCCTCCGGAGTCTGCTCCACACACGTACCTGGTGACTTGGGGCAGGGCAAAAGAGATGACAATCTGGTATTCATTTGCTTGTGGAAACGCTACATTGGATGTGACAAATGAGGCTAAGAGAGTGCTGATGGGCAGAGGGGATGTTAGAGAAGATCTCAGCTTTGCATTGAGATAGGGACCCACTTTACCATTTTTGATGTTTGCAGCAGGGTGGCAGGAGCAAAGCAGGTATAAGATGCACTGACTGTCCATGCAAGTGGGATGAGGTGCAAACACAACACCAACTTCTGCTTCACTTTACAATGAGGGGAGGATGGGAAGGCTCACTCTTCCAGTGTTGAGGTTTCCTAGCTTTACCAGGCCATGTACTATTAGGGGTAACTCATCTTGTTAAGAGCTATTGTCGCTTACATCACAATACTGGACTTAAACGGTACTTTATGAATACTGGGAAGGTTGTGCAAAGGTATAAAGCAGAATTAGAGAGAAAGCAAGGATTTTCTCACTTATGTTTCCTCGGCATTTGAGTTTCACCAGATGAAAAGCTCTTCCTATGCTTTTCCCCTGAGCATCTGTAGATGATCCAAAAGAAAACTCCCATTTCATCTCTGAATTTGGTCTACAGTCTTAATATTTCCTTACAAATTTGTTTTGAGCAGCAGCAAAAAAGAGGATATTGTTACTCAAGGACTTATAGTACAAGTCCTTGTACAAATCATGTGCTTAGGCTAGCAACACCCTTCTTCTCTAGTTACCTGTCTGCATCCGATCTTTTCCATCAGACCATGAAAATTAAAACATCGATAAGAGTCTACAAACTTGTTTGAAGAAATGTTATCTAAAATACGAAATGTCTCGTAGCTTAGAAGAGAAAAGTTAATGGTCACTGCTCAGAGCAGAACATATATTCCCATGTAACACACCAGCTAAATGGTATCTTTTGGGCACTCACACAGAAAGCACCAGTACCAAAAGATTTTTTGACTATTTCTCTGATGTGGCCCTTTGGGTTCAGTTGAAGCAGCTGGATGAAGTGCCATGGAAGATATGTGTATTGACCATTCTACCTCTTGCAAGGGATGCCAGCAAGACAACAAACCCCAAACTGGTAATCCAACTCAGTTAATGTGACACAGAATCACACTGTGCGAATCCATTGCTCTGCACACATTACTTTGAGTGATGAAATACCAGAAAATTAGTTCAGAAACTCTTGGAGAACAGAGCTGCACTATTATATCTATTCTCCTTCTACCAGACGTTCCGCCATCACAAGAAGGAGCACACAGGCAGGCCTTTTCATATGCCTCAAAGTGTAGGAGATGCTCATCAAAATGAACAATTCATCCTCCCGGTGTTGCATGAAGAAGTCTCTGCTCCCTGGAGACTGCATAAACTTCCTGAATACAAGAACACGCATGTAATTACCAGCAGCCCTAAGGTTAGCATAAATCAAAGTGAGAAGTCAGCTGACAGTGGCACTTCAGATGCAATGCCCACGTCTCAAACGGAGCTGAGCTAAAGCAATAGCCCCATCCAAGTCCCTGAATGGGCTGTGGCTTGTAATGGGCTGGCACAAAGCTACATTATGCCACAAACTGCACCTGCTTCTAGAGTTGCTGTAGCAGTAGCAAATAGAGATGCCACCTGGCAAGATGACATTTCCTGAAGCCTGCAATGACAGGGCAAAAAAACCAATTCCCAACAAACAGATGGTGTCTACAGAAATGGGAGCTATATGGAAACAACAGAGGGCATTACAGCAACAACAAATACACTGCTCTCAGCCCCCTCTAAACTGTCACGCACATCCTTAGTGGGTGGTAAAGACAGGCCTAAATTCAGGTGCCTTCCCTCCCAGGAGAAAGGGATCTTGTTTTTCAAGTTCATTGCTCCTCAAACTGTATGAAAAAGATTAGAATCACAAAGAACCACTGAGCAGTGTCTGTCCCTCAGCATAAAGACAGCAAAAAATAAAACCCGAGGACTGACAGTGCTAGAAACAGGCCATCTGCAAAGGGATGTAAATGTGACTGTGCCCCCAAGTCATGGCTTAAGGTCTTGGAAAGCAGAAACATGCTGACTGAAAGCACACAATTAGTGCCAAGACGAATATAAAGTATGGGAATACAAGAAGTTGGGAGGTGGTTGAATTTGCAAAAGGAAAACAAAAGTTTGTTTATCCCAATGAATTCACTGCAAAATTTGGAAGTAAAAAACAATCAGAGGTGTCTCTGCCATGGGTTATTGATTCTGATGGTGTCCAGTTGCAGCCGTCAGTTACAGAATTAATGGCCTGAAAGGAGATTTGCTTCCTGACCCACAATAGTTATGCCCTGAAACATAAGAGTTTATGTCTTTCCCATAAGGTCTTGTTTATCTAGTGTTTAAAGTATTATGATTATAATGCTGGATAGTCTGTCATCTACTCATCTTTATTTCCATACAGCCAATTATTTCTTGAGTCATGACCCTCAAGATTTCACAATAGAGTCAAAATAATAATTGCATCTCAAGGACCTGAAAGAGCTTTGCAAATCATGGACAAGATCCTACCTCCCTTGGCAGGAAATGCCCCAAGTTCATACTGATGGAGCCTCTAAAGTAGCAGTCTCCTTGGAGACTGAAGTTACCATCACATGGGAAGGGTAGGAGAAGGAGATGTGGCTTTCCAGGTACACAAGGAGCAACTGGATAATCCTTGGACTACCATCCTGAAGAAGCAGTCCATTACCTCTTAACCCATATTAGTGTCAATGCACTACAATCTCATGGGCATTCCCAGCCCCACATCACACACTTGCAGGCTACAGCCCCAGGACCTTTGTGCTGACAAAGCAGAGGCAGACACAGTTTGGCTCTGCTCACCTTTTGATCCAGTTTCCTGAACTCTAGTAGATCATTTGTGAATATGGCAAAAGGTTGCTTTCCTTTTGTGTCTTATGTTCTGGAGAAGGAAAACATCTCAAAAGGAAGAGCTCTAGCAACCTGTCCAGTTCCAATGTCATGTGTTTGTGGTGCTATTAGCAGTTCAGAGGGGTCAGTCTCCCTACCTCAGGCAGAAGCTCTTTCCTCCCCAACATCCCTTCAGTGCGGCAATCAGAGATGAGCAAGACCCAGCTCCTCATCCCATGTGCCATGACACATCATTTTGCATCCTGGACACATGGTTTTGCCTAGTTGGCTTTAAACCATTACATACTGGTTTTGTCTGGGGTGGAGTTAATTTTCTTCATAGTAGCTAGCACAGGGCTATGTTTTGGATTTGTGCTGGAAACTGTTGGTAATGCTGTTTTCATTACTGTTGAGCAGTGCTTACACAGAGACAAGACCTTTTCTGCTTCTCACAACTCTTGTGTACCTCTTGTGTGGAGGTACACAGGAATCTGGGAGGGGACACAGCTGGGACAGCTGACCCCAACTGACTAAAGGGATATTCCATGCCATGTGACATCATACTCAATACATAAAGATGGGGGAAGAAAAAGGAAGGGGGGACATCTGGAGTTACATGTTTGTCTTCCCAAGCCACTATTACGTGTGGTGGAGCCTTGCTTTCCTGGAGATGGCTCAATGCCTCCCTGCCCATGGGAAGCAATGAGTGAATTCCTTGGTTTGCTTTGCTTGCACGTGCAGCTTTTGCTTTATTAAACTGACTTTATCTCAACCCATGAGTTTTTCCTCACTTTTACTCTTCTGATTCTCTCCCCATCCCAACTGGGGGAGTGAGTAAATGGCTGAGTGGTCCTAGTTGCTGGCTTGAGTTAAGCCATGACACCTGGGAAGTGTCAAGCTGGGGGAAAGCAATGCCAAAAGAAGTCTACAGAGCTGTTAGGCTGAATCTGGAAGAGCAAGTCATGAAATGTGGTGACCTGGTGATGGCTGCATGCTGTATAGGGAAGGGACAGTAAAGTCCTGAAGTCCAGGACTTTGGTGACACTTTGTGCTGTGTTGCCCCTCTGTGATCACTCCATTTTAAGCCCATTCTGGCCACTGGTAACTTACTTTGGATTTGTCTTATCTGGTTTATGGCTCTGTACTAACAGACATGTCTTTCTTGAAACAAACAAACAAAAAAAGGTGAAATATCTATGCCATCATCTCCAAAGGCATAAACATAAAGGTGCAAAGACCTAATCTGATATTTCCTCTCTTTTATCCCAGTGCTCTCCCCTTTTGTGCTATGGTTCATCCACTTTCCATGTATCCAAGTATCACTAGGAAACTTTCCGTGTCTCCCTTTTAGCTTCTGTTTTACCCGTTAAACCAGTTAAGCATGCTTCATCCCAACTTCTCTGGTGTTATCAGTGGTCTCCTTTTGGCTGGATGACCCTGGTGTCCCATTAAAGAGTTCATAAGGACCAGTGGTACTTATAAATCCTGCTTCCATGTGGTATGCTACAGACTGTGCATAATAAATAGAGTTACATATATCCTTATGTGTATTTTTTTCTCATCTGGCTTTCTTTCTCCTAACAAGGAACATCTATTTATTGATGTTCTTGTTCCCTTCCATGCCACACACAAAGTCTTTCTGTTCAGTGTTCACACAAACCAAAGTCAGCAATCAACTCTAGTGTGGGCTACAGCTTTGGAGAGATATCTCACACTCATCTGGGCAGAAGACCCAACAATGAAGCATTGCTCTCCTGAGAAGGACACCAAAGTTTCCTGTATCAACTCAGTATACATCCCTCTAGGGAAGTTTCACATCCTTCCAGAATAACTGCAGCATGCTGAAATCTGTGTGATCAACAGGTGAGCATCTCATCCAGGGTTTAAGCTTCTGTTCAGACAGGGATAAGCTTAAACTTAAGTTGTCTTTAAAGACAGCTTTTGTCTTCTTCCTTTTTTCTTTTTCTTTTTTTTTTCTGAAAGAACATCATGCTCCACTGTTGCTTTGTTAGAACTGCAGGAGGCTCAGCTCAGGCAGTCCCTGTTGAAAGCTACCCAGCAGAAGTTAACAAATGAGAGAGTTAAAAAGATGCAGAAGTGGAAAGATGGAGGAGAGGAGAGGAGAGGAGAGGAGAGGAGAGGAGAGAAGAGGAGAGGAGAGGAGAGGAGAGGAGAGGAGAGGAGAGGCGAGGCACCATCTTCAAACAAGAAGCATTTGAAATGACAAAAAATCAATCCGGTTGATTGAGGGAAAAAAAAAATAAGAAGACTTAACAGAGGAGCTGGCACAAGGGCAAACACAGAATTGTCACAGCCCCATCCAGAAATGGATCCAGTCACAATGCCAGATGCAACACAGGAATAGCTCAGATCCTGTCTGTTTCTGGGATAATCAGTACCATGGGGGAAAGGGAAATAGAAACACTACACAGTGTATCTAAGGGATAGAAACACACCCAGCATTTGACGTGAGAAAAGAAAATGTGTTATCATCTAGCATGTGTACTGCAGGAACAGGACTGGGCTGGGATCAAGGTCTATTGCACTGAACTGCATGAGTGCACATGGAAAGGCTGATGCAAAAATATTCTCTCACCATCTGATCTGTCAGTGTCTGAACCAAATATGCAAAGACCAACGGTTTGGCTTTTTTCTTCGGAACAACTCAGAAAAGAACAAAAGGCTTCATATGATACATAAAACAAAATTCAGCAAATGTTTTCATGTTTTCCCATCTTTGTTCATCACAGAAGATGAGGCTGCAGCCTCATCTGGTCTAAACATTATTAGGCTCATATGAAATGTTCCAAATTACTATCACCCGAGAATTAGGTTTTTAAAATTAATTGATCTGCTCCAAAGGTGTTGGAAATTAGCAAAAAGTGTCCTACTAGAGTCTTGGATAAAGGCTGCAAGAGAGAAAAGTTTGCACTTAATGTAATCAAAACAATTGAGCCAGAGAGTGAGAGGAAAGAGGAAGATGACCAGAGAGAAAACCAGACAGATCAACATTTCAGGAGTGACTCAGGAGAGTCAGTAATAACTTTGGATGTCTCACTTCTAAAGACCTCAACTTAAAGAAGACCAGATTGTCCCAATATGAATTAGTAAAGATTCACCACTGGGATCAGCAGCAGGAGAGTGCATAGCAAACCTGAGAATCAACATGATTGGTACCAACTCCCGGCTCTGGCATGACGACCTCTTTGAAGAAGGGTTTGCCTCCCATTCTGGATGGGACACCTCCTCCCTAAATTTAGACATCAATAAGAAAAGTGTCACTCCAGCTTCCCTTGCAGCTGGTGAAGAGAAAGAGCCTTTTTCAGGAGATCAGTTTTAGGTATTTCATGATGTCCCACTCTGTTGAAACTATTATCTGTAGTGTTTCCACTGCCTATAGCTCTGACGTGGGCACCCACACCATAAGCTTCAACACTTGGCCACCTAAATCTCAGCCTGTATGTCTCTATTCTCTATTTCAATGAGCTCAGATTCCAGTGAGGATCTCAATATACAGCAATAACACAACTAATGTTAGGTAGATCACAGAACACACTGAGGCACTGGGCTTACAGCCACCAGTTATTTAGGGACTGAACTCCTAACCTGCACCATAGCTAGGAAACCACCGGGAATCAGGGACCTAAATGCCTCTGTGGATCAAGATCCAAATTTCTGACTTACTGTAAGTGTAACAGCAATGAACTTTACCCACCTTCCAATGGCTGCTGTGGAGTTGTGGTTTCACATTCCCTATAACATCCACTGCTGCTGATCTGCTGACCTCAGGGGTCCTGGGAGGTAGCCCACATTTGGGGCAGGATAAGAATTGGTATTATGGCCTTTTTTCCCGTTCCCAAGGACCAGCCTATAATCAGAAACTGGCAAACCTCAGAAAGTTTGGTGTGCCATCCAAAAAAGTTCATATGAAAACATTAGGGACAGGAAGCAGGATCCAAATCTGCTGAGAGCAAAGAGGCTTCTTACCATAGCAGGGCAGAAAGTGCTAGTAACAATAGGCATTTTGTGGTGTTTCACTTTGAGCCCTAACTGGAGCCAAGGAACACACACCATCTGCAGACGTATTTTAGACTGCAATGAACCTTTTTATTTTTACATACCAGAGTGAAAAAAAGGCTGGGAAAAGGCTCTGGGTTGTCACTTGCATCTATTCAAATATAGCTAGTCAGTCACTAACGACAACCTACATTGAGACATGTCCAAAACACAAACCAATCCTTTGATGGAGGTTTTTTAAAGTCTGAATAATAAGGGTTTGGGGTTTTTTTTCCCCTCTTCTTCTTTCTTTTCCCCTCAGTTCTTCAGGGTCCCCAGATCAGAAGCAGGAGTGCCAAAATACGAGGAGAACTGCCCATCTTGCCAGGTTCCCTCAAAGCAATGAATACTGTTATTCTTTATGTCCCACAGTGTGCTTTCACCAAGGTCTCTGCTCACTTTAATTCCTTGCTGTCCAACGGGGGCTGTGAGCACACACACCTCCCCAGTGATCAAGACAACGTGTTAACTTGCCCGTGTTTAGTTGTAGCAGCCAGTGATGGGCAAACTTCAGAAAGGTAGTGACTAGTAAAGCTGGAATTAAACATCGGCTTGCGGAGCACACAGCCCTTCTTGTACAGCTGACCTGACATGTTTTGGGGAATTTAAGTCTTTCTTCAGATCTGCCCTCGAGAGGGGCCTGTGTGTCCAACTAGCTGTTGATTTCTGTCTAAATAAAGCAACCTAGTAAAAAATCTTCTATTCACCTTACAAACTTATATATTCTTTTGACAAATGCACTGTCACATCTCAACCTTTCAGGCACTGCAGGCTGGGGCACTCTGCTGGATGCAGGCATGGTTTCCCATCTCTGCTTCAAGTCCAGTGGGAAAGACACTGACGCGTGTAGGATTTTTTTTTTTTGGTTTTTATAGTCACACTCACACTTTGATGCAGGTACAACTCAGAGAAACATGGAGTTGTCATGTTTTGTCAGAGGGTCCTGGATGTGAGGGGAGCATCAAGGTGGTAGTCCTGCCGATGGATCCAGAAGACCTCCACTGAAGACAGAGAAAGCTAAAATCTTCCCCTCCATGAGCCTCTAGAGGATAAGGATTGCCTTCAAATCCCACCCATATTTGGAGGTGAAAACCAGAAGCCAGGCAGAGAGGAACTGTAAGGTGGTCTTTGATAGCCAGTTCAGCCAGTGACTGTTTCTGGTAGGATCATCTCAGAATTTCCACCACTCCCTCTGTTTCCTGTAATTGTGTAAGGGAACACAAACAGAGACAGCAGATGCTCCAGCTGGCCTGATAAGATTAAGCAAATTTTTATACAGCATCATTCCAAGTGAGAAATCAAAATTCCTAAGTTTGTCTTCTTCGACTTATACCTTCTCCCTGAGTTTGCATAGGAAAAGCAAAAAAGAAAGCCTCAAATATTTCTAGCTAACATATTAAACCTTTTCACTGCACTGGATAGTAAATGCTGCAAAACTGCTCTTGATACTGAGAGGTAATTGATCCACTGAGGGCAGGAGAGTTCATTGAACCAGACTGAGCCAAGTAACAAATTACAGCCTGCACGACCGACTGAAGAGTCTTTTCATCTTTATCATTTCAATTCCATTCTTCCTTTTAATTAAACAGTTTATTTTTCAGGATAAAGAGGAAATCCCAATTGCCATTACTCAGAAATTTTCAAGCAATTATTGTCTTGCAAAGTCTATCCCTGGACATTGTGAATCCAAATTTAGAATTGAAAAGTTTCTTAGGAGAAAGCGATGCATGCGCATGGCATGAATGAACTCCAAAGTGTAGAATGAGACATACATCTATCTGTTAGGCACAGAGGATAATAAATCATAGTTGTACTTATTCATTATGGTCATCCCAAAGGAATTCAGGATTACAGTTTAACATATACAGCTATTTTCAGAAAAGAAATTGTCTAAGCCTACATTATGTCAAGGGAGAATAACAGAATCACAGGCAACAGAAGAAGAGAAAAATTTTGCACCCAACTGAAACTAGGGGAAAACTTGGTACAGCATCATAGAAAAGGGCTCAAAACAGTTCCTGGAGTCATGCACCTTCTGCTGCTCCAAGACAGCAGTCCTGCTGAGAAGCAATTGGGAATACTGGTGGATGAAAAGCTAGACATGAGCCAGCAATGTGCGCTCACGGTTCAGAAAGCCAACCATATCCTGGGCTGCATCAAAAGCATGACCAGCATGACCAGCAAGTTGAGGGAGGCGATTCTGCCCCTCTGCTCCACTCTCATGAGACCCTACCTGGAGTACTGCATCCAGCTCTGTAGTCCTCAGACCTGTTGGAGCAAGTCCAGAGGAGGGCCACAAAGATGATCAGAGGGCTGGAGCACCTCTCCTACAAGGACAAGATGAAAGAGTTTGGGTTGTTCAGCCTGGAGAAGAAAAGGCTTAGGGGGAATATTATTTTGGCCTTTCAGTGCTTAAAGGGAGGCTTAAAAGAGAAACTTTTTAGCAGGGACTGTTGGACTGTTGCAATAGAACAAGAGGTAATGGTTTTAAACTGAAAGAGGGTAGATTTAGACCAGATATAACAAAGACATTTTTACAATGAGGGTGGTGAGGCACTGGAACAGGTTGCCCAGAGAGGCTGTAGATGCCCCATCCCTGGAAACATTCAAAGTCAGGCTGGATGGGGCTCTGAATGACTAGGTGTAGTTGAAGACATCCCTGTTCATTGCAGGGGTGTTTGGACCAGATGACCTTTAAAGTTCCTTTCCAACCCAAACTATTCTATGAAGACAAGATCTAAATCCATTCCCACAGATCCCCATAGCAGGTTCCACAGTTAACACTGTCAGTGCTTCACTTTCTACTGTTCCTAATGTCCAAATTTATTTTCTCCTGTAATTTGTGTTCATTGCTTCCCGTCTTAGCTTCATATGTAGGCAATGTGTAATTAAGAAACCAAACTTTGAGGTCTTCATAGTCCTGAATTCTGGAGTGTCAGCCAGTCTTGATCTGATTTTTTTTGGTAGCCACAAGTTAAACTAAACATGGGATCTAAATGTCTCTACTTGCCCTTAAGGGAATGCGGATTCGGGATCTCACAAACAGTCAAGCAAGTGGGTGACTCTTACCTCTCTCTATTCTGTCAGGAATCGCTGCAGAAACTTGAATAAATTGCACCCTCGGTTTTATATTGCATAATAAAATATAAGGGTAGGCTCATAAATAAAAGGTTTCAGAGGAATATGACCGGGCTAGGGTCAAAGTCCTGAGGAAATATATCCCAGAACCTGAAGGAGGAGGTTGGTGGCCAAAGGGAGGAAAGGCAGGTAGAAAAGGAGCTGAAGTCTCTTCTATGAGGACTGGGACTTTTCCCCAACTCGGCCAGAATACCTTTTCTTCAAATATTTCAGGGCCTCAGAAAGTGGTGGATGATACCAGTTTAACCCTTCATAAAAAGAGCTGAAGCAAGGGGTAGGGAAGAGAATGCTGCTCCGTTCAGCTGTGCTTTTTGCAGTTACCTGTCAGAGTCCTGGCCTCACAACCCTCAGTCCATACCACAATTTGGCTCTGTGGATGGTGACAGCAAGTGACATTTTGATAGCATTCCCTATTTTATTTTCTTTCAAGGGTCTGTTAGAGAAATCTACCCTTTTTCCTGCTTCACTGGTTTAACTCCCCTATGAACTCTGAATCCCCATATTATGAAATCACAGACAATACAAAAGGAAGCTTATGAACCAACAGCAGTATTTTGGCTGCTCCAGCAGACATGCACTTGGACCAGCACCTAATCCTCTTAATAATTTCTCACCACTTAATCTACTGACGTGAACAGAGTGTCTGTCTGATCCACGTAGGGCTGTGAACTTTAGAGACTCTGTAAAAACAGAATGGATTAAGATGCTTAAATCTCCCCCAACTGAAAAGAGAGTTAGAGAGACATCCCATGTCACCAGGAGAGTTGGTCTATTTTGATTGAGACAGGAGTGGTGACTGTGCTGCATGATTGCTCATCAGTGCCTGTCCAAGAAGCTTTCATAACAATTTGTAACTCACACAACAACATTATTCACCCATTCTGGTGATACACGCCTAGCACAAAAGTCAAGGCAAAGGTTCACTTCACTTGTCTAATCCAAGCTTCCCACTTTCCCCCTTGTATTTTGGCCTATGCCTCATCCCCCAAGCCAGAGATGCTCCTCCAGGAATGCAATAAGGTTTGAAATGGGGACAAGGGCCCTGGGGCTGCGAGGCTGCTCTGGTTGGATGGTGTGGGTTCCCCGGATCTTGGTTTAAAGTCTACAGCACAGGGCAGCAATCGCTGAGCCCAGGCAGAGTACAAGTCCCAGCTCAATCTCAACACACAGCCAAGCTGGGAGAAGTGAATCTGGAGGAGAAGGCTTTGGGAAGGAGTAAGTGGAAGCTGGAGCCAGCTCTCTGCCCCTGTTCACAAATGTTGACGCTTCAGTCAATTCATCTGGTCCCAAAGTACCTCTCCGGTGTCTGCTCTTCCCAATCCATCACCCTAGGCCAGAGCTTAAAAATTGCATCAGCCAATTTTGCCCTTCTGGCTCCTGCAGGGACTGCAAGGCTAGGCAAGATGCTATGCCTTTCCACCGGGGTCTCGGGTATCTCCTCTGGAAGAAGTGACAGGACCCTGGGCAGTAATCACTCACTAATTTAGTGATTCTTCTGTTTCACTCTTCTTTTGGTACCTCCACCCGTGAGGAGTTTGAATGGTGTACAGATGGGGTTTAGCCCACAGTGCCCCAGTAGGCGTCTGTCTATCACTGTGGTCAATATTCAGCAAGTGATGGGGCAATTCAGGGCACTTATTACCCACCTTTTCTGCCCCAGCTCCCTATACAGAGAAGCTACCATGATGCTAAAGCCTCATCCTGTAGCTAAACAATTTGAATACAGCCCTTCACCAACACTCTGGGAGATGTGATGCTTTCTTCAGTCTCTGAAAACGGAAAGAAATTTTTCAGCTTCTCTACAGTGGGCTGTGTACCAACCCCCTTCGCATCCAGGGCAGTAAAACGGAGCAATCTGCACCTTTCACCCCAGCCATCTGCTTTTCATTTTCTCCTTTAATCACAAGCAGATTTTGGTCATCAAGTGTGAAAGTTTAGCAGACCCAAAGACCCCCGCAGAGGAGGAGATCCAAACTCAATACAAAATTAATTTTGTGCCTGCTGATGTACCTGATCCCCGGGTTGAAAAAGGGGATTTGCTGAATGTTTTACCCCCATAGAGAGAAAGAAAGAGGGAAGATTTACACTCACAGAAGGTAGTTAAGCAAATACCAGCAGAACTATAGACAGTTTCCCTCTGCTTTAGGAACAAAACCTATCTTCTCTGTGATAAAAAGAAACACAAACCACAAAGAAAAGCATGCATGGTTACTGATTCACCCAGCTCAGCGCCAGTTGACCTCTGCTCCTTCTCCTACATGTTCTCCATTCACACAGCGCCTTGCACCATGAAAAAAAAAATAATAACTTGACTCTGGCTCTTATAGGTTGGGTACCAATGGCCTACAGTCTGCCAGCAGAAGAAGATGAGGGAGAAGCAAGGACACAGGCTGACTGCACGAGCAGGCGTGCTCCAGGTGTGAGTTCACATGGAGATTCCTCACAGGGGGATTTGCGAACCTGGGAAGTGACTCCAGATGGAGGATGCATGTGCATAGTGAGTGCAGCCTTTAAGAGGCAGTGGGTGGCTTCTCAAAGCCAAATCTAACACAGGGAATGATGCAGAGCTTTCCAGCCCAGGAGGAACAGCTCCCCAGGTGGGACAATCTCTCCTGGAGTTGTTTCCATCACCCCATGGACTGCTCAGTCCCTCAGGCTGGAGCAGGGCAAAGCGCACATGGTGGGACAGGTCTGCTCTGAATCAGACGCCAGAGCACAGAGAGGAAGCTAATGAAGCAGGGAGCAAATTTCTCAATGCCTGAGCGAAGAACAGATATGTTAAAAGTCTTTTTTTTTTTATTACTTTCACAGTCATCAGTGTCAGATTTGCTTTCTTCACTCCTATTTCTTTTAGTCAGTTTATATATCTCCAAACACCGTTTGGCTGGGCATGTCCATACACAGGGGAGGAAAACACATTTTCAGGGTGGTGCATTTGATGGCAATCCCCTGGCATGCACACCTTGTGTCAGTGAGAGCTAGGGGAGCAGAGGGCCCGTCCTCCTGGGAAAGGCTTGTGCCAACAAGACTTTGGGGACTTACCATTCACTTCCCAACCCACTGGTCCCCTTAGGAAAATCTCGCAGACAGCGATCGCTGCTACTACTTGTTTTCTCTCACCGTGCCTGGCAGCGTCCCACACATTCACCTTTTGAAGTATGTTCCCAAGGCTATGTTGGCCGTATCAGCTGTCTCCCACCCCTGGACTCTTTGAATTTGCTGACAAGCTTTTCGTGCTCAGCATACCAATATCCAACAACTTTCACCCAGCTTAAAAGCCACCTCTTCATTCCTCTTGTAATGTGTGTGTTGTTCTGATGCTTAAACTATTTACTATTTCTGTGTCTGGCAAGCATGTTGAAACCTGAATTCTATCAGTCTCAAGAAAATAATGAAAAAAAATTATCTCCAGTAGTACATCTATGTCATTGCTGTTAATCTATAGTAACTTCTTCTGCAACGGGTCTCTTCTCTAAACCATTAGTTAGCATCAATATTATTGCTGTTAGCTTTATCTCTCCAGCAGTCAATCAAGATTAGAGTCTTACTATGTTTGAAACTGCTTTTTGCACAAAAGAGCACCTAGTTCTTTGACACTGAATAGAAAAACGTGGAAAAAGGTGCAGTGACTTGAAAGGGACTTGGCACAGCTTGGCACAGCTGCTTCTCTCACTGGCTGGACCGTGAGAGAGTTCTGGGGGTGTGTGAAGGTGCTGTCAGTGGACACAAGTTTGCCCAGAGTCACCCTTTTATCAAAACTGCCCTCTAGGCCCTACCACACCTGAGCTGTGGGTGAAATCTCCCCATGCACATGGAATTTCAGAGAAGTTTAATTATTGTGTGGAAAAGTTTTAATTATTTTGTGTTTAATCTAGCATTAAAGTATTTTGGTACCAAATCAGTGACAGAGCATTGCTACTGTGGGTTAGTAGCACGTACTGTATTAAAATAAACCCACACATGGAATTGTAATGGAGATCAAGGGTGAAAGAAGTCTAACAGTTTGGTAGGTCTGTGCCTCAAGTTATTTTGCCATGCAGTGAAAAAATCCCACACAACTAAACACTAGATTGCTGCCTGACATTGTCTACAGTTAACTCCTCCCAGGAACCAAAGGATTGGAAACAGGCAGGTACAAGCCCATCACTGGTGTAGAAGGGGAGGATTATTGTAAGAAGCTGAAGTGGCAATGGGGAGGGGAACATTTATACTGAAATTGCTGCTATGGCAAATAAAAGTGCTGACTACTAAAAGTGCTGAAGCATCGTGTCAGTTGTCAAACTTACACTGATCCTTCAGCGACAGTCCTGCATGATGAGCACTTCCCAAACCAGCACCTGCCATGCTCACAATGGCATTCATGAAAACTGCATTTGCTTGCTCTTCTGCAAAGACAAGACAAATGGCTTGTCTGCAATGCAACAGCTTTGTCACCTGCTGAGACGATAGTCCTAGGGAGGGCACTGCTCCAGTAGTCCAGGGAAGCAGACTGCAATGTGCTGAAAAGGGAAGATGCTGTGGAGACCTGAATGGCAGGGATCACCATCAACTGTGATGCTGCCCAGCAAGCTGATGTTCTGGCTTGCAGCAGGCATTTGCCCCCACAAAAGAGACTCTCTGTCTTGTCTCCTTGGCTCAGACACATCACTTTTCCAGCTTTTCCCCTAAATAACTTGTCTTTGCAATAGTCAGTTCGTGGGCAGCGATAACCACCTGAGGAGCAGCAGTCTTCAGAGGAAGGCTCAAAAGCAGATGTGTCTTCTGGAGCCACCCCATGTCCTTCGAGCGCCATATGCCTAAAACCACTTGCTCAAATTACCACAGTATTGACCCACTAATCCCAAATTAGATGCACAGAAAGCACAGCAGTTTTCAAGAGAATCTGTGTCTGCGAGTAGATTCAAAGTCACGTGGGAATGTCACCTCTCTGGACTTGTTCTGGTGTGGGACCAAGGCCACAAACACACAAAGAGCCTTAAGTTCCTTTCCCTCTGTGTCTCCCCATGCTCACCACATTGTAAATATTGTGCTTACACCCTGCAGATACTATGAACCTGGGACTTTGTTCTTATATGTAATATTTTTCTTTCCAAGGACAAACATAATAAGCAGGTTTCTAACGTGCTGGAAATGCTAGGGAATAGTCTGTGCTCAAGATAACTCTCCACTTGTGTTGAGTGCCGACCATCCTAAATTGCTCCCTCGGCTCCAGGCTGGGAAACACTCATCAGTGCTGGGGAGCTCTGATGCTGGAAGAGCAGCAAACACAGGGGACCCACGTGGCATTGATCCACCCTGATGGAGATGTGATGCCAGGGACCCTCCTCACCCATGTGGCCATTCAGTAAAGATATAATGAGCAGATCAGAACATCTTAGGGTTTGCCAGAAACAGCCAGGGTCCAGCTGCCAGCCAGCCACGTGCTGCCAGTTACGACATGGCCAACGACATGCTCCTGGAAATGCTTTGCTATTTGCTGTACAGAGTAAAGGGGGTGACGAGCTTGCTGCTTGAGCGCTAGAGAGCTTAAATGTCCTTGGCTGATGTGAAAGGCAGATCCTGGAGAAAAAGGTGACATCAAAACTCACTAATATTTGTGAACACTGAAGCAGAACAAAAATTAAAGTTTGGACCTCAAACCAGGAAATTTAGGAGGCAGACAGACTAAGCCTGCCAAAAATGCTGGTTGTTTTGTAAAGCCCCACTCTTGTGTTAAAGTCTTGCCAAACAAGGTAGCAATAAACTTAACCAGCTATCGTCACTTGAGCTGGGGATGGGGGAGGAGAAGGAAGAGGCTCACGGATGAATGCTGGGGCTGGCGAGGACCTTGCTGGCCAAAGGAAGCCTTTCCTAGAACCTCACAGAAATGTGAATTCTGCCACTGTGCAAGGCTTGAAATCTGAATGTTTCCTGACGTCCCACACTGCTATTAAAAATAAACCAAAAAGGTTTCCAACAAAGCAGCACATTTTATATATGCCAGGAAGAAAATGAATTAAAAATGCATATCTTTGTTTCTTCCTGACAGTATCCCATTGATGCAAAGCAGCAAGAAACTAGAGCAACAATCAGTGCTCTGCAAAGAGATGCCCATAACCATGCAAGGAGGAGGTTTTGTTCCCCATCCTTGGACTACACTCACTAATAACCTGGATTTCCAGGCATAAGTCCCTCCCCACCATGGGGAAATCTCAAGGCCTATTTGCGTGCAATGGCTCTTGAAGGGAGTTAGCTCTTTAAACCATCCCTGACACTGTAGAAAAATCCGGAAACTTTAATTAAGGGAGCAAAAACAACAAAAAAAACCACCCACAAGGCATTTTTGTATTTACTTTCACTAAGTGCAAAAATGAAGTTCACAGGAATTTCATCCCACAGGAATTTCCAATATTTTAGTATTTGTTTCCGTTATTACTTGGGACAAAATGTTGAAATATCAAAGCATTTTCATAGAATTAAGTGTTCTGGGAAGCAATTTTTTTACGTCATTTTGACATGTTTCAGACTGGAACTCGCACCTGGCTGAGCTACTGAGAGGTTGCCATGCAAGTGCCTTGAGGACCCAGGTTCCTTTACAGACCAGCCTCAGAACATCCAAGATGTCCCACCCAAAATTCAACAACAACACAGAAATACAACACGGCAGAAGGCAGTAGTTCATCACGGGGTATGTAGTCCAGCTGATGACTTGGTCTAAGAAAATGGGCCTTCAGATCTCCATCCTGTGTGAGCTGAGCAGACATAAATATTGAACACAGCTGAGTCCAAATGTTTCGTTTCAGTGTTGTTGGCTTTGGGGTTTTTTTAGCATAAAAGATGGACAATTCTCAGCCATCTGTAATAGTGTATTGGTCTGTCAGCACTTCAGAGACATCCCCACCTACAAACTGCACGGTAGAACTGCACCCATACTGTCTTCTCCATGACACAAATGGGCAGGAGAGGGGGGCTGTGGTCACCAATGCTGGGAACGCCTGTCCACACCAGCATGCCCTTGGCCTGGATCTGCTCTGGGAGATGGATCTGTCCATCTCTTCCCTCTATCACCATCTTCAAGAGACCAAGCTTTGACCTTAAGCTTGTCGCTTAAGCCCTCTCACTGAATCTGTCCTCTTTTTGTGATCATTTGTCCCAGTCCTCCCTTGCAGAATTTTCTGGAGGAGACCAGGGTCAAGGAACACAGCAGTGAGTGGAACCACCAGGAAGAAAGTAACCTTTGGAGGAAAAGGGAAAAACTTCATTCTCAACACAGAGCTGTTACAAAAATCCCAGTGCTACAAGGGCCCTTGTGCCTTCTTCTGTGGGCCAGCCTCAGCACCAGATTTCATATCACCTGACAGAAAATCATGGCAGAACTGTGAGTCGTAAAGTTTCAAACATGTCTGACCTAAGAACCGCTATTGTACATTTTCCACGTCTGATACTTTCTCACATGTTGTACGCTCTCCAACCATTGCCTTTCTGGGAATTCAGGTGACCTGTGGCATGTGCAGGAATTTCCTTGCCAAACTTCATTCTTCCAGACATTTTTGGTATCAAGAAAAATAAACCCCCCACACACACACTTTTTACCTTTGAAACCTCAATTTCTCCTGGAGCAAGCATGGATCAGGAGCTGGCCAGGACCACACACAGTTCTTCTAATATCCAGCCTGAGGACCAAGAAGGGGATGGAGGAGACAACCAGCACACTGTGCAGAAAGGAGGTAGATGAAATCTAGCCATCAACAGGAAAGGACCATGAGCCCTTGCTCAGATGAAAAACACTATGAAAACGAGCAGAGTTTTTGAATGAATAAGGACAGAGCTGTGTGATCTGCATCCTAGAGATGTGCATGAGAAATTCCTCCAGGCACAAGCCCCATTTTGGGCTGACCACACAGTCTGGCATGCCCATTACTTCCTCTGAGACCCTTTGCAGGTCTTTCCATGGGTCAAACTCTTATGGGCAGCCAGAGACAAAGGTGGGCTTCTTTCTGCCACCTCAGCCCCAAAGCTGGCCAAAGCCCATTGAAGAGCTCCTGGTGGAGTGAGGACTGTCGCCAGGGCTTGGCTAGAAATAAATAAGCCTTGCATTCCTGTGGGTTTCCTGGCAGGCCAAGCAATCACATCCTGATGAGTTAGGATCACATCCATTCATTTACATGGACTTACCTTCTGATGTAACAGAAAGCTTGATTTCCACTGTAACCCATAAGTCATTATGTCACAGGCTGTGAGGATGAATCTAGCCAAGGACTGGAAATGATGTATTCGACAGAGTTCTTGCAGAAGGGTTCTGTTGTGTTCCAAAGGCAGGTCTTCACCCAGTAAATGCAGCCTCTTCCTGGTACCCACACCCCTCCATGGATCTCTTGTAGCAGACACTTTCTCTGCTTAAAAACAAGCCTTGCTCTTCACAGTATTTTCAAGGTGCAGGGAGATTTTTGATACACAGTCTCCATGGCCACAAACACATTGTGCATCTTGTGGGCTTAATAAACAAGGAGAATTTGTTATGCTTTCCATCAGATCATTTCCACCAAGGTATGACACATTCTCAGGTCCAATCAGTAGAAGCTTTTACTTAAGAAAAGACTGAGAAAGATGTCCATTGTATCAAATATCAGCTGATATTAATTGGGAGGGGATCTTTATCTCCAATTATGCTACGCTAATTCAAACCAGACCAGAGTTCCTTGGACACCATAGTGGCAGGCACAGATTGTTACAAGAACCAGGATTGTTCTTAAGAGCAGACTTGACTTACCAGACGTAAATCCTAGAAATGCTGTAAACTGGCCAGAAAGCACCTGACTTGCTGACAGGGTAGATTTAGCTGGTCCCACTGCTGTGAGGTCTGCCCATTCAGATGTTGGATCCCACGTCAGGCCAGGACTTCTTTTTCCTTGCCATAGTGCCAAGAACACTCAGTTCTCCACATTGCAAAAGGCTGAAGCACATGGTTTTCTTTCCAGCCAAGCATCAAGGATATCATGAATTCTCGGCCTTTCAGTAACCTTCAATAACACACAACTTATCTAAGTTGGGACAAATCCTGTCATTTTGTGTCACTGCAAATTCATCCCACAGCTGCCCAGCAGGAACTGATGAGGAGTCACTCCATGTGAGGAGTAACTTGCTCTTTGGGGCAACAGAACTGATTACTTCCCACTCCTGCAGGAGCACAAAAATACATATTTGTGGCATTGGGTTCAGGGTTTTTGGCTCCAAAAAACTCTTGTCTCAGTTTGATTGAGACACAGGGAGTGAGTGAAGACACCAGAGAGTCAAACTATGCATCTCAAAGTAAGTGATTTGTCAGGACTGTAGTAATCAGGATTTCCAGATGAAAAGTCCTCTCACAAACTCCAGGCAAAAAATGTTGAAACACACAGAGAGGGACAACAGCAACCTGAGAAGCCCAGCCTGCTGACTGCTGGCCCCAGCTTTAGGTGGGGGTCCCCTTTGGGACCCAGCCATGCACAGGAGGGTACCACACTGGTTGACAGATCAGATAAAATCACTCTCATGATCTACTCCCTAACTACAGTTTCCCAGCATAATTTTACCTCTCAGCTTTTTTATTCTCTCCCAAACCTCAGCTCCTGAATTAGGCACCCAAGCTGAAATGCCTTTAGATAAATGCACGCAGCATGGGGCACAAGCAAGAGGAGTTAGAGATGTGCACATGCCTCCAGGGCTATGATTTTATTGGCATTACTGAGACGTGGTGGGATGGCTCCTATGACTGGAGTGTTGGCTTGGAGGGTTACAGACTCTTCAGGAAGAACAGGGAAGGCGGGGAGG
>BJBW01003168.1:179413-329122 GCA_004320125.1 Scolopax mira | reverse complement strand
GCTGAGGAAGCTGGCGGATGAAGTTGCTAAGCCACTCTCCATCATATTTGAGAAATCATGGCAGACTGGCAAAGTTCCTGCAGGCTAGAAGAAGGGGAACATAACCCTGATATTCAAAAAAGGGAAAAAAGAAGACCCAGAGAACTATAGGCCAGTCAGTCTCACTTCTGTGCCTGGTAAGATCATGGAGCAGGTCCTCCTGGAATCTCTGCTAAGGCACATGGAAAATAAGGAGGTGATTTGAGACAGCCATCATGGCTTCACCAAGGGCACATCATGCCTGACAAATTTAGTGGCCTTTTATGATACTACCACACACTTGGTGGACAAGGGCAGAGCAATAGATGTCATCTACCTGGACTTGTGCACAGCATTTGACACTGTCCCACACGACATCCTGGTCTCAAAATTGGAAACTAATAGATTCAATGGATGACACTCGGTGGGTAAGGATCTGGCTGGATGGCTGCACTCAAAGGGTTGTGGTCAATAGCTCTATGTCCAATTGGTGGACAGTAACAAGTGGTGTTCCTCAGGGGTCGGTACTGGGACCAGTGTTGCTCAACATCTTTGTCGGTGACATGGACAGTGGGATAGAGTGCACCCTCAGCAAATTTGCTGACAACACCAAACTCAGTGGTGTGGTTGACACGCTGGATGGAATGGATGCCATCCAGAGGGACCTGGACAGGCTGGAGAGGTGGGCTTGTGCAAATTGCATGAAGTTCAACCAAGCCAAGTGCAGGGTTCTGCAGCTGTGACACGGCAATTCCAGGCACAAATTCAGGCTGGATGGAGAATGGCTGGAAAGCAGTCCTGAGGAGAAAGACTTGGGGGTGTTGGTGGATGAGAAGCTTAACATGAGCCAGCAGTACTCGCTGGCAGCCCAGAGAGCCAACCATGTCCTGGGCTGCATCAAGAGAAGTGTGGCCAGCAGGTCACAGGAGGTAATTCTGCCCCCCTGTACTCTGCACTCATGAGACCCCACCTGGAGTACTGAGTTCAGCTTTGGAGTACTCAACACAGGAAGGACATGGACCTGTTGGAATGGGTCCAGCGGAGGGACACAAAGATGATCAGAGTGATGGAGCACCTCGCCTATGAGGACAGGCTGAGAGAGCTGGGGCTGTTCAGCCTGGAGAAGAGAAGGCTCCGGGGAGACCTTATAACGGCCTTTCAGTATCTGAAGGGAGCCTGTAGGAGAGCAGAGAGGGACTCTTTATGAGGAAGTGTAGTGACAGGACAAGGGGCAATGGGGTTAAATTGGAAGCGGGGAGATACAGATTAGACAGCAGAAAGAAATTCTTTATAGTGAGGGTGGTGAGACACTGGAACAGGTTTCCCAGGGAAGTCGTGGATGCCCCATCCCTGGAAATGTTCAAGGTCGGGCTGGATGGGGCTTTGAGCAACCTGGTGTAGTGGGAGGTGTCCCTGCCCATGGCAGGGGAGTTGGAACTAGATGATCTCTAAGTTCCCTTCCGATCCAGACCATTCTATGATTCTATGAACCGATTTGTAATCTACACAGTTGTTTCCTACTTCTGCTTCTAGACCTTGCAATAGCTTCTCTTCCAGTGATTCTGAGTGCCTTCTTTCATTCTCCATACTGAAGTAATTCTTTCCCTGGTGTCCTAAAAAAATGATGCTAGGAAAAAAAAAAGAAAAAAAACCTCATATTGTTTTTTGGCATTGCTGCTTTTCAGATGTGCTGGCTCCATCAATGTAGGGAGGGTCACCCTGAAACAAGAAATGTCACATTTGCAGAAGCAGTGCTGAGAAGCAAGAGCAGCAGAAATGGAGGAGGAACGGGGGGACCTTGCAGAAATGTTGCCCAATGGTTGAAGGTGGCACCAATACCTCACAGCAGCAACTTCACCAGGTTCGATGGCAGCATTTGTAAGAAAATTCTGTGTCCCATGTATTTGTCACTTCTGAGTTCAGATATGTTGGATGTGGCCACAGTATTACTGCTAAACAGGACAGAATATCCTCCAATATCTTTAAAAGCACAGCCCTTTGACTTAAATATCTTTGTATCTGTCATGTCTTCCTAGAACATCTGCAAAGCTGCAAGTCTGTATATAACAGCATCTACCTGCAGGTGGGTTCGATCTCTCTGCAGCTTCAAAAATGAAAATAAAAAAATAAATTCCCAGCACAGGCACAGAAGCACCAGAACTAATTTTCCGGCAGATGCAAGAGACTGTCAACTAATGTAGGAAATTAAATGTTTAAGGAAATTATAGAATGAAAATATAAACTCTTGAACGGGAGCCAAAAAATACAAATTCCATCATTTATCAAAAAATCTCCAAAATGAGCCTGAGATGGTGTGGGGATGGCTGAATGAAAGGCTATATTCAGGCAGCAGCACTGTTTAGCTTACTTTTTGGACCTTTTCCCTTTATTGATGCTGTTGGGAGGCCCTCACTCCAAAACCTCTAATGCTGTCGTGTTCTAGGATGAGTTACTAAAAGCAACCGTTCTTCTGCATATGAAAACATTCGATTATTTGCATGTTTGGTGTCTTTAATGCCTCTTTTGTGCCTCTGTTTTTTGCGAGGGGGGAGGCAGATGAGGGATCTTGAATTTCAGCAGTATTCTGATATAAGCTTCCTCTGAAAGAGGGAAAGCAAAGAAAAAACAGCCTTTGCAAGCCTGAAATGGAGTCAAGGAGTGCTGGCTTTCTTCATTTACTTGAAGGAACTGATGAAGGTGTTTATTCGGGATTTGTGGAGTCCTTCCAGCCTTTAAATGAAGACTCAGCCCTGAAGTTTCAGCATTACCTAGTTCTCCTTGAGCCATGTGATAAAAAAACGCCCAATATGAACCATCCCAAATGGTTGCTGTAGTGGCACAAATACCAGTGCTGTGCATAGAACAGATGAAGTGCTCAGGAAGCTGCTCCAAAAGCATCTCCACACAGAAAAGGGTGAGGATGTGCAGTGCTAGGCAAGCGTTTTGGGGTGGAAATCCTCCTGGCAGGTCACAGCAGTCAAGTCTCAGCCTTCATGTGCTCATCTTGGCTCTCTCTTGCACGGGCTAGAAGGTTACAGGAAAGCTGGAGGCACCTGGCCAGCTGTCGACATGCTACCAGCATTATAAAATACTTTAAATACTGCCCAATTGACCTGTGAAATTCGCTGCTACAAGGCATTACCACAACTCTGGGTATAAGCAAATTATGGCTTGTTCCCTAGCTCATTAGATGATGTTGAAACAGTGTCTGGTGCTGGCGGAGATCCTACCCTTCTGCACAGGCAGGTTAAATCTGCTGCTGAGCTCTGCTGTGCAGTTGCAAAGGGCTAAGAGCTCATGAATGGCCAGTGGCCGCAGCTCAGTGGAGAAGTAGTAATTCATTATGCCATGATAATTCAATTGCTTCTGATTTTCTTCCCATAACCAACAAACCCAGCAGGAATCCAAAAGAGAATTGCTTGCATTTATGGCTAATACGATTAGCTGGTCATAAGAGCCAATATTAAACAAACAAAAAATAAGACGTTTGGAAGAAATAAAAATTCTCAGGGTTTAAACCAGTGAATGGGGATTAGGAAGAAAATTCTCTGAGGTTCAGTTATTCCTGATCTCTTGCAGCTTGTTACATCTGCTGCCAGAGCCTCTAGTCTTTGCCCAAGAAGTACTGGCCTAGACAAAGCACTATCCTGCTTCACCGTAGGCAAGCATGGGTCTGCAGAGGACAGCCAAAGGACAATGACTTCTCCCTGTGAATCCCACAGTGGTCCTCAATTGCTCAACACCATCTCTCTGCATCCCATTTTTGATTCATCAGTGTTTGGCACCGGAGCTGAGGATTTACCCGTCAAGGTGCTCCCATGGCTCTGAGCTGCCCTGCTCTTCTCAGACCCTCTGACTTGCTCATTTAATACTGCTTTTATTGGAGTTTTTATTATTGGTGCATAAAGAACACGGCTTTCCTGGACCAGCAGCACCATCTACAGCCTGCTCCAACCTGTGCAGTCTGCTTCTGCCTGAGAGAACGTACCTTCTCCTTCCACCCATAGCTAAGAAAAGAAAAAAAAAAAGATAGGAAAATAATTTACGCATGTTAGGGTGGAAAAAAGAAGATGGCAGACTGAGCAGCACCTTTGGGGCTAGGAAAGCTAATATACAGTCATATACAGCTGGTGTATTGTACTAAAGGAAGGGAAGTAGACTTTGTACAGTTAGAGGCAAAAAGGATGTGATTTGTAGCTAAACACGTTGTCTGCTGTTATCTCATTCTCAGGTAGCACTGTATGTATTTGGAGAAGAAATCTCTTCAGCCAGGGGGGATATGAGCCTTGTATACTGATTCCATGACATAAAATGGAGGAAAAAACTTGGGCAGAGTTATAAAATCAGCTGGTGACAGAGCCAGGACTGGAGCCTGTAGCCACTGCTTAGTTTCCCAGCCAGCAGCAGGATCATTGCTACTTTTCCAAAGGCAAATGAAGAGGGACACTGCCTTCAGTGTCCTAAAACCACCTACGTGGTTCCGAACAAGGGCCCATGGCACAGTCCCTCCATGAACCTTGACATGCAGTGGTGCTGTGCAGGGCTTTCAAGTGCTGTTTGTGGGGTAAACTTATACCCCACAGCACAAAACCATGTGAAATCATTCTAACATGCCACTGGAAGAGAGCAGGAGAAACCCAGGGTGTGTGTCCTGAAGGACTCCACAATAGAAATTTGTAAGATAAAGCTCTGAGATAATGCTGGCCAGCAGAGCATGCCCCATGCTCACAGAGGAAAGCAAAAGTGAAAAAAAAAACCTACTTGCCTCTGCCTTCTGGTCGAGGAGAAAACCATTCCTCATGACCCATCACTTTAAACTCACTAGGCTGGCCTTTGAAGGACTCAGCTGGATAGGAAACCCAGTGCCCTAGAAATGAGCTGCCTTCCCCAAAATTATCTGGAAATGTCATACCCTGAAAAATGAGTTATCCAAAGCACTGATGTTTGCCCAGGAAAGGACAGCCGTGCATGGCCTTGGTGCTACATGCCACCACTGAGGCCATGACAGCAGCTGTGTACATCTGCATCACGATACACACAGAACGGCGGGAGGAACAGCCGGGTGCACACAAAGAACATGGAACAAAATGTCCTCAACTAGCCTGTCTGTTTTTGCAACAAATCTATGTTTTGCTTTGCTGTTATAGGAGCCGTGGATCAGTGAACCCAAGGGAACAGACAGATTTCTCCCTCGTCTCCTCTTCCTTCCTCTCCTCCGCAGAAAGCAGGATCTGCTGTACTGGCAGCAGCTGAGCTAGACCCCGCCGGCACTCCTTAGCCAAAGCTCTCTGGAGCACAGATTGTACCTTGTGGCTACATCTCTACCAGGAAACTGGATGGGACCAAGAGACAGCCCACAGTCCCATGGGCCTCCGTGGCCTCCCACAAGATGCTGGGACACAACAAGGCAACATGGGCCAGGAACTGCTTTCCCGATAGGTATTTTGGATGGGACTCTCTGCTGCTCCTGAGGGATTGCTTTAAACACTTTGGGGAAAGCTGCTACATGTAGTAGGACACCTCAGCCTCGGGTACCCAGGAATAGCAATGGCCAAAGCAAAAGTTCCTGGCAGGAAGGAGCAGAGATTTCCCAGGAGATACTGAAGTGCCAGGACCACACATCTTTGATCCTGCTCACTCTGTCTCTCTCTCTCTCTAACAAGGCACTCTATGGGAATAAATCAGCATATTAATGGGGGTGCTAATTGCAGCTGAATCTGCGATGGACTAAAATCTACACATTCCTTTTAATTATTCATTCTATAGTGCAATTTGAATCACACGGAACAATTCGTGAGAACCACTATTATTTTAAAGATCAACTGTCCTTTCAATGGTTTTGATAGTCAGGTTAAAATATAAAGGCAGGTAACAAGACAGGTCTCGATACCACAACAGTGGAGTTCCATAATCCATAATCCACTATCCTCCAGCACATAATGGAGGACCATTCAGAGAAACAGGGCACTGTATTTGAAACTGTGCCTTTTTAATAAGAGGCAGAAATATACTTCTCTTCACATTTCTCTTTGGCTCAACAACGTTGCAGTGATAAGTAATTGATATTCCAACGCTTTGTGCAATGATCATATTCTTGAGTGAGCACAGACCTATGAAGTGCCTGTATCTACAAGCCCTACATGTCAGTATATGTGTGTATGTATATGGCCTTATCTTCCATCTGCTACCACTGAAGATAGCATGAGCAAAACAGTACAGTGATCTCTCCATTGTGGGAGCCTGTCTCGGGAGGGGATCTAGAGCCATAGTTACAAAGGTTAATGTCTCCTACAGGACTGTTTTGACGGCAAGAGGAAAGGTGAGAAACCAGGTTCTGGATCTTCCCCACCCCTTTCCAAGCTTTGGTCATTTGCTTCTCCGGGCTGAGCTTCCAGCCCTCATGGTGTCTTGCACCAATGAGTTCCACAAGTCATACCAGCACTCCTCATTCAGTCCACAACTTTGTAGGAATTATCCCCAGGCTTTGGTTATTTAGTGTAGCCTACGTGTCCAGTCTCCGTTCTCTTGTCAGGCCATCTTCCTGACAGTATCTTTGCCCCACACACACTTTATTGGTTACGTTCACCATTTTCTAAAGAGCAGAAGGACCTCACCTCCAAACACAGCTTCAAGAGTTTGCTCTGCCACATGCACGGCTGGAGAAGAAGATCCCTCCTGCACTCAGCCCACCACTTCCCCTAGTCCCAACAGCTCAGGACCTGTTCACAACCTGGACACACCCCAAGTACTCCACCAACAAAGCATGAGCAGTGCACCCCACTAGAGACCAGTCAAGCCACTTAAGTCTCATCTGTCAATGCATAATATCAGAATTTGCATTGAATGAGTATTTCTTGAGCTTGAGATATTTCCAGTGACAGAGAAGCTGTGATAGCCCTTAGGAAATAATTTTAATTAATCATACAGTTTCCTCTTTTTCTGCTGTCTTTCCATTAAACTCGCTAGGTCCCAAGGTCACTTGGGTCCTCTTCAGCCTTTGGCTCCCTGAGGTCTCAGCCCCAAGGCCAGACACTGATCTCACTGGCACAAGAGCAGCACCCAAAGCTACTTCCTCCAATTTCTCCAAAATGCCTCGCATAAGAGGTTGTTCCCATCCCTCCTCCCCCTATCCACACATGGCATTTTCTTCATGTCTTTCTGTATTTGTCCCAGACACTTCATACCTTCATCCACCTGGAAAGATTTGCCTGGAAAGTAGGTAGTTTGTCAGGTTTCTCTTTATAGTCTGTTCTCATTTCTTTCTGGGGCTTTGTTCAGGAGCAAGTGGAAAGCTCCAGGAGCTTCTGGCTGGCTCACAGCTCAAACATGAAGATGATTTAATTGTGGCAAAGCCCAGAGCCCTTTTTTACCATCTTAATTTGTGATATTGCTCTACTTCTAATAGAAAGGCTCAGAGACTAGGTCCAGGCGTGCACATACTTCCTTCTGTATTGAATTTAATTTATGGTGTGCTGTCATATAAAGAGCTGTTAAATGGAGTGCTAATCTTCTTCTTTAAGGGGGAGCTGCAATAACACTGGCATATGAACAGGCTTGTGCAGGCTTGTGCTCAGCTATGTAGCATCTCTGCAAGCCTTCTCCCCTGTAGAGACTCAGGGTGGGAAGTTACAGCACTGCTGATGTCGGTGTATGAAAATACATTTTCTGAAACATGAGATATACACGCACAGGAAAACTTGCTCTTCAGTTTTGTTTATCCAGGTACATGGAGACTCTGGCTTTGTTTCTTTGGCAGAAACCTCTTGCCTGGCTGAAGCATCCATGGAGGACTGGAGAGTTCCCAAAGACCCCAGGACAGTGGTCCTCAGTGACACTGGTGTAGGTACCATGCGCACAGCCCCATGAGGACATGAGAAGGGAAGGGCTGGAGGGCAAGAGGAGTGCTGGGATGGCTCTGATTTCCCCACCGCCAGTCTAACTTCCTCCAGTAACTATTTGCAGGGATGTTTCAGATGATTATGGAAGTCAGCCCTGCCTTGGAGCATAGGATTGCAAAAAGCAGCTTTGAGGTTTTTCGCAGCTCTTCTGGGGTTGTGATTTGTTCCATCCTAAATAAGGATGCTGAGCAGGATGAGTCTCCCTCTGGAAATGATTCTCCCTTGCCAGTGACCAGGCAAGGGGCAAGACATCACTTGACTCTAGCTGGAGGATAGCAAGCTTCTCCAGACTTCAGCTTCAACGTGGGCTGAAAAGCATCTGGTTCCTAACATCTCACCAAAGAAAAACTTCAGCTGCTAAGAAAAACTAAGCAGAAGGACCTCACCTCCAAACACAGCTTCAAGAATTTGCTCTGCCACAGGCATGGCTGAAGAAGAAGATCCCTCCTGCACTCAGCCCACCATTTCCCCCAGTCCCAACAGCTCAGGACCTGTTCACAACCTGGACACACCCCGAGCACTCCATCAACAAAGCAGGGGCTGAGCTCTCCAAGTGAATGGCCAGTGATTTAACTGGGCAAGCATGCTGTAAAGTAGCAAACAAGTGGGTCAAAAGTAAATAGAAGGTTTTACATAGTTGTTACATTTACTCTGCTAAAGTGTTTTGATGCCAGATTCAAGGGGAAGGAGGGAGGAGAAGTTCAATTCACATAATGGGAGCTGGCTCCAATATAAACATCCTTTCAAGCTTTGCCAGTCACTGTTATAAAGGGGGTGGCAAGGTGGGTTACCACGCCAGCCTTTCAGTCTTGTAGATTTATGTTCAGTTCACAGCCACACACTGATTCCAGCTCTCACTGGTTTAACATGCACTTTGATATGGGGCTCTGCTCCTCAAGCTGCAACCCCTGCAGTCAAGTAGGCAGCTCATGATGAACAGCAAAAGCTTCAAGACATCACAGTGGGGCAGAAAGAAATAAAAAAACACTACACGTCATGAACCACAAATTGATTATTTCTTTAGACTCTAGGAGTTTTTAGGTGCATCTGGAAATTTCCTGAACCTCGAAACGGGTTTAAACAAATGAGTAATCTCTGCTGGAATAAAACCCCCACCAGTGTGCCCAGCGCTCCTTCTGGGGAGAGGCTGAAAGGGCAACAAGGGCACGTGTGTTGCACACTGGTTGCAGCAATGGGAAATGCACGCATGTGAGGAGGGCACTTTTTGCCACAGGTTGCAGTTTCAAATATTTATGGGTTGGCAGTTTTGGATTCCTCAAAGCCACAGACCTGACCAGAGGCTATTTATAATGTTTATCAGCATAAACACCCAAGGATAATGTATTGTACTGCAATTGTACTGTATTATACATCCTTAAATGAAAGTCTGTTGAATTTCTATTTGCTTTTATGTCTGTCCCCTGTGATGATGGGCTCTGTGATGAAAATCAGGGCTTCCCTCTGAGATTTCCACAATGTTCTCTTTTTATCACAGATAGATACACTGGAGGGGGCACAGGAAGGATGCTATTTGAACACATATACATCCTGAAAGCCAAAGTACCAATACAAAAAAATACCAGTCACACAAAGCCTTACTGGTGAAGCTTTTCTCATGACTACTGGCACTTCTGCAAGAGGAAATACAATAAATACAAATTCACATTTACTGCAAAGCAGAGCTTTTAACCAATGGCATTATGCAGTACCCAAAAAAGGTCAGCAAAGCTAAAGTTCCTAAAAACTTTAGCCAGGCCCAAGTCTACCCAGCAAAGCATCATGGGATTTTAGTTCCATTTAGACCTTTCCTAAAGAGATACAGAAGCAAGTGCCTAAATTATGCCTGGGCCAAAAGAAATATGACAAAAATATGTGAAAGTCAATGGAAACACATGGGGAGTTGAAGGGCCTGTTGCCCAACATTGGCTGCTCCATAAGAAATGGTTTCTTCTGTTTTCAAACGTGCTACAGAAGCAGCCAAAGAAAACCTGTGGGTTTTCATAAAGAAAACCAATGAGAGAAAACGTCTCTCTCCTCAGTGCTCTCACATGAGAAGAATTTCACATTCAAAACCTCATGATAAATTTTTCACATCAGGTGCCTCCTTCACCTTTTGGTTGGCTGATCTCCAGCCATGCTGCTCACAGAGAGATCAGGCTGAACTGTGTGATCTAAACAAGACTTAGGTGAGAGTTTAAAAGAAGCTGCTGCTCAGGCACACGAATAATGGGAGTCTCCTGAGCCATAAACTACTAGCCCCAGTTCCTCTGCTCTCCTGACCAGGTTCAATGGATAAGAGATGTCATGGGCTATCCTGGAGCCATGCACCCACTGATCACCTTTCTGGTAGCTCTCAGAGGCTGTAGCAGGAGGTAGCAATGGTGACAAAAATTGTATAGACCTACTTTTAAAGTTAGGTCAAAATAGAGAGGCCAAGAAACGAAGTGTCAAGGAAATGGGTATAGAGGAAAACAAAATGAGCTGCACAGCTAGAGAAGACCACAAAACAAGGTCAGGTGATTTTAGGTATCCTGAGATAGAAAACTAAGGCAAAATCAGGGTGGAGTCTGTCCAAAAACAGAGGCATAAGTGCAACTATTCCATATTTGGAATAACACAGCTTTACATGAGTGACGAGCTGAGTCAGGTGAGCTCTGCCCTGAGCAGCACCCTTCCCACTGACCCTCTGCTTCCACACTGCAGTGGGAAACACTGCATCTCCTCACAGCTGGACCCCTGAAACTTGGGTCATGCTTAGTCCTAACCCACTGGCACCCCTGAGATAGTCCTTAACTTCTGCTGATCACAGAGTCTCAGTGCAGCTGTGGTGGGAAAGGACCTCTGGTGACCCTCTTGTACAAAACCCTGCTCAACCCAGGTCAGCTGGAGCAAGTTGTTCAGGACCTTGCTGGCACCATAGTTCATCTCACCAGCACAAGATGTCCATGTTTGGGGATGGAATTGCTCCCTTGCTGTCAGCAGGGAGTCCACCACCCTCAGGGAAGCTCCTGGCACAAGGTCTGATCTGCAGCCCCACACAGGGTGGTCCTACTCTGCCCAGGACACATGCAGAAAGGTGAAATATAACTCCAGTTAAAATCCACATCTTCACTGCAGTTTTTACTCTCTTTCTTTGGGTTTAAAAAGAAAAATCTCCATTGTAAAGCACATAAGTTACGTCAGCTCATGTGTCTGTGAGACGTGACGATGGAGGCCAGGCCAGAGATGCTCTGGAGCAGTGTGTCAGCAGGCAAACCACACAGAAATGAAGGAAACCAGTGCCAGGACTCCTAGGAGTGATGGATTCCTAGAGAAAAAATAATAATGTTCAGACCAAAGTGGAAGCAAACCCAGTGTACATAACGGGCTGATGATGGGATAAAGTGGAAGAAACAAAAACGCAACAAATTTTACTGTCTCACTCTGATGATAAACATGTGAATTGAGTGAGGCACTGGATAATGGTATCCAAAGGAATGCAAAGGCTTAGGAGTCAATTGATGAGCACTGAGACTACAGCAACTGGAAGAATGAAAAGAAATACAATTGTTTGGGGTTTGGTGTTGTGTGGTGTTTTTTTTTCACTTGAAACCAAGGAATGGATGACAAAGTAGAGAGTTCTGCTTCACAGCTGAGAACTTTGGCATCTGCATATGAACTGGGAAGCACAAACTTTTCCTGGCTCGAGAGAGCTCTTTGTGGGACCCAAGATTTTCTGGAGGAAGTACTGAGGGCAGCTGAGCTAAACCTCCAAACAGTAAGGCCAACAGAAATGTCCAGGGAGGACATGAGATCGGCAACCACTCAAGCTGAGCAAGTACACAGGTTCAAGCAGAGGGAGGCTGGGAATGAGGATCAGTGGGGAAACCATCTACCATAGGGCTGTGTGATAGAAAAGATAAATGTAGAAAAGAAAAAAGTACCTAAATTCTGGACAACAGTGCGGGGGCAAAGAAGCTTACTTTGTGTCCCCAGCTAGTCCCTTCTTGCCAGAAGTCAGGCAAGAAAAAAGCCTGTTTGAGGCTTTGGGGCTCTCCAGTGTAATGGCTGGTGTCCAAGCACATCTCAAGGCTGGTGGAATTAGATGGGATTAGAGAATTTTCCCCCTCAGTCCTCTTCTCTCTGTGTAAAGATGCTTTTACTCCAGAAAAAGGATAAGTCAAGGAAGAGGCGATCCTGAACTGTGATTCTGAAGCTGTGCTGTGTTCTCCATGGAAGGGAGCAGAGCAGAAGAAGCTGACCTAATATTATGGCATCCTGGGCATAGAGAGAAGAGCCTGCACCCTAAAGGAAATGTAAATGTGAAGCATGTGAAGGCTGACAGCTCTCTGAACATATTCTCGGAGAAAGCTCCCAAAGAGGTGTCACAGAGACAGTTAGGAACCAGCAAAGGATGTCTTAACCAACAGACCAGCCCTAAACTACTGCAACAGTGCAGGACCAGAACCAAGGACTAGAGTGGGGAAAAAGCACAAATATTTGTGAGGCTGTGAAAGCACTGCCAAGGGAGAGTGAAGGCAAGCAACAGCATTCCATCTTGGCACCTTTTGTGTGCAAGCAATTGCTGGACGTTTTCAATTTTTGAGCCCAGCTCTGATGAGAGTGAGAAATGTTTTGACCATTAAGTGGCTAGGACAGCACAGAGTCCCCGTGTGTGTGGGCATTATTTGGGGCATTTTTTTTTTGACTTGTTCAGTGCACAGCCGGCAACCCCCAGGGCCTCAGGCAAGAATGGGGGACATCCCCATGAATGGGTTGAATCTGTTGGCTTCATTAATATGGCTTCATTAATACGGATCTGCCAAATCCATATTAACTCTCCAACACACCAAACAGGAGTCAAGAGCCTGGCTGACAGAAACAACCAAACGTCCCAGGTGCTGCTCCTCAGATACCCACAGATAACCTCCCAAGGAGCCAGTGGTGGCTCCCATCACTCAGCTGGCTACCTCCTCCCCTTCTCAGATGTGGCTTCTTCAGAAGACTTCCCAAACCCCCACATTTCACAGCACACAAGGCCAAAATAGCAGGTGCCAATTTCCCTAGCATGCCAGGCTGGATAGCATCGTGCTGCAGAGGAGCAGTAGCATTACTGTGGGCATCCTAAAGCAAGAGTGAGACCGTGCCCTTTGCCTATTTGCTCCCTGTGGCACATCAGCTGTGGCTCGTCAGACCGAGGACAGTCTCCAACATTGCTCAGCCACTTGCTGGCAAATATAAGGCAGCCCCATCGTTGGATGGCAGGGAGCATTTTAAAGCATATTCAGCTTTGCTATTTGACAGTGGCTTGCTACGGACATTATGGTATAAAGGTTTTTATTTGTTCCTGTTGTTGCAATGTTTATTCCCCAAACTCTTTTAATAGTGGGCTTTTGACAAAGTGTTTCCCCAGCAGTGGGAACTACATATGCAGCACAAAGCAAACACTTGCAAGATAAACATCCTTCACACCCCGCGCTGGTCCTAACCCCTTGGAGCTCTCCATTACCTCCCTTGGAGCAATTCAGCACAACTTAATCAAAGTTAAAAATGATACTGTGTGATTTTATTTTTTGTACTTGCTCAGCGAGCTTTTATTGGCAGCTGCTGCCAGGATCTGGGACTCTGCCAAATTCCCTGGCTATATTGCTCCAGTGGGGACAAACAAAGAAAGCCTATTTAAAGTTTCTTGGACGCAAATGAGGTAAAAACATAACAAAATAAAAAATAATGTGTAATTATTTGTTTCCTTTATGAAGGGCCTCCTTTGGAGTCCTTTGAAATCAGTTCTGGCTTCCACCTACGAAAGTCACCCAAGTGTATTATTTAATATTAATGGACATTCCTGAACCAGAATGTTACAACCAGAGGCACAAAATCCAGGGGGAAAAGGCTACCTACCTTTGCATTTTATATTACACTTCCTGAGCCAAAATAACAACATTAGCTCCTTGCCTTTCTCAGCAACATTTTTTTATTTAAATTAAGACTGATTATATTAATTAAGGATTATATATTAACTAAACATGTTATATTCATTAAAGATCAAGGCTCCCAACAACAGCCCGCCTTCAGGTGCACACCTGAAGGTGTTTCCTGACCTTTGGTGTTTCCGCATCAGGGCTGCCACCTTCTCATGCCGTTTTGCAGACAACCATTGCTCATGTGGGCATGTGAAGGCCCCCAATGTGTGACATTGAGGGCCCCCAATGTGTGACATGTGAAGGCCCCCAATATGTGACATTGAGGGCCTTGTCACCTTGTTAAGGTCACTGCCATTGCAATGGGTCCAGTTAAAAAACAGAGTCAGAAATGCAAATAGCACTGCTGAATGCACAGGCTGAAATTCATCCTTTTGCACAGAGCATCCTCTTGCCCCATATTCCTTATCAGAGGAGAGGGGTGCAGAGAGGTGGAGGGAGAAGGAGAGAAGGAGAGAGAGAAAGGGGCGAGAAGGACAGAGAGAGAGAGAGGAGAGAAAGAGAAGGGAGAGGAAAGTCCCTGTTTGACAAGGCTTTTTGACAGTATTTAGGAGCCAAAGTGCCTCGTGTCAACAACACACACAATGTGCTTTTGAAAAAGCAGAAGTGTACATGCAGTTCCTTGGCAATTGGAAATAACAGTCAATATACAGACAAACAGGTTTGGGAGCATACGTTTTTTTGAACTCCCACGAAACTGCAGCTTACTCTTTTTTTTTCAGGTTGCCTCCAATTTATTATGCAGAGTCAGTCACTTGCTGGTGTGCACAGTCCCGAGTCACAATAAGCATGAAAAAACCCACTCTCCCAACAGCAAAGTCTGAGAGCAAAGAAGGGGAAAAAAAAAAAAAAGGCTTCTTGTTTCCTCACCAGTAGCTGCAAAAAGGAGATTAGGGAGGAAATAAAATCCCTGTTCTGCTTCTCCCTCTCACTCAACAAATTTTGGGCTGAGAGAGCCTCTTAGAACTCATTTAAGAAGTATGAAAATTCCAAGTCCAAGTAACTCGGGTCATTTGCAAGAATTTTTTGGGCTTGGGAAATGTCTGAATTCCCACCTGTAGCAGAAAGCAGGAGCCGAGATGCCTGCCTTCCTTGCCAGGCCACCTTCCCCACCTTTACTCCACCCTGGCTCAGCAAGTCCAGCTGCATGAGGACTTGTGTCTGTTACCTGTGGAGAGCCAACATGGCCAGCCTGCCCAGGCTGGGAGCCACCTGCTAGAATCTGCCTTTGCCCGTGGACACATGTGCTTTGGGCAGCCACAGGGACATGGGGACATGGACTAGAGACCACAGAGCCTCGGATCTTTACTGCTGCAATTCAGCTTCCCCCACTCTTGGAGACAAAGACACCCGGGCACCTGCAGTGTCTTTGCAAGGGACATGTCCCAGGACACATGGCTCTATGGAGCCATCCTGTGGTTCACAGAGATGCTGTTACCTTATTCTAGCAAGGTGGGTTTCTTATTTCTGTGTGAGAAGGTGTTGGCTCTTTGTTGCTCTTGTCAAGATGGATGCGACTTGGAATAGGACGGAGGGAAGAACTGAGACTTCTCCCCAAGGAGATCTTGGCTCACGTGTCAGACCTTCAGTCAGGTAAGGGCATTTGGACTGAAAAGTCCTGGGTGTGTTCTGCAGTTTTAACATGGCCACAACCTGCCAGCCTTTAAAAGTCACTGTCCTTAAAACCTACCAATTCATTCCTGCAATTCATTCTCTGCTCCTGCTGTGACCCATCAGCAGCTCTAATCCAGGAGGATTTCTTGTGCCGCCTCTCTAGTTCTCTTTGTAAAGGAGAGATCATCTCTCCACTGGCCTAAAAAGAAAGCTGAGAGTTGGAAGCAGTCTATTGATCCGTGTGCAGAGCTGTGACGAGGGAGATGAGAAGGAAAAGAAAGGCAATTTGCTGTGACACCAGCCTCCCGCCCTGGAGATGTGCATTTTGTGTTGGGGAAAGCAGCTGGGAGGCAGGTTAGCTCTCGCCCAGAGGAAATGTTGTATTCCATGGGAGTGACAACAGCTTGCTTCAGATATATGCTTTTAAAGATACCTTTAGAATCGTAAGTTATATCAAAAACTGTATTTCAGTAGACAGAAATTGCAGCAGAGTGCAGGTTAGTGGCAGGGGTTCACCTCAGCTCTGCCATCTCACCACAGGCAAAGCACAGCATGTAAAGGAGGAAGAGGACTCAGGTCTTCATCATGAGTGGGTACATCTTTCTCGTTGAAATCAACAAAAATAACGTGTCCAAACCCCTTTGAGGATCTAACCTTATAGCACCAGGATATTTCTAGCTTCCCATGCATGAGTCATGCTGAAACGTGCCTTGCATCTATTTATCACTATTATTGAGGTGATGTTGGTTTCTGTTGGTGCTATCCCAGTCCTGTGAGATTTGCAGAATCCAAACCCACTTGCAATATGTATTTATGTCTCATGGAACCCCAACCTTTTGCAAACCACAGGCTGAAAATCATGTTGGCTCCTTCTGCCCTGTGTCCAATAGACAGCACACTGCCAATGGCCTTCCCTGAGTTCTAGGGTCTGTCTCCATCATCTACCATGAATTCATGGCTCAGACCACTCTTTGTACACCCATATAGACTTGGAGACAGGTTCACTGCTAGCACAGGGACCCACAACCCCTCCTGAGCCACACCAGAAGATCCATAACTCAAATTGACCCATTTCTCCTGCAATCTCTGGGTTACAGCAGTTTCCCTCATATTTTATTCATTGTTAATCAAACTAAAACCCAAGCTGGACTTCATTTTACTTGGAAGAATCCACAATGTAAATCCCTTTTATCCATTTCTTTAACATCCTCTGGATTTCACAGCCACAAACCACAGGAAAATCAAACTGAAAGATGCGGTCCAAAGTAATTACTTCGTTGTTGCCAGGAGGATAAAGTTCCCATAAATAATATTCCTTAGAATGCTGAGAAACTGAATATCACTGTGAGCAAAGCAAGTAATTAAGTGCACAGCAGTTTCACACTTGGACAGGCCATACAGGTAGCCTAATTCCTTGTCTACAGCAATCTAGCTGCTTTGGTCTCTCTCCATCCACGTTAATCAGCTGAAAACCACCTGGCAGCCATGCAAAGTGCTTTGCTGTCAGTGGATCAGGACCCTTTTTTGGCTACAACAGGACTTCTACAAGCTGGTAAACCCTTGCGGGGAGCTGCAAGGGGCACTCCACATCTCCAACAGTGCAAGGTACAGGTAGCTGAGACCAGGCTGCATGACAAGGACCACTCCTGTTTTGCAATGGGGCCTCTGAGATAAAGCTGTCATCGCCTGTCTGTGAACTGCTCTCCTCTTCTCCACAGCACTCAGCTCAAGGCTGGTGGCTTTCAGCACATGAAGATTTTGGGATATCACCTCTAGGTTCAAGAAGCTTGGCCACCTGTATAAGCTCACAAGACAGACCCTGACTGCAATTGTAAAGCAATAGAAGTGTCACGCCTCTTTCTCACATATGGTTTCAAAGATCTCTCTTTTGAGTGAGTTAAGCTTCTTGTGCAAGGGGGAATAGTCAATTCTCTGCGGCCAGTCTCATCCACATAGATTCCCCAACCAGGGAATCTGTACCAGGAATCACCAGCTCCAGTTCTGTATAACACTTGTTGCAATGAGGGGTGGATATTAAAAACAACCCTTAGCTGTGCTTCCCAACAGACTCCTGCTAGCACACATCATCTGCTGCCCTAGGAAGCTTTGGTCAAAAAGCAAGGAGTGGAACATATAGAGATGTGAATATACATATGGACGCACATATACCTATAAACAGACATATGTAAACAGAAAAAGACAAATATGCTGACAACATTTCCAATTGCAGTTCTTTTCCTGCTCAGGTTAGCATGGATGCTTAGATTACCTAATCCTGGAAATTAGGTAAAGTTAGGTACCCCTACCTCCAAAGGGCCAAAGGGCATTGGCAGACACATTTCCTTCCAGATGGGGCTTTTTCCCTTTCAGGAACCAGCCAAACACAAGAAACATTTACACTCAAGTATGCACAGATACTTCCTGATTTTTTTTTCATGCAATCTGGATGGACACAATATTCCCAGTTTATGCCAAGGGTGTTCCATGGCACATCCACACCCGGTCCAGCTATTGAGCAGTGACACACGTTTCTCAGTCACCTCATCCCACATCACCAGCTGGTATCACCACCACCATCCTCCTTCAGCCTCTGTGCTCTGTCATTATCTGAGCTGAGAGCATAAGTGCTTTCCCAGGGCTCCTCCGATGGGCTTTATGGTAAAAGATGAAGGGAGGAATGACCCTGGCAGACACGCCAGGCTCCACCTTGTATAATTGTCTCTGGAAGGACCTTGGGCACCAGAAAGTGGTTAATAACACCCGGTGCTGGTGTTGAGTCACTCCAAGTATTGAAATGTCAGGGGTTTGAGCAATGGATTTCTCAGTACCAGCTCAGTAAAGGCTGCTTGATAACGCACCAGCTGCTGCGGGCTCTGCAGCGGACAGTCCTCAGGGATGCCCACGAGGTGGCCTCACCTCGCCCCCAGCACTGACCACTCGGGGACTCAACAGCAGCCACCACTTACAGACTACTTTAAAGCCCTCGTTTTACAGAAAACAAGGGGCTGTTTCCATTTCTACTCAGAAGCAGCAGGTTTTTCTCATGACAAGTGGGTGATGTTTACTGTGCTGTCTGGTTTAGAGGTACCATTGCGTTATGAACACAGACAGCTCCCACGCCATTCGTCATGGGTCACACAAAAAGTGCCAGACCAGTTTAAATCGGGTTTCTATTTGGAAGGGGGAGCTCTTGTACATCACCTACATTAAAGAGTTAAACCCACAGCAAATCCTCCAGCCCTGATATCCCTGGATTCCAGTGGGACTACATCTCAGCTCGAGGCTTCAGATTTGGGACCCTGATATAAGTTCCATTGTTTGGAAACAATTGCTGATCAAAACACTGTTTTGGAAAGGATTTAATTTATTTACAAAAATCTCCATAGAAACTGCAGCAGAGATTTTTCAACCAGATGTGATGCTTTGTTGTTAATTAGTTCATTTATCGGAACAACGGCTTTCCTATCATGAGATCTGGGCAGCTAAAATATGAAGTGCTAGCTCCAGGCTGCCCATCAGATGGAAAATATTAGTAACACAGCTTTTGGAACTAAATATCTTCAAGTCTGTTGTGTAAAAGCAGCAGACGTTGTTAATCTCTAGCCACTACTGTGGAAACAGAGGTACAGAGGACCAAAGTGGTTTCTCCAGGAGCATTGCTACTACTCAGCACTCAGAGCCAGCACTCAAATTCAGCTCCAGACCACTATACCCTGTAATGGAATAAACCCCATCTTTACTGCAAAATCCAATAAACAACATTATTGATTGATATTATGGATTATACCTGATGACTCTCTGCATCTAGGCTCTGGGGGCCATGGTGAATTGCACCAATAAGATAAGGGTAGCAGCAGATGATACCGTGATTGGGAAAACAAAGCAGCTGCCCCATCCCTGCCTCCTCAGCTTTGTTGAGCACATTTTAGGAGCTAGGCTGAGGATCTTTTTTTAGATCAGCATTTACCTCTTTTCCAACCCAAACATAGTTCTCCCTTGTCATACCGACGATGCTTTCAAACAGAATGGCGAGTTGTGGCGCCACGATTATAAATAAAATTATCAGCTGTTGGGCACGGGCCCCTGCCCAACTCCTTGGTGAATCCAGGGTAACGCTTGTCGCTTGCCTCTCAAACGCAGTCCTTTCGGGTTTGCTAATGGAAAGAAAGGCAGGGAATGTTGTTTTAAATGTCAAAAGACAGACAAGCAGTGAAACTTTCTGCATGATGAAACGTTGCGTAACTAACTTCCCAAAAAATGTTTGGTTCCTGGGTCTACCAGCCAATGTTGTTTTGGTTTTTTTTTTTTCCCCTAATCGGGTCAAAGACTAGACAAGAAACTATTGTAAAACATTTGTATTCTCTCACCACCAGGACCCACCTGGCACCCTCTTGCCCTCTAGAATACACAGCCCTTTCACAATGATTAATATGTGCTGCTTGGTCCTCAAAGCCAGCATCACCTTTCTCTTGCCTTTGTTCTCTTTTTGGCTGGTACATTCTCCAGAGTGAATAATAGATAACTGGCTTGAAGAACTTGTACAATAGGAAATGGGTTGATTGAATTCGAGAAGCACACTTACTTGTGCTGGGAAGGAGGGATGTAGACTCATTTTTTGAAAAAAATAAAAAAAAATAAATTACATGGCACTGCAGGGAAATTGTTTCTTTGAGGATCAAGTTAAATCAGACAACAGAAAGCAATCTTAGTTTCAAGACATTAAAAGAAATGAAAAAGCAAAAAGTAAAGTAGTGAACCAGGCTCCAGGGTATAATATTGCTCAGCAAGCTTGGAGAACAGAAAGAGAAGAAAAAATTGAAATGATTCATTAGATAACTCCATACCATCCCACCACATTTCCTCCAGAAGAGTCTGAAGTTGACCTTGGCATTATACAAAAGGGCTAGACACCAAGTTTCAGACTCAGTCAACAGAGAAGTGAGTATTGGAAGGGTCTGAAGATCTTCCCCCAGACTTGCACTGTGAATGTACCTGGATTTAGAGAGACGCAGGGAGGAAGATTCACCACATGTTTGTGTCCCCCATGACTCTTTCCTCAAGCCTAACAAGCCATATAACACACGCGAGCACACTTGGTGCTCTGTTGCAACCCATAACACATATTAGCCCCATTAAACAGTCACAGCTGCTTCTGGGCCACTGAGACCTATCATAGAAATGTCATCAGGCAAGCTGGTCCCAGCTCCATCAATTCTTGTTGTGCTCTGACAGGTGACACTAGCCAAGGGACTGTCCTCTCATACGTCAAGAGCCAGGAGAGCCTCCTTATAGCTGGATAAAGTTACACACAAACCCTCCAAGGGCAGCAGAACTTTCCACGGGGAAACTCTCCCAAGAGATAGAAAAATCAGATCTGACACAGGTTCTGAGTCTGCAAACTACTAGAGACTTTCAAACAGCAAGACATGGCGGGCAAAAACCTATCAGCAAGTGCTGCAAAGAAAATACCTGATGTAAACTGCTGTTAATTTTACTGGCACTATCGTTAAAAATAGGACAAAACACGTAAGGAACTTCCTTCCCCTTCACTCCTGCAGAGGATTTAGTTTGTCTGCATTAGCCATACTGGAAAGGAAAAGAAATACATAAGAAAATAGATGTTTTGACTGATGCATTTGACAAAGTTAAAACCACATACGTCTTCCAGAACCATGAAAAGATTAGTCATATCATCTAATGACTTCTGAAAAGTTGGAGAGCCCCTCAAGCAGCCAAAGACAGCATGCTGAAGTTAAATGCTTTATAAGTTTGTCTTCCAGGGGAAAAATACTATTAATTTGCCCTTTCTGCTTTAAAATGCTCTGTTGTTTGCTGGTTTAGGTAATAAATCCATCCTCCAAACTGAGGAAAACTAAGAGATGGTCCATTATGTCTCTGTTTTTTCCTGTATAATTTAAATTTTCATAATGGAGAGAGGAAAAAACATGAGTTATACCTGCTATCTAGGTATAAATTGTAACCTTAGCAGCAAAACTGTATGTTTGGATGTCCAGATGAAGTCACAGTTTGCTTTAGCCCTTCCCTGGTTCCAGTTTCACAGTGAGAGGATTCTGTTGAAATTCCCTCGTGTCAAACTATGACATTTCTTTAATTACTTTCTGCTGTCAGAGTAGTGCAAAAGGACAAGAAAGTTGGCCAGAATCCAACCCACTGACTCTAGGATCAATCTGGAGACACTCCCTGAATCCAGCAGGGTTTAAACCACAGCTTCTGAACCAAAAGTCCTTAACTACACAAGAGACTAAAATCTGTGCTTGGATCATGATGAATGTTATGGTGAAAACCAGTTTTGGTGGAACAGGAGTGGAAATGACTGGAAAGAAGGGTGACTTTGGGCCATGTAGGCAAGGCCACATAGTCATGCTTGCTTTGGAAGCCTGAAAAAAACCAGTCTCAGTACAAGAGATTGACCATCAGTGCAGGTATATGGCACACATTGCCTGGGTAAGTATGGTCCACAAGAGTCCAAGGGCAGATATGTATCCTGAAGACTTTCTGGAGATCCCAAGTCATGCCATGAAAAGGTGTTAAAAGCACAGACCTGTGAAAGCTCTTGATCTAAACTCACCAATGCTGTTGGATCACGCAAGCAGGGTCAGTACCTTTGATCCACCCCCATAGGCTCTGAAATTAAATACATGCTCCCATATACTTGAACTGGGAACAGGCTGTCTGGAGCAGGAACTGTGTCATCTTCTGTTTGAACAGCACTTAGCAGTTGTTCATATAAATAATAAATAAAACCAAGCAAGCAAACACACCAAGCAGTATCAATTTTCCCTCCTATTATCTGCTTGCAGAGAGGCAAATTCACATCAGCTGGGGCTCAGTAAGTGGCAGTAAGATAACAAACCAGACAGCCTGACTCTTTTCTCAGTAAGGGTACACTAACTAATCCTCCTGAAACACACATGTATTCTGCATACAACAGCTCACACAAGTTCATGAACGTGCATCTGGCCATCTATATTGTACACTGTAAAGGTGAATGGGACTGTCCAGCACTGGAAGGATAATAACGAGTCTTTAAAATAAGGAAGGTAACATTTACACAATATTTTTCCGCTAGGAATTACAAAATACTAAATTCTTACAGATGGTGTGAGCGTTAAGTTAGAGGTACATATTGCACCTGCAGAAAAAAATAAGCCATCCCTTCTGAGTAGTTTAAAAATTCAGAGACCCCCAGCTCCCCAGCCTTTGGCAAGTGAAATATAGTTATCTGAGCTGAAGGCCAGGGGATGCTGTGAAGTTAAGCCTTGGGGACTCACACATTCAAAAACTGCTCAGTCATCCTCTTCACTGCCCGAGCATCCATAGCAATCTCCATTCAAGCACTGGTTTCCACATACTGTCAGTTTTTTTGTAAGCACTGACACAACCAGCAAACAGATGTCCCAGGCCATGGTCACAGATTACAGCAGGCACAGAACGTGCTGTCCTTCCACATCACACTCCACTGCAGTTTCCAGCAGGCAGTAACTGGCCACACAAGGAGTAATTCTTGATAAAGTGTGATACAAGACATGATGTCAGGCACCAACACTACCATAGCACCTGTATCTGGTATGCTGGTCTCTACTGGACTTCTGTATCCAGACCTGTCAGCAGGATACAGGTCTGTTCAAGCAACAGACAAAATAGGTTGGAAGTCTCCCCTCCCTTCTCCACCTAGCAGCTCTCTTCCCTTCACCCAGAAAACTACTGGACTAGAGATATTCTGCATAAACAGTAGAAAGAAACAGCCTGAAAGACTAAAGGAAAGTAGGGAAGATCCCAGTGCTTCCTATGCAGCAGTCATCTAATGGTGCACACCATGCAGAGTGCACTTTGGTACCACAAAAACTCACTAGTTAATCACAGCCCCTTGGCATACATCACTTCACAGGTCTTTGTCCTCTCCAATAGGAACCTATGAAAACAATTGTCTTCTTAGCATTAAGCACAACGAGAGAAGAGAGGGACAATCTCCACCCCTGTGAGATCCTGAAGCACAGGCAGTATTTCAAAGAGCAGCAGCTGCATCTGGTGGGGAGGTTCAGCACTGCAGGCATCTCTCTGATCACACCAGTTTACACAGTCAATAATGCAAGTTCAGCATTGCATTAACGTAGCCAGGGATTCTGCTGAAATGCTCTGCCCTTTTCATGTAAAAGTGAACCCCCACACCACACTGACCCACTGCAAAACAGCAGTTTCATCCAGTCAACACCCTGTCCCCTAGACCAGTTTGTCCAGCTCATCACACCACTGAGATGATCCGACACCAGGGAGGAAAGAGCAGATCTAACCTTTGCAGCAGATCCAACCTTACCCAATGGTAGGCTAACATCAGCCTGCACCCTCAGTGTTCTTTGAAGGCTTTAATAGAAATCAGTTCTCATAATTAAACACACACAAGCAAGACAGTTCATAAATTAGACCAAACACAAGACTTCTTAGCTGTACGGTTAAGTCTATATGCCAAAGAATATCTCAAGACACGGTCTGGAGTAATCCCTGCTATCTGAAGTAGGGAGTAAATTTTGGTTTTAAACAACGTTCTGCAATTTTTTTCTCTACCACCATCCAGAACTTTCCTAACCTATAAATTACAATAAAGCTTGCAGCAGTGCAACCTCTGCAGGAGCCAGGCATTCGATAGTGTTGCTAATGACACTCAGGTCAGTACAGACATCACAAAGAAAATCCCACGTACCGTCAGCCTGAGGCATGTTAAATAACTGTAGACCTTTCTGCACTGCAGGATGCCAGTACAAATCACAGTGCTGATCAGGAGCTACTTTACCAAGGACCAGACACCAGATTCTCAAGCGCTGCTGCTCCTTTCTCTACCTGCCCTGACAGACCACCCTTACATGCAAGGGAAGGGCTCCAAGTACAGCTTAAGAGCACACACAGCAGCAACACCCCTTCTGAAATACACAGATACTAGTCAGGCAAGTGAAGGAATGACCTCCCAGTAATATTAGAAATAGAAAGCTGTAGCTCACACTGAGACAATCCTGTTAATGACTGTTAGATAAAAACAGTTTGTCCAAGATGTCTGCTGGTGCTCTCATTAAAGTTGACCTCATCATAACCTGTGACCTGCAGTCTCTGTCTCTCAAGTCTTTCCATTACAGGCAGGCAGCAGGGTGTTCTCACCTGGGAAGTCAATAGCAGACTAGTGACATAAAAATAAAAATAATGGAGACAGAGTAGCAAGTAATCTGTCCTGCTATTCGGGGCTCTGCTTGACTCATCTGCAAAACCAGAATCACTCCTGCTCATCTTAAAACTTGGCCTGTCACAAATGCTAGCTTTAGGGAAACAAAAGCAATATTGGAACTTCAGTTGTGGGGGTTTTTTTAATTATTATTACAGTCTTTAACTTATGAGTTTTTTACGTGAGACAGCAGGAGGTGCAAAATAGCAACAGTGGCCCATCCTGACCTTCACTAGCAAAGCCAGGCCATGAGTATGGAACCTTGGTGTTCTTACACAGGGAAAAGACTGAATGTGAGACAATTAAAAACTTTTCCTTTGAGTAACATGTGAAAACATGACGCAAGACACTATTACCTACTCAAATTGGCAACTGAACTTAAGTTTATTGACATTTCCTACAAAAGATACAGAATAATATTCAAGACAAGTGCAAGTCAAGAGTTTTATTTTTCTCCACATATAATTAAAAAAGTGAGTAGAACACACAAAACAGGAAGTCAGACTAGACATATTTACAAGACAGTTAAGCTATCAGATTTTCTTCATCCTCAAGATCAAGTCATCACAGATTTTCGTTAGTTCATCGTTTTCTTTAGTCTGTTGAAGACAGGAAAAAGAATGTGAGAGTTTCAGGTACGCCTAAGCTTACTACCTCTATGTAGTGATCTACATCACAAGAAGTCATGCTTGCCAACACATGGAATAAGATATCCAGTCACTTGCCAGTGACTCATGCAAATTTACTATAAAAGACAGACTACTTTGTAGAAGGTCCCATGGCAACCTTAAAAGTCTCAGGAAGTGAGCCAGAATCCACTCTCTTGTCTGCACTTCTTGCAGACTATACCATTATACACGGAGACCAACTGATCAAGGGAAGTAAGACCTATCAGACTCAAAGCCCTTTTGTTAGATACACTGAAATTCAAGATAGTGACAGTTTAGATTTTAATCTTCACAAGACAAACAGCTCTGTAGGATGATGCTTTGATAGTTTTACTGACACATGGCAATAATTCTGATTTTGCATAATACCTTATATGGTCAAGCCATTTTGTAACAGTACGTTAACTCTTATTTTAACTTTATGTTAAAAGTGCTACTGTTTTTATAACAGGAACAAAACCAGTTCTGTGCTAAATGGCTTTTCTCTCCAGGTGCAGGCCTACTGTTTCCTCAGCTATGCAAAGCTTAGCCATAAGCCTGAAGACTAACACAAATACAGGACTTTTCCCCAATGCGTCAGCATTATCTATTTTTGAGACTTCAATGCTGGCAAAGATACAACTGTACTGCAGTAACACTAATAGTGTGCATTTCCAGTAGTGTGACTTTTCACTTTCAAAAAGCTTTTTCCTTTGAAGGGTTCTAACACAGGAAGCCTATGTGCCTTTACAAAACATTCCTAGACTTAACCTATGCAATATGAAACAATATAATACGAGGATCAATGGTCTGAACAATATTGAAAGAATTCAGTCACTACAAAGGAGTCTGTATGAAGGCTAACAGCTTACAAATCATGTTTATGAACAAGTTGAACCAGACAGTTAAGATTCTTTCCTAGATTCTGCTCTATGACATGTTAAAGTTCTACATCACAGTCTCCTCCAGTACTTTAACCTCCTAACACAGTAGTCTTGATTAATAACCTCCGTGACCCACCTATGGGAAAAAACCTTTTGCTCCAGACAATCTAAACATACAGCTAAGTCTTGACATAATAGAGTGGCACCTTAGCCTATTCCCCAAAGCCTGCCAGGACAGCAGCCATCAAAACCAGTACAGTCAGCATGGCTACTTCTAGCACTAGTACAAGGTAGTTCTTAACCTAGTCTAAGGCAATAGCTTGAAGAGACTGACCCACAGCGTTTTGACTCACCTTTTGTTCAAGGGTCCTCTCTAAAGACTGGATCCTCATTTGTTCTTTGCGGAGAGCAGCTTGTAGTGCTGCAGTCTCTGATGTAGATTTGTTTCTTACCTGAGCAATTTCCTCGTTTGCTCTGAAATGGAAGCAGATGGTGTTTACATCCCTTTCAGACAGCACAGCAAAACTGTTCATAGACATCACGTTTGATGCTAGTACTTTGGTTTAATCCCCAAGCTCAAAATGTTTTAAGCCAAGTTTTGGCATTAATGAACCACATTTTGCAGCAACTGTGAAAACGATTTCACTCCCAGTACTTGGCTTCTTGATACGATACTTACTGTTGCAGCTTTTCTTCAGCATGTGCCTTTAGGGTCTGATATCTCTGCTCCTCTTTTTTGATTCTAGCCAGGTATTCTTCGACACATTTCTTCAGAGCTTCTTCATTCTGTCACAAAAACAAGCAGTTTGCTTAGCTTTTTTATGGGCTACTAGATGGAGGAGCCTCTCCACAAATGGGCTATGTGACTATATCACAGTGGCAGTATTTTCCTCATCAGAATAACAGGAGTAACTGTGAAGTCCCCCAGACCTAGGGACTACAGCTCACCTTTTAACTCTCATCTTTGCAAACCAAGACTTATTCACCCCATTTCCCTCCCAATATACTGTTTATTTACTAATAAACTTTACTAAAGAGGAAAGGTCACTTAACAGTTTGGGCACACGGGGGCACTTTTTTTGTTGGCTGTTTTTTTAAAATCAGCATTGTCTTAGCTGCAAATGTCCTCAGAATAGCTAGAAATCAACTGCTACAGAGAATCCAAGGAAAGATTCAGGCTTTGGACCCTGACATAAATTAATCCAACATTAACAACAAAGTGTCCTTGATAGCCACAAACACTATGACACCTTATTTTATTAGCTATTACATAGTAAGTTAGGCTCCGTACTAATTCCAGGCCCTGATTTTAACAACTGTTTCCAAGTGATATTTTCACTCTGCGCTAAGGAAAGGGCTTCTGAATTTAGGGTGTAGAGATGGAAAGGACACAAGATAAAGGATGTAAAGCAGAAACATAAGGTGTAATACAGATATTATACCTGTTTCTCAAACCTAGTCTACCATGAAACTTATAACAGGATAGTTCTAAGCTTGATTAAATAACAGACATTGAAGTATAACTGAAGGCAAAAAAAATTGAAGGCACTTTTTTTAAACACTAACTGAATCAGTTTTATGCATTTCGTGCATTAAGAAACCAAAGTTTATGCTCCTCATAGTTTTATTCCTCCAGTCTCTGAAAACACTGCAAAGACCTGACTTTACCACACTGGGATTTGGGGTTTTTAAGCTAAATAATGCCCCATAAACTATTATGATTTTGACTTGTAATAGCAAATTCTCTTCAGCATCCACTCAACATGAAAACAAGCTGCCCTTACACAGCAGTTGTACATGATACTGTCTCTATGATTAACAGAAACTGGCTTCTAACAGAGATCATTACCATACTTTAAACCAGCCACTAAATACAACAAACAAGTGATTTTAAAAAAAAAAGTCTTTAAACAAACAGCAACTTAGCACCTGGCTTTACAGGTAATGCCAATAATTAATGGCTGCTATAGAAAAAAAGAAATCATAATTTGCTCTTCACTAAGTCTCACTTATCTTGCAAGGATACTATTCACATTATAGCATCTTACTTTGTGGTAACCTTCTAGTGCTTCTTTCTGTTTTTCATATCGTTTGAAGAGGTCAGAGAAAGACTTCTCTGTAGAGTTCAAATCTGAAATAACTTGTTGCTTCTCTTCCATGATTCTCTGCATTTCTTTCATTGAAAGTTCTTTCTGCTTCTGAGCATCCTCTAAAGAAAGTGCAGTTAATAGGGTTACACTCATGATAGTTACTACATTAGTTCCATAGTATGGACAAATAATCTCCAGAACTTCAGTTCCTCCCCCTTAAGGAAGAAAAACAAAATTTCATAACATAGCCTCTCCTCTCAAGGGACACCATAGCTTTGTTTCTAAGGAAGTAGTCATATTATTTTTGTTTGCTACAAACTACCTCACACCAATCCCAGGGTCATGAAAGACCAATTATAAAGTGCTTGCCTGAAGTACTGTTTCTCCCACAATGTAGTCAAAATATTACCCCTGAGTTTACCTAACAGGAGTCTCACATGCTGTGACAGAAGCAAGGAATCAAAAAATATTTGTTTTCATTAAATATATGCAACAGCTAGAAGATCTGGGATAACAAGAAAAACCAGCATAACAAATTCTTTTGGGACAGGTTTTTGTTTGTACACCTGAGCTATGTTTCCATTAAGCTTAAAGAAGCACAAAAAAAGCTGAAATAATATTCAGTCTCCTTAAAGAACTACATTTCAGTAAGACATAGATTTGACTTTTCAGCTTTGACCTAAGAGAATGTACCTATACAAGCAAGTTTCATTTGACATCCTCCTACCTTTGAAGCCACAAATTTGACTGAAGCAAAGGCCAAATCTACCCAGAAAGAACTACTCACATCATTTAAATGAGGTCAGATAATAAACAATTAAACATAAGGTGCAGACAACCAAATCAACCAGTTTTAATAAACCAACAGCTCACACTTCACTGAAGAATAAGAGTTAGAGGTGTTCATGCCCGAGTAAGGAAGTCATAACTACCTACCAAGTGATAGCACACCTGTATGAATATGCATAGAAGTGCTACTCTACCTTGTCTGAAACCTTACATTCACCCTGGAAGCACTTGAAATATTAATGCCAGCAGAGGTGCAAGAGTACTAACTTCAGTTAGTAACCTTAGTGCCTCTCCCCCCCACCCAAGCCATTCAAAGTGCAAACATGGAACTTACCCATCATTTGTGTTATTGTCCTTTCAAACTCAGCAATTATTTTTCTAAAAAAAAAAAAAATGGATAAAGCATTGAACATAAGTTAGAAAACAAAGCTGTAGTAATCAGTAGATACAAAAAAAATTAAATCAGGACAGATTCATACCCCATTTCCTTGTATTCCATAAGAAGTTTATCATACTTCTTTCTCCATTCTTGAGTCTCCAACTGTTTCTCTTCAACCTTTGAGAGAAAATGTAAACCTTTATTTCTTGCACAGGAAGAGATACAAGGTTTAATACTCAGAACAACCTGAAGGGCAGCTAAGGTAGACTTATAACTTGCTATGGAGAAAAATAAGTTTAACTACTTAACAGAATCAGAATTGTTACCTTACAAATTGGAGTAAAATACAATGCAAATTGATATGTAGATTTCACATACACAATTTCCACTCAATGTTACCAATATCTCTTCAAATGGCAAGATCAGAGGCAACTCAGCCAACCTCTTGGCTACTCTTACTCATTGTATATGTAAATCATTATTCTTTGGACAGTTATATTCTCTCGAGAATTAGTATTCTCTCAAGTGATGTCTATTTCCCATTTTATTTACAAGGAAGACAAAAGCAACAAAAATCTCTCAATCTTAATATAGGAAAGATCAAATATTAAAAGTCCATACCAGTAAAGAATAATTTATGTTCAATACTTAATCCTCCCCCTACCAACTTTCTTTTAAGAATAACCATACCCGTTTTACAGATTAAAACATTCACATTTCACATCACATTAAAACAGAGCTCACAGTAACAGTATAAAGCAATATAAGCACTCTTCCCTAACTGTTTTGTGCAAACTCTATAAACTTAATTTTGTACGAGGGTTTCTATCAAGAACTGCAACACTGATAGTTGAGATAGAATAGATAAAACAATCTGGAATTTTAAACGAGAGAACGTGAGAGCACATGATTACTGCTGATTTCCCCTAAAAGTTGCACCAATGTACTGTAGTACACTGATTTTCAGTATTTATTTTAGAGTTAACTTATTTTAGATGTATTGTAAAATTTCAGATGACAAAGTGGGGCACAAGTGAAAAAAAAGAATGTACCAAAATATGAAGAAAAAGTTAACAGTAGTAAGTGTGGAACAAGTGTAGTACAAGAACAAAAATGTGTGAAGATGTAAACCAGTTAGGAGTTTTCATGTGCAAAGTCAACAGAAATGGCTCATGAACCCAAAAAAGCATGCTTCCATGAAGTGCAGGATTTGCCCAGCAAGAAAATAGGTATTTATTCTTCCCCCCCCTGCCCCTACCTTGAGTTGTTTCACCAAAAAAAAAAAAAATCTTAAAATTTAGTCTGTCTTCCTTTCAAGTTAATAAAAAAATAAATGTGCTTGGAATTACTTTAAGTGACACACAGATGGAGTCATGCAGTCACACTTGTCTTGGTACAGCCATGTTTGCATATATAACATTGTTCTTTGAAATGAGAGATCAGAACTCTGAAGAGTTCTGTACCTACTGCTATCAAGTGCACAGCAAACTTTTCAGAATGAGATGCTTATGTGAAATAAGCTGTAAAGAATTACCAAGTATAGAGATTTGTAACCAGCTAAGCTAGACACAATGTACTTCCAAGGCTATGCAAAGTTCTGCTTTGGAAGTGTCACCGTACCTCTTTTTTAACCTGCTCAACAGCTGCATCCATGTCTTTTTGGCTATATTTTAGCACATCTATAATAGCATCCACTGCAGTGTTTGTGGAAGCAGCAAGAGGGAGTGAAGAAACATCAATAGTCAGGGAGTCTGCAGTTAGGGGATCTGTTTCCTGTGACGAGGAAAGAAAAAAAAAGGTAGAGTTTCAACAAATCCCCATTTTCATGGCATTCATCAACTGTATACAGATTATTTGATAGTAAAACAACATATTTTACTGAAATACCCAAAATACCTCTATAACTTTGTTACCCTAACTTTCTTAGTGTCTTGATCTTAGAACTATGTAGTTATCTTTAAAATATAACAAATTGTTACCTTCCAATTATAGCTATCAAAGCACATGACACCACACTGCTCCCTGTCAGTAAAAAAAGTATAATTTCAGGATGAACTGCTGTGTGCAGATCTGTTCATAGAAGGCTGTTTAAACTATAAGCTTTAAACTGTACAGCATCAAGTATTATCAAAAGAAGATCTTTTCATTCCAGCACTGCAATTAAAATACAAGCTTGTCTTATTTTTTGTGGCTTCAGCTCCATGAAAAAGATTGCTTGATGAAAGCATTCTTAGAAACAGCTCAAATTCTCCTAGATCATGTGCAATACCACCAGCTTCCACAAAAAAAAAATTAATACTTAAAAAAAAAAAATGAAGTCCTTCAAAAAGTTCAACTCTGATATAAGGCAGAATCCAATCTGACTTAGAAGATAGCAAATTAAAAAAGCTGGAGTATTCGGCAATCCTTAGAATAAATGTATAAGTTTTAAGTCCAGAACTTAGCCAATCCCTTTCACAAAATATCAATGTGGAACTGCATATGATTTCAGACACACTTACAGGAGTTGTAAGTGTTCCCAGAAGATCTAGTCCTTTTGGTTTTTCTTCATTTGGAAGACTCACTGCAGGCTTTTCAGCTTCTTCAAGCATTTTACTTAAATGAGCAACAGGACTAAAAAAACAAACATACAGCATTACATTCAAGCTTTCTTTGTAAAGCTACGTATTGCAGAATAGACTGAGTCAATACCTACCCAGACTGAAGTGGCGCTGTCATGATATTCGTATTTGTTTCAATACTACCAGAAATCTGTTTTCTTGGACTGTCTCTCAACAGAGGGTCAAACTTCAAATACAGCGACTGTTTCCTCAAGGCAGACTCTTTAAACTGAGAGGAAAGAGGAATAAACTGGCAGATATGCTGCTTTAGAGCATAATACACACATCCCACACAGGCACATAAATAATCCTCTGGAGAGAGGGTGAGCCTATTCTTCAGTGGCCAGAGCACTGTTCTCAGGAGAAAAATTGTGTAAGAGAATTCAGTGCCCACACACTTAAATCCTTATGTAATATCAAGTGAACTCAATCTGCTCACAGACAGAATGAAAAGGGCAAACATTTATGAACTATTCAAAACCAACAGGAGACACTAAAAAGAAAAGTTAGTATTGTCAGCCGAATGAGCAGTGCGTGTCATTCTCTGCCTTTGCTTAAGCAACAAGGACAAACAGCACAAGCAAAAAGCAGTTCTCTGTATTCACAGTATATTCAGAGCCACTGCTGCTCCGGACCAAAGCAGGAGAAAAAAGAACTACTCTGAACTAACTGAAACGTTACATGCCCAATTTAGAGGCAGATTTCCTGAAATTGCCCATAAAACAAAAGAGCTTAGAAAAAAGTTTCAAAACAATGATCCTGAGCTTTCAAAGCATTATGTTCTTGCAGTTTTGGCAAGCAGAGCTGAAACATGATCCATCTCAGCTTCAGCCACTATTAAAGAAAAATAGCACCTTTGCAAATTGAAATGTAAGACCTCTGATCTTTAACAGAGCTGCTTACAACTATTCCTTCCACCACCACCCCCTGTCCAGCCTTGTCAACACATTCCCTTGGAATTGAATATTTCTGTGGGCAAGTTCAAAGTAGTTCACGAAAACATGTAAGGCTTGAGAGTTTTGTTTTCTTTTCCTCTCCCCTCTGCCAGGAAGGTAAACAAAACATTTTGTTATCATACTTACTGCTGAAGTCCCAAACTGTTCCAGATAGTCTATTTCTATGCCCATTCCTAGAACTAGAAAAGAAAGAAATGATACAATCAAGACACAATATTCTCTCACTGTCTCACAGTAAAGCACCCACAGACAGAAACAAATAAGTATATGTATAAGCAAATAAACCCCTACTCTAATACCATGAACTCTAGTTTTTCATTTAGTAAAAATATTGTATTTTTATATGGACCTGAAAAAATGGTTTTTTTTTAAAGTCAGGCAAAAGGTTCTAAGCTAAGCAGAATTGTAGCTTCCATTTGTCCCCAAATACCTGTAAGAACATGTAGAATTCAACACACAGTTGAAGAACTTCTGCTGTTCTATGGTTAAAGTGGCAAGCATGCTCAGATATTCTAGTCTTTTTTTACAACATCCCATAAAAATAAGATTGGCAATCTCACTATTAAAATTAGCACACAGCTAAGATTTGAACAACGAAGTTACAACCATTTCTCAATACCTTAATGCTTGAGTGGAATCAGAGTAAGTGATAAGACTGCACTGCTATATAAGTTTATTATATAAAGTAAGCTTTCAAGACAGGCATGCAAGTGCAGAAAGACCATCCACACTGCAATATGAAATCAGTATTCGAGTAGTGCTAAGGCTTGCAGTAATCTACAAGACTCAAATACAGGCAGTTGTGTAGCTCTAGTGCTCTCAATTTAGAAAATACTTAATACCAGAAGGTAGGGTTTTTTTTCACCACAGAAAGCTGCCACAAACTCTGTTTCTGTACCAGCCTAAAATCCATCCTTCCAGACAGCTGAACACTAGTAGCCAGCTTTTTGAATTTATCTTAATCCAGAGAAAGTTAAAAATATGCTTCGGTACATTTCTCACCCCTGCTAGTCATTGCAGGTTTTGCAAATCTTTCAGAAGAGCAAAGCGAGACAAAAATCAGAATCACTGACAAAACTGAAGTAGAAAAATACCTACACGGAGGTTATTACAACAAGAACTTTTTGGTCTGTTCTAAAGAAATGGCCTTACCTTCAGATGATGGCCTGAAGAGCTCATCAGGTTCAGTGCTACCTGTCTGCTCATCTGCTGTCATCTCAGTTCTGTGGGAACTAGCTTTAATTTCTTTTGCAGACATTGACTTTTTTCCACTGTCAGCAGAAACCAAATTACCTTGAGAAGGGACACTGGCTGGAGACATTTTAGATGGGCTCATTTGCTTCTCCTGATGAAAAAAACATAATTGCTTTTACTGTTAAAGTAACGATTTAGATACAGTGAAAATCACAGTAATGATCTAATTGGTTTATCATAAACTAGCTGGGCAGCCAGCATAGTAAACCAAGAGTTCACAGGCATAGAAACTGAACTACCAACACTCAGTACAGCTCGTATTATACAGGAGTCACTTTTTTTTTTGGGAGTCCACACCCTTATGTTTGCCCTTCTATGTGACTGCTGATCAAAAAAGATACTAAATACCAAGGCACCAATTTGGTTGTCTCTGATGTTACCTTCAAAGGACAAGTCTGCACAAGATATTCTTTCTAGACCTGCTGAAGATGTATCAAAACATTAGTTCTTGGACAAAATAACACTTGTTTGACAAGGTTAAATCAAAGAACTCTTTCATGGAAAAAGTTTGTAAGAAATGGCTACTTTTCCTATACCTTACCATAGCTATCTGTCCTGGAAGTTCACCTTCTGCTTCAACTCTTGGCTTGTCATCTTGAGCTTTTGGCTTGTCTTCTACTATAATCTGTTTGCTGATTTCCCTAAAGAAAAGAAGAAAAAAAAAAAATCAAAATTCAAGTCACACAGACAGTTCTGAATTCTATTTACTAGATACACTGAAGTATTGGACAAAGTAAGGTTATTTGAGTTTCTATTGCCTCAGCACAAGAATCTTTAAGGAGGGTGGGGATCTAAATTTACTGTCTTGCCTGGTGACAACGCAAATGACAGAAAGCTCTCCCTCCATCAGAAGCAGTGCTTCTGGGAAACAAAGTAACAGCAGTATCACCTATTCACATAACAAATGAAAATCAGAGATTAGTGTTAAGCCCATTTTTTATTTTTTAATTAAAGATAGGTTTTTTGTTTAATTATTAACAGACATGGCAGGGGGGATGGAACTCAATGATTTTTTAAGGTCCCTTCCAACTCTAAACATTCTATGATTCTTCCACAAGTAATGTAGTGATTATTGGTATAAAACACAGAACTGTGTTAGAGAAGTCTGATACTGCAGTAACTGCTGACAGCACAAACTTAACTTTTCAATTTGATAAACAGTAGCTGATCATGTTACACGGGGAGAGCAAACATTTCTGTTAAATGAACATCTCATGCCAGGCTAGTTCTGGTAAGCCCCTGGCTGTCTACAGTAATACCCACATTTTAGTAGCTAGAGTTTCTAGGAAAGACAATGCAACATCTTCCATTCTCCAATAAAAATTTTTAGGTGATGCCAAAAAATGCAACTTTAGTGACAAGCATTTCACTGGAAATAGCTTTCAGATATCAAGACCATCTGCAAGGAAGAAACAGCACCTCAGAGTTCTGCCAGGACATCAAGCACAGAACTGCCCAGTCCCTTCACATGCTGCACGATGTGCAAGGCTGCTGCCTATTTATGTTTTTTTTTGAAAAACAGCAGAACTCACCTAATTCTCCACACTCTAATCTTGAAGGAGTGGGGAAAGAGCCACTTGACCAAATTACTAATGCTCTTCCTATGTAAGCCTATTCTCTTCCATTTCTCCAGATTTAAGAACTCCTTTTGCCCAGAGCTAGCCATCTCAGGATGATATGAGATTATCACCACCGAGATCTCTGCTGTTGCAACACACTCTGTTAAAGGTTACAGTGTGCAGACTCAGCAAACCTCAGAGGGAAGAAGTCAAGGAGGTAGGAAACAACTACTTAGAGACACCATCTATCTTTTCCTCGCATAAGTTCGAGTTGCTTCTACATTCAGCCACAGATTTACTTACAGACTTTTGGGTTCTCTTTTCTCAAGAGTTTCACAGGTACTTGGTCTGTTCTCCTGCTCCACTGGAAGAGGCTCACTTCTTGATGTACTATCCTGCTCCTCTTGCAGGGGAGCATTCTGAAGGCTAGGTTTAGAACACTTGAATGAGCTGGAAATTTTCGAGCCTCCTCCAAATGGGTTAAAGTTTGGATCATCAAGTTTGTCCCAGTCAACCTTATAAGATGCTTTAGGAACAGGAATTTCATCTTCTACATTACTTTTATTTTGCACTTCAGTATTCTCCGTTTTTGTTTTAGTAATAGGAATTTTTTTGGAAGGTGGCTTAATTCCAGGTCTTTTACCTAGCTTCTTAGGAGGTGGTTTTCTAGCAGTGGTATTATCAAAGTCAAATTCCAGTTTTACTGGTCCAGCCTTTGTGATATCAGGCTTTCCTGCAAGTTCCCCTTTGGAGACAGCCAGGTCTTCTGCAAGCTTTGACCCTTCTGCAGAGTCTTTTTCCGCTACCAAAACATTCTGAAGCTTTAATTCCTCAGTTTTAGAAGAATTAGTTACATCAGAACTACTGTGAGCTAAATTGCCAGATAACTGTACAGGAAGTGTAGGTGCTTCTGCTAATTTCACCGAATTATCAATTTGGCTTATGTCTGTGGAACCAGACTTCACATCCTGCACAGGGTCACAGATTGTTTGCTTAGGGGACAGCTTGGATTTGTTAGACTCCAGCTCTCTCGATACAGATTCTTTTCCAGGTAAGAGAGTCTTCTCCTCTTCACTTTGTTGCTCGGTACTTGCTGTGGTTGAAACAAAAGGAAGCGTATCATCCAACAGATGAGAATCATCACTTTTTTCAGATATTTTCTCAGAGCTGCTAGATACAATTACAGGAGACTTTTGCAGATTTCCAGGAGAATGTTGCAACTGTGCTGAACTCTGAAAGGGATTGATGTCATTTAAGTTATCATAATCAAGATTGTAGGAACCTCGACTCTTCACTGGCATCTCATCATCTGGGTAAGGAGCTGCGCTGACTTTCTCTGGCATCAGGGTATTTATCACTGTATTGTTTGCTTCAGCTTCAGTATTCTGTTGACATGTGCTGCATTTAAAAAAAGAGATAACACATGCTATAGCTATTTTTTAGACATTTGAAATCATGTTTAGAAAGATACTTGCACAAGTAGTTTTCCATCCTCAGAGCAACCCAATTTATTTTTTTTTTATATATAAAGCATCTGGCAGCAAAAGAGCATCATAACAGCAAGAATTCAGTTACTATCTAAACCAAAGTTATGAGCTCTGGTACACATGAACCTTTAGTCACTGAAGCTAGTCAGTATTCTTAAGCTATCTGTTCTACACAGCTATTTTACCTTATGCCAGTTATCACTGGAAACTGCTGGGCTCACTACAGCAGGTGGACATTTCCATTTCACTAAACAGTGAAATACACATTGCTTAGGAGCAGTTATTAACAGTAAGCAGCTCAGACACAGGCACAATTAGTAGTACATCTTCATGTAGATTCATCCATGAGTCATGACAAGCTCGCAAGTCTAGGACCATGTCATGATTCAAGTCCTCCCATTCTAGTCATTACTTTGTCTGGTCATTCTGGCAAATATCTTCCCTTGAAAGTACACACCAGCATTTCAGCTATGAGGGCCTACATAGACCAGAACAGAACATAGAACCAAGCCAGAACACGGACTTCAAGCACTCTGAACTCCGTACAACAGCAGATCAGAAAAGCAAAGTGTTACACAAGAAAACACATTTGCAGTAAGAGAAAGATTCTCTAGCAGATAAAAAAAAGCAAACCAACAGGTTAAAGAGAAAGTTTGTGTACTCACTACTGGTAAGTATTCTAGAAGTTGTTGCTCTCCACTTTATTTCCCCAAACTCTATTCAACTTTTAAGTCTTAGCCTCAGACTACAGAGAGTTAAACCATTACTTCCTGAAACAGGATTTCCTCCCATTGTTTTGTCCCTTTCTAAAGTTACTATTTCTGCGTGCCATCCCTATCTGCTGTAGAACAGAACGTGATTAAAAGCCGCGGGGCTAAAAACTCGACTTTGATAAACCTGAGAGCCAAATGTGGAGATAAGAGCGAGGAAGCGCTTCTCACCCGGCCGGAGCCTCTTCCCGCAGTAGCTCTGGCCCAGGCTGGCTCAGCTGCTCACGCACCGCCCTCTCTCCCCCACTCTTTAACCTCATAAATGCCAGCCAAGAGACAGACACCTGCTTGAAACTTGAATTACTCAAGACTGGCTAGTCGAAAGCTACACCCTTCAGCAACACCCAGTCCTTTAGTTTATTTGCTATAACCAGACACTTACGTTTTAAAAGCAGAAAGGATAAATACAGTAAAAGCAATGCCTTGACGCATAATGATTTCCTAACTAAAGAGGGCTATCACCAAGTAGGTTTAACTCACTTGAACCTTCCATGTAAAATAAGTTTGGGGAATAAATGCAATGATGCAATTTAAAAATTGTGGTGGCTAGCTCAGAAATACTTTTCTAAACCAGAGTATACATGCAAGTTAACAGTTAAAGCAAATCCATACATTTAAAGAACATTTTATTGTTCCCATCTTTCTCCCTTCTCCCCTTCCCAAAAACAAGATGATGAGTCAAAAAAGCACTGGGTAGTTTAAAACAAGCCAAAGGATGCATTTCCTTGCAAAAGGCAAAGCCAAGATGCAAGTTCTTGCCACTGGGAATTATAGATTTCAGATGCTTACAAAAGTTTAAAAAGGAGCTCAAAAAGTCAGTAACAAAATATATACATTGAGACCTATTAAATAACATTGTCATAACACTGTTTTATTAAACTATTCTAACAATATTTCTAATAAAGGAGACTTGCAAAACTCTAAATTGGAACACTTCAGACTTTCTGTTCCTCTCTACATGAGCCATTTCAGGAACCAGGCTTCTAGACTATAAAGGCACACAAACTTGTTTGTACACGGAATTGATGTTGTATTCACTTTGTGTTGCTACATTTTCTTTCATCTTAATGCTCATGACTCAGTGTCAATTCAAGCTAACCCTTCAGAAGATGTATCTTAAGGAGAAAATCTAAAGAGATGAAACTGTACTTAACATACAAGAGAAGAAATTTTAAGGCTTAGCTTTAAGGATTAGCTTCAGAATAATTGTGGCCTCACTTAAAACTTTACCGTAGGAAACAGTTCTGTATCTCTTCTCTTAAACTATTCATCTACATCATAAATCATTTCCATGAAATCAAGTTACCGAGGAGTTGAGTTCAGCATTCAACATTATGACCAGGATAATTGTCACTACTTTTGAGAAAGTTTTATCTTTCAAAAAAAGTTTGTGCATCAACATCAGCATTAATTTTGGTCCTTTAGTACAGGTTATATGTTGTTATATAATATAAAATTACACTTTAAATATACAGGTTTATAATGGGGAAAAATTAGCTAGAGTACATTCCACATTGCTAATGTTACCAGCGGTGAATACATTACTTACTCAACATTGACGAGCGCGGATAAAAGATCATCCGCCAAGGCTTCACTGCAATCATCAAGTGTGAAAGTAGTCTCAAGTTTGTCTGTCATAGTAGGACTTAAGATTTTTCGAGTCTGAGGATCTCTCAGAGGAGTCTGAAAGGTTACCTTTAAGAAAGGAGTGGGGAAGGGAAAGAAAAAGGAAGAACATTAACACTACAACATTTTCAATCTCCAAACAGCATAAACATTTATTAGTAGATATCATAGGAGGCAAAAGAATATAAAAGCAAAAGTTTACCTTCATAGCTTTTGCCACACTTTTTGGTGGCAAGTTTTCTTTCTGGGACAGGCGTAGAATGGAAGGTCTCCCTGTAGGTTCCGGTGGCGCGAAAAAAAAGCCAGAGTCTTCCGCTGTTAGATCATCATTGATGTTTCGTCCGTTTTCTCCATTTTCTGCACTTAAAATCTGCAGACTCATTCTAGGATATCAACACATACAACATCGCAGCATGAATGAGAGGGTGTGGTCAGCCAGATGCACTTTGAGATAATGGAAGAAGTTGGAAGCCTGGCATTGGCTGGCAAAGATTAGCAGCTTCAAAAGAAGTTTTAAAAGTACGGCAAATCTTCACAGGAAAAGTTAGATCTCAGAAGACTCTGAAAGCATCTAAATGCAGCACTGCACAGCCTCTTGGCTTCTGTTGGGGGCCTAGGAAGTTAGTTGTTGATACTGTGATTTCTACAGTTAACATTATAAATTTAATAATTAAGCTGCCTGTCCTTTAAAGAGAGCTCTGTTATTTGCGAGCTTCTTCATTACCAAGCCCTTAGAGCCAGTAGTGACGTGACGTATAGTCACGCCTCTTCTAATAGGCATCTAGCTAAGCAAAATTACAGCTTTTGCAAGGGACTGATGACAATCATTTCTTTATTTTATTCACATGGTCTCATTACTGCATCATACAACAGCAAACCCAAATTTGGTTAGTTAGGGTGTGTTTAGAATCAGAATCCTGGATACAGTTATTTAGCTTTTTCCTGCATCATCTGAGCACATGCTGCTTTTCTATGACACACAGTAAAGACTCCTTGGCAGCATAGACATTAATGGTATGCAAATCCAAAAAAAAAATTGTAATTAGAAAGGTATTTCTTAAATGCTGTTCTTACACTGGACATGTACAAGCTTTAGTAGACCATATATACTGATCTAATCTTACTAGTATTTCAAGTATGAAGGACTTGAAACTAAAGCTTGTATCACATCTATGATTAAGGATGAAAGCAAGTTAGAGAAAGAACGTGTTTTAAATATCCGAGGCAAGCCAGCACGTTGCAGGTACTTGAACTCTTGCCTACCTTTTATTCCCACTGGAGCCTCTGCTGTTCTTAAAGGTTTAAGAATAATGGTCAGTGAGGCTACTGCTGTTTCTTTAAACAAAAAACATACAAAACACAACAAAGTACTAGGGCACAGAAGGCATGTTATGCAAGACCTAGGCATAACCACTGCCCATGAAGGATGACCCCTGAGAAGCACAGGTCAAACCCCTAACAAAGTGATTTCTTTAATAAAAACTGATGTGTTATCTTGTACCACCTACGCAAGATAATTAGTATCATCAGGTAAAGATGTTGACTTAATGCAATGGGTAACCATTACAAATGGTCTGAAATGCTCGATTTGACAAAACAGCTAATGGAATTTATTTCTCCATCCTCCATCATGCAGTCAAGATTAATCCAGAAAATCAGCTGAGGAAGACAATCATTTGGAGTCTTTGTTGTCATAAAGGGGTAATAGGAACACTCACTGAAAAATTTGTCATATTTTCAATCTTGTTGCCCTTATATATCCAAACTTTTGTATTTAAGCCTCTGCACACATTTCATACTCTAGTGAACTCAGCTGCTTTGTCTGCGACCCTGAGAACAGCACTTTTAATCAGCAATGGAATGCAAGCAATGCCTACAGAAGCAATAGTAAGCAAAGCATGCCTGTATTAGCTATTTCTTCCTTTATTCTTTATCATATTCATACTTTACCCCAAGTTATTTAATACATAAAGTATTTTTACATTAACAACTTGAAGAGAACTTCATTGCTTTCCTTAATTCTGGACTAAAATTGAGACAACAGATGAAGTGAGTCTTTACAGACTGTAGTTGTTTACTGTAATTACTTCAGAAACAAAGCCTGAGACATGAAAAAGTTGGCAACACCTTCTAAAACAATCCCCATAAGCAGGGGAGGTTTGTTTGGAGACTTCCTCGGGTTTGTAATTGAGCTACTTGTGCACCATTGCTAATAGGAGACTCAGATTATTAAAATGCTCAATAAATTGACACTGTATATATACACCACATTTATCCAGCACTTTATACATCTAAAAAAAATAATCAAATTCCTTTCTAGGATTAAATAATTAAAAGCAATTCAGCATTTATTTAAAATATCTGCAGACAAGATTTTATCTAAATCCTATTTCACAAGTTCATTAGCTAGTAGCTGTAATCGAGTCAGAGGGGAAGAGAGGCTTTATTAAAGACATCTTTTTGTTTAAAAAGATCACTGTCCAAGGCATGCAACCACTGTGAAAGGCTGCAAGCTTTCCCACTACAGCCAATCCATGTTCACGAAAATGAAACTGCTCCTAGTTTTAGAACGTTTATCCAAGCACCAGCAGCAGTCTGTCATTCTGTATTTGAGAATAAACATAAATTCAATGACGTCAGATAATTAAACATCAGGAACCTATAATTTGGAAATTGAGGGCTTTGTGGCAACTACCTGTTTTTAATGATTGCTGAGGCATAACATCCAAAACACCAGTGTGGTCTCAAATGTCTAAAAAAGCCATTGCAGGGCAAAGATGGAATTTTTCATTTACTCTTATCCTGCTGAATTCCTCCAGCAGCTAAGACACAGAGCACTTGTTCATGGACAGAGTAACTTAGTATGGGAGGTAAATATTTCCATACAAAGGTGACTGATATATATTTGTATATGTTTTTTAGTCCAAACATCCCCATTCAGAACAAATAAACACTCTTCTGGTTAAACCAATCCTTCACAATCACAACCTTCCCCTGACTCTCAGCAGACCATTTGAGGAGGGGGGCATTTGCAGCAGCAGTTTTAGCCAAAAAAAAATCAAGGCTGGGAGGCAGCAGGCAGGGAGCCCCAGCCCAACCGGCCTCCTTAACCCCGGGAGCAGCCACCCGGGCCCCGCAGCTTCTCGCAGGGGGATAAAAGATGTGGCCTTGGCCTTCGTTACAGCAGCCGTTCGGGGTGGTGGGGGGGGGGGAACCGGCTACTTGGGCCTCCTCCGGGCCTCCTTCACAGCCTCTCATCCCTGCCTACCGGTGCACCTGGCTGTGCTTTAAGTTTAGGAAAAAAACCAAAACAAATAAAAAAACGAAACCGCCACTACAGCCAAACCAAAATTGCCAGCCCCCCCAATCACTCCTAAGTCACCCTAGGCCACAAGGGCGACCCACCCCAAAATGCAGCAGGGTGCCCTCAAGAGCCCCAGACATCTAGGCTGCCATAGCCCCCCTCAGCCCCACAGACCCCAGCCTCACAGGAGTGGCCACATATATCTGCCCTACCCCCCACAGCCCTCCTTTCTTCCCCCAATACTCAGAGGCAACTCCAAGCCCCCCTCAGCCCCCTATCACCCTCAAAACGCATAAAGATCCTCCCAAGATCCTCCTGAGCCCCATCACTCCCCGAATTCGTGGGGGAGCCCTTGAGCTCCACTCCCATCACCCCCCCTCCCGTTACCCCCAAGCTCCTCTTTATCCCCAAACTCACACAAGTTCCCCTCAAGTCTTAGTCCTAAGCTCTCAAAAGTGCCCGTGAAACCCGTCGACAGGTGCTCCCTGTAGCCCCACACCACCCCCAAGCTCACAGGAGTCCCCGAGATTGCGTGTGCCCCATCCTGCCCCCTCTACCCCACACCACCCCAAGCCTCCTCCAGCCCCCTAAACTCCCCCAAGCTCAGAGGGAGGGGGTCACGGAGCCTGTGTACCCCCCACCAACCTCACAGAGAGTGGGGCGCCGAGCCTAGGTACCGCCTTAGGCCTACCCCACCCACAAGCTCACAGAAAGGATCACCGAGCCCGTCGTGCCCCCCCTAGCCCCACACGGTCCCCAAGCTCACGCGGGTGAGGCCCAACTCCGTAGCCGATCGGAGCCGCCACCTGGACGGAACTCCACGAAAGGATCCCTACCTGCCGGCGGGACTCGGGTACGTGCCCGGAGGACGCTCGGTTGAGGCGATGCTCTGTATCCGATGGGCTCAGGCTCCCCACCGCTGCAACGGCCGCTGGGCAGCGCCCCCTCTGCCGCCGCTACGAGATTTCAAATTTTAACAGCCGCCCCGGCTCGCGAATAAAAAAGCGTCATTCGGAACGCGTCCACCAATCAGAGAAGCGCTCTGCAGAGGGGCGGGGACAGCAGCCCATGAGGCCCCGCGGGAGTGCGCTTCCGCGTGAGGCATGTTGGGAAATGTAGTCGGGAGGGGGGGGGGAAGAGAAAGAGACGCTAGTTATGGCGCTGCGCTGGCGGGATCAACGGTTGAACACCTCGGCCCGAGGGCGGCTGGTAGCCACGTCCCGCTTCAGACCCACAGTGGGGGAAGCGGATACGGACTTTAGGGGGAAAAGCAATGCGTGTCTGGTATTCTTCAGGAAGAACCATGCGAACTATCTGTTGCCCCCAAAGGACTTGGATGTTTCTGGTGGCAGAGGCTTATGTCTGCAAATCCTGAGGTAAATAATCCCGCCCTTTGGCATAAAATTTTAGAAAAGCAAATTCTGAATACCTAAAATCCTTTTTGTTGTAGAAGGAGTGAAGTAAGAGGGTGGGGACAAAGCGCTAAAGGCCCAGATGGATTTCTATGGGCCCTAGACCCTAGAGCACCTCTTGGCCATCAGCCCCTCCATCACGTGGCTCTGTGGCCCGCGGAAGGCTAGGCAGATGCTTGCCCGTTCGCATTGCTCTGTGCCACACACACACTGATTTCCACACAAGCAAAACTGGGCAGGAATTAGTGAGATCGCAGACCACAATGTTCTCCTTATAGGTGCCTGCTATGAAGGAAGTGGGACTAAGGCCTATACTGGGACAGGCTTTGTAAAAGAGGTCAGTGTAAGTAAATCTGAAGTGTCCCCCGAGACTCAGTCCTGTGGTGAGTTTATGAATGCTGGTGATACCATTAGGACCCTTTAAAGGAAATGAAAATTGCTGATACAGACATTAGCACAGGATCATCTCAGAAGCTGGAAAGCTTTTGGAAGAAGCAGCTCCACGTTTAAATTCTGGTTCCATTCAGAGCTCCATGTTGATAAATGAATCCACATGAACTTCCATCACCTTTATGACTTTTGCACAAGTGTCCCTTGTAGCTGTTACAGCATTTTGCCTCTCTTCCTCTCTCACAACGTAAACCCCGTCAGTCCCATGTCCCGAGTATATCCATGACCTCTCAGTTATTCTGCTTCAACAATCTTCTGAATAAAACCACAGGAGGAGAACTTGCTGCTTTTCAACCTGATTTTTATTATTGAACTTTATGGTCCATTCTGCAAATTAAAAGGCCTTACAGTCGAGTCATTAGACAGCAACAGTGAAATGATTGTCAAAAGAAGAAAACTTGCAAACAATGACTTCTTTTAGAATGAAATACGATGCCCCTAATCCAAGCACAGTTTTAGTGGTGCCTCTGTTTTACTCGGGAGTCACTAAACCACTGTGAATTCCCCATCTCCATCAACACGTGGGCCAGCTGCCAGCCTAAGATTTCACATTCCGGGGGCAGCATTTCCTATTTACTCAGCTCCCCATGGGCAGTAGCGTACAACACACTGCGTGTTGCTTTCCCTGCCCTGCTTCTCCAATTAACGCGATTTCCCCTTTCTCCGAAGGAGACAAATAGTGCAGTTTAGGGGTTCCTACAGGGTGCGAGCAGGAGGTTTGTTGCATTCTGAGAGAAAGGGTGATTCTTGTGGCTATTATTATTTGTATTTCAGTAATAACCAGAGATGCCAGCCAGGCGCCTCCCTTTGATGTGTTCGGGAGTGTACAGAGATAGAGAATCATAGAATGGTTAGAGTTGGAAGCCACCTTGGAGATCATTGTGTGCCAACCCCCCTGCCCTGGGCAGGGACACCTCCCACTAGAGCAGGTTGCTCAAAGCCCCATCCAGCCTGGCCTTGAACACCTCCGGGGATGGGGCATCCACAGCATCTCAGGGCAACTGCGCCAGTGTCTCACCACTCTCACAGGAAAGAATTTATTCCGAATATCTAATCTAAATCTCCCCTCTTGCAATTTAAAACCATTACTCCTTGTTCTGTCACTGCACTTCCTGACAAAGAGTCTCTCCCCAGCTCTCCTGTAGGCTCCCTTCAGATATTGGAAGGCTGCTGAGGTCTCCCCTGAGCCTTCTCCAGGCCGAACAACCCCAGCTCTCTCAGTCTTAAAATCTGATGCACTTTACGACCTTTTAAGACTTTTACTTCCCTGCCTTGACCATTCTTTGAAGCAAATACTACGTAAAATACAGTAGGAAAACCAAAGTTGTTCTCTGAACCGGGCCATTTTCCTGTTTTCTATCCTCACCCCGCAGAGCTCTTTTAAGTTCAGGACGGCGGGAGTTCGTTACAAAGGTTACAAAGCCTGAGGCCACGGGGAGGGCCGGCTACCGGCCGATGCGAGCCCTGCCCGGCTCTGCGGAGCCCGGGGCTGACTCAGCTGGCCGGTAGCCAGCTGGAGGGGGGCGGTGACCACCGGGGACGGCGGGAGCCCGCCTTGCACTGATCGATCGCCGCGCCTCCACCCCGCGGCCGGCTCCGCCCCGGCGGCGCCCAGGCCGGGAACTACCGTTCCCAGGGAGCCGCGGGTCGGGTCAGGCCGGGCCGTGCGGCGGCGGCGGGAGCGGGCCCTGCCCGGGGAAGGGGGGGGGGGGCGGCGCGCCGCAGGATGGAGAGCCCGGCGGTGACCTTCACGCTGGCCTACTTGGTGTTCGCCGTCTGCTTCGTCTTCCCCCCCGACGAGGTGCGCTCGGCCGGGCTGACGGTGCAGAGCCTGCTGGCCGCCTGGCTGGGCAGCGAGGACGCGGCCTTCGTGCAGTACCACCTGCGGCGCAGCACCGGCACGCTGCTGGCACACTCCCTCCTGCCCCTGGGTGAGCCCCCGCCGCCGGGAGGGTTTCCCGGGGTGTGGGGGGTTGCGGAGGGGGGGGGTGGTTGCCATGGGCAAGTCGTCGCGGTGGTGGGAGGGAGCCCTCAACCTGGAAGGGGCGAAAGGGAGACCCGCCGCCGGGCGGGAGCAAAGTGGGTGGTTCCTCGCCCTGTGTCCGTGGGCCGGGGGCACGCAGGTGTGGGGGGAATCGGGTGACGCGATACGTCTTGGAAATACAGTGTTTTAGTATCGCTCAGGCTGCTTTGCAGCGTGCGCCCTAAGCTTTGTAACTTGTTGGCTGCGTCTGCCGTGCAGGCAATCGCATGCGGTTACAAAGGAAAAGCATTTTATTTAACCAGCGAGTTCAAATCGGCTTCCTTTAGCCTTATAATACTGCTTAAAGTAAGTGTCATCTTGTGGGTAATTTTATTTAACCTGCAAATTCACATCCGCTATGGCTGCATAATTATGGTAAAAGCCAATGATAGGTAAGAATTTACCTCAGGTTGCTTAGGACAAGAGGCTTGAATTTGAGTTATCATCCAGAAGTACAACAGCTCTCCAGGGGGTGAGCTCACTGGTTAGATAACTGCATGAGTCAGGGTATGTGTTTATCCATGTGCTTAATTGCTTTTTGAAAGTAAGTCTTCTTCCTTACAGGTTATTACCTTGGTATGTGCTTTGCTGCACCTGAAAAACATCTTTGTTTTTTCTACTTGGCTTCAAAAGGATGGAAAACTTTCTTCTTCTTTGCTGTCCTCTTGCCAGCAGTCACCAGTGCCCTGGCATATTATTGGTCTCGGAAAGGTTGGAATAATCATCCATTAGCCCGAACGCTCGCTCTTCATGCTCTCCCGCAGTCAGGTTGGAGGGCAGTAGCTTCTTCCATCAATACAGAATTTAGAAGAATCGACAAATTTGCTACCGGAGCCCCAGGAGCAAGGGTGATTGTTACGGACACGTGGGTGATTAAAGTGACCACCTACTGTTTACATGTTGCCCAGCAGCAGGACATTTATTTGACAGTGACAGACTCCAGACAGCATGAACTCACCCCAGACTCTAATATGCCTGTGCAGTTCCTCACCATCCGTGTTGCCAGTATTAATCCCTACGTGAAGGCATTTGATATCCGGTAAAATAACTACCCTGTTATGTTATATATATACTGTTTGATGGTGCTAATGGAGTGCTTTTGCAGCAGATCTGCAGACTCCTTGGGGTCTTGTCTCTTCTTTTTTGTTCCCTGCCTGGTGTTCAGAGGTGCTGTATGCACCATTCTGCCATGCAGTACAGTGAAAAAAGGCTGTTTAGAAAGATTTGTGCACCTACAATATCAAATGCACAATGGTTAACAGAAGGACTACCCTGTTTGATCCATTCCCAGAAAAGGGATTGTGCTGGATGCAGAAAGAAGTAACTGGAAAAACTTATGTAAAAGATGAAGAACAGGAATGAAAGGGAGATGGTTGTTTTTCTAAAACTGTCTGTTGTTCACCCATTACTGTTGGGTTTTTTTTTTGCCTTCTGCTCAAGGCTCATAATTTTGTCACTGCTCATAAGAGTTTTGCTGAGCTCCTGCAAGCTAACTGCCCCTAAAGCAAGGAAGTAATTTTGGTTGATTTCTGATTTGTGTGGTTTTGTAGCAGTAAATTATACCAAACATGCTGTGAACTATTAGGGCTTATTTTCAGAGGCCCATGCTGTCTTTTTCAGCAGTCTTTTTGTGTAGCTCGGCAAAAGTACAAATTCTGCAGAAACCCATAATGCCAATTAGAATGGTGCTAAAGCTTTTGTTGTTGTATCATTAAAAGGAATACACAAAGCCATATACTAGTGCTCTTAAAACTGCATCTTTGAAAAGGCATTTAGGTGTCTGTTGGCTGTAAATGTACATGTCAGCATTGTTTATTTCCTAGGTAATTAAAAGCAGGCAGATCTCCAGACTTGTAGGTGAGCAGAAGGGTCCTGGCAAGCAGGAAGGCATGGAGGTGTTTGTTAGATAACCAGGTGAACAGAGCTCACAATGAGAGGTTAGTTAAGGTGAACGTGACAATCTTAAAAGGAAACTTTTATAGTCCTGTGAGAGTGGTGACCAAAGAAGTATTAAACAGCTAATGATTTTCTTCTGTAAGTGCTTCACTGACAGAGTGATAAAAATGCATCCCCAGCTGAGGAAATCATTGCTAAAGGCAGTTTCTTTTAGGGGAAAAAAAAAAAAAAAGTCCAAACCCCAACATTTTGTTTTGTGGATAAACAGAGCATCACTGAAAAGAGTGCCTAAAAAGTCTTGCGATAAGATGAACCAGAAGTAATAAATCTCTGCTAAAATGGAGCCATACAGGATTTAAGAAAAGTTCCATAGGACCAAATTCCCTAATTAAGGATGTACAATCATTGCATATATACAGAATCAGAATTAGATATAGTGGGATATTTCTTGAAGAAAAATGCTTTTGTGTAGGTAGGCCGTGTTTCTCTGTGAGTTCAAAGTGATTGATTTTTCAATCTGGATACAAAGGTCTCTGTTATTTGCACAGATAGTATTTGCTAACAAACAGCATAATCCTGTAAAACAATGGAGATCACCGGGAGCTGAAGCTAAGCCAGTATTTCATTGTGCTGGGCTCTGCAAAGTCAGCGAGTGGTAGGAAGAATGAGGAATTGCAGGGCAATGTTGCCAGGGCTTCTCCATGAAAGCTGTTTAACGAGTGGAAACATCGAGCTGGGGAGTTCTGAATCTGCAGTTCAGAACTATTAGGTTAAAAAGGGGTAACCACAGTCACGTGTCACTACAGGATCTCCACAAGGCCTCGTGTGAAACACAGCTGGTTACAGCCTTAAATCAAAGTGTAAATCACATCCAGCAGCTGCTTGTAACCTTTGTGAAATCTCATGTTTTATTTAAAATTGTGTCATAAAATCACAGCAACTGATACCAATTGATATTCTTCTGATACTTACATGTACTATATCACCATGTGATACATGCCCCATGATATAACTCTGATTTCTGTTCTCAGGGGTTTAGCATTTAGATATGGTGTAAGTAAATAGGCATTAAAAATGTGTACAGAAATTGTGCATGTAGTACTTTACTACATGTTTTATGTTAACTGTATTGATTTTGTTCATGCTGATTGCTTCAAAAGCCTGCCGTTATTTTTGTGTGATGTTTCAGTACTCTTTTGCATATCCTGTTGGCAATCTGACACAGAGGTGGAGGACATCCTCTTCTGTTTTCTTAAGTTGTGTCAAAGCCAACAGCAAAAGAAAACAAAATGCTCACTATGTATTTATTCTGAATCGTATGTACCAACCTAAATAATTTTTCTGTGGATTTACTTCACCGGTCACAGAATCACAGAATGATAGGGGTTGGAAGGGACCTCTAGTGATCACATTAACCTCTGCAGTGTATTAGCAAGGTGTTTGAATGCATAATCAAGATAACATTTTGTTCCATGCCTCCTTCTTCAGGTTGAACTCCACAGAGTATGGGGAGCTCCGAGAAAAGCTCCGTGCTCCCATCAGCAATGCAGCTAATGTTGTGATCCATCAAAGCCTTAGTGATTTATTTCTAGAAACCTTTACATCTCTGGTGGAAATTAACCAGACATATTCTGTTCCAAGCACTCAGGTAAGACTTTCTATCCACTGTAATAATTATATTTTTCAATATACAGGTGAGCCTGTGATTACTTTGTAATTGATAACGATATGATAACGATATGGGGATTGGAAGGGACCTCTGGAGATCATCTAGTCCAATCCCTGAACTGTTTACTTATGGCTGATACAGGCTAATTAGTAAGAGAAGTCACCATCAGGGGATTAACCAAAAAGTTTTATTAAACACTGATTAAAGAATGATAGAACAAAGATTAAACAATATTATTAAATGATGATTATTAAATATTAATTAAACATTCTTCAAATGGCAAGTAAATGGCTATTAAACAGTAATTACATGGCAGTCAAACGCTCTACTACTTACTGCACTCCTAATGATTAAGTTTGTATACAATATGCTTTATATCTAACCTAAAATGTTGCTTACCTTGCTGTAGAAAAGAGATGCTGGGTAAGGGATCTCTAGACCTGGAGGAGTAACCTTAAGAGGCATCCTACCCAAGGGGAGATCACTGCTCTGCAGGAGACCTCAACAGGCTCGGGAGGGGGAGTTTGGAGAGGGGCTACAGATATTTACAGTATAAAGTAATTGACTCGTAGTTAAACTCCCCTTTGAGGGTGTGCTGTAGCACTTGTAGTTTCACCTAGTTCCATCTCAGGCTGGCACCATTAGCTCCTGGTAAGATGTAGCCTAAAATCCTTAACTTCCTGAGAAATTATGGCCTCAAACAACATCTCAAGGCATGCACAGCAGGGCTGACTCCGGTCCAGCCCCTTGTCAGTGATGCCTGGACCAAAGTGCTGTTCACTTCAATGTAGTTCTGGCTGCTGCTTTTGTTCCTGCTATGGGGAGATGAACTGTATTGTGAGTATTACATTTTTTTGAGACGTGAGAAACAGCATAGTGGAAGAGAGTCCCCTATAATGTTTTCCATAAAATTTATGCTTGAAAACATTTGGAAATTATGAGGTTACATTTCCAGAAAGCTGCTGGGAAGCTAGAATCACAGCTGCTGCTACTGTTCTTTAGGTAGTTTGCTCCATTACAGCTTGTTTTTCTAGACAGCCAGGTTTTGTTGGTTCTTGTGCTGAAATAAATTCATGATTCTTAATTGGGGCTTGTTTTAATTGTAAATAACACCCTGGAGTCCTTCTTTCAGTAATATTTGCAGAGAGCTGGTCATTGGTATACTTGTGCTGCAATCAGAAGTGTGACTAGAGCACTGCTCAATATACCAGAGGTAACTAAATGAACTAGGTCTGGTGACCTTGCAGTGAGTCTGTCTCAGATGTTCCAGCTGATGGAGTGAGTACTTGATATCTTTGGTAGGGTCATGAAGCTTGTGTGGTGTCTTGACTGTATGGTTACGTGAACTACCTAAAATAGAATTGGATCAGGTAAGTCTGCATGTAATGTGCTTGTGTGTTCTGATTGCAGTGCCAGTGTACAGTGAAAAGAGGTGTTCAGAGTAAAGAGAAGGTACTATTCACATGAGAGATTTGCTTTCTTGAAAGGCTTTTATTTTGTGATGTACTTAAGCGTCAGCTGAGGTCACTGAATTTTGGTTTGACATTGAGTGATAAATAACATCAGACGTTATGATATGGACACTAAAAATACAAATGGGATTTTTCCCTATTCTGAAGCTCCGTGAATAAGTTGAAAAAGTTAGTGAACCTTTCTGTGCTAGAGTTTTTCCTGCCTATAAACTAAACTAAGCCCTAATTTCACAAGTTAAAGCTGATCCAGCTTCTGGAAGAATCAGTCCTGCTTCCTGCACTCTCCTCATACCCCTGTTGGCACACGATTTTTTTCTGCCGTGAACCTGGTTGGGCAAGTAATCGAGGTGAAAAGAGGTAAAGAAAGATGACTAGTTTTCATCTGGATCCACTTCCCAGTCAAGCTGCCTATGTGGGTGAACAAACACTAGAAGGGAAGAGACACAGGAGGCGGGAACTAGAGATGACAAAGCAGAGCTCTTTCTTGTCACTCCGATATCAGGATGAATAGGATCCAGGTCTCCAAGCCCATTCAGTGTGGCATCTTTTGGACTTTGTCAAGGTCTGGGAGACACACAGGAAATGCTAATTATTAGTTGTAAAACACTTCATAGCAAGATGATCTCCCTATATGCAACTGCAAGTTCTTATGGCATAATTAATGGTGCAGAAATATAAATTATTCCAATATTATTTAAAAAAAAAAAAAGTAAATTTCTGGCCTTTTAAGATGAGTGCCCATTGTGTTAAGTAGAGCCCTGACCTCCTCTGTTATTTATGTCTTGGAAGATAGGAACAGCCATTTCGTGTAATAAGTGGTAAGAACTGATTTCTTTATTTGCCTTACTTTATATTGGTATGTCAGGTTTTTTTTTTAAAATGGTATTTCTGAATGATAAAGATGGCTGCTTGCTTACCTTGCTCTGGCTGCTGTGCTCTGGGAACAGGTGGAGTTCTTCAGATGGAAAAAGAAGGTTTATTTTCAGTTGTTTTTATTTAATCAGTCTCAGGTAGCAGTTCTGGGTTTTCAGTTTAAAGAGATTAGGTGGTGTTCTAATAGCACAGGGCTGTGGAGACTGCAAGCCTTCTCTGTCTTCTGGTGGGGCAGTTCTGCCTTGAGGCTCTGCCCAACTCAGGCTCTTGCTGTGCTTGCGCCCAGGTAATTTTGGAAAAGCAATAACAGAAACCACTCTGTGCAGTTCATAATTTTTGCTGTTTTTCCTCTCCTTTAGGAGCTGGAGCCATGCATAGGGTGTATGCAGACTATTGCTAACATCAAACTCATCAAGAACTGCCAGGAGCCCAACGAAGGGGACTGCCAGCAATGCTACTGCCGCCCCATGTGGTGCCTCACCTGCATGGGCAAATGGTTTGCCAGCCGACAGGACCAGCAGCACCCAGAGACCTGGCTGTCGAGCCAAGTGCCTTGTCCCACTTGCCGAGCCAAATTTTGCATTTTAGATGTTTGCATAATACGATGAGTAGTACTTGGGTATGTTTAAACTTTTAAAATTTGACTGTATTTCATACTGGATTTGGTTAAAAGGCCTGTTTGAATTGTTTGAGGCCTCGCGTTCTACAGAGGTGTGAAATCCAAAGGTTTCTTTTACAGTGCTGAAAACAGACACAAATCTTTTCAGTTCTGCTCCATTTCAACCCATATCTTTGGTTTTTATTCACCAGATGTTAGTTTCTGCATTATTATTTTTTAAAACATATTTTGCTTTCTTAAGTCCTTCTTATGGATGGAATAAGCGTATCCTTTTATATTTGCAGTGCTATTCTCTTTTCAAGTTTTAACGTAGGTTAAATTCTTAAAATTTTAAAATTTAACTCTGGTTTTGATTCTTTAGGAAAGGGCTAACTGAGAAAACTGCTTTGATTAGACTTCATTGATACTTTTGTTCTTCTTTAATTCATTTGTAAAGCTCTTACTGATCTTTGCAAGTGTTCACCAAACAAGTGGACCAATTGTGTTCCTTCTGCTGGTCCCCTCCATTTAGAGAGGGGATCAGTTTCTGTAGATTAAGGAATTTAATCCCCGACAATGAACAACTTCCCTAGGGACCTTTTATCCCATTAATCTGCCTTTAGTTTAATTTTTGATGCATGTATTTATTTCAGCAATAGAAGGATTCAGAAACATACCCCATTTACCTACACTGCTAATGGTATGCGTTGTTAAACCTGTTGGTTTCCAGGAGCTACACTGCTTAGGGTTTCAATTCTGTTTAGGTGGTAGATTTTTTTTGATACATTTGAAGAGAGTGCAGCAGACACCTGAACTGTCTGAATACTCTAGAAGAATGCTCAGCTATTTCAAAGTCTGTGAGCTTTTTTTAAAGGGTAACCTTTCTCCTGACAGAGATGCCAGTATCACAGAGGTACATGTTGCTGTGAATGCAACATGTTGCACCTCAAGAATGCCATTATTAACTAAAGCTTTTTGGGCTTGCAATTCAAAGGCTGATGCACGCTTCTTGATCTGCTCTGCATCAGAATAATTAGTAAATTAAAAGAAAAGCATTTTCCATACATTTAAAAGAGCCCTACTCTTAGACCTAAGTGTACTGCTTAGTGTTCTAGCTGTCCATCACACCCTCCAATGACCAGTCATTTGGTATACTGCTTGGTGAAAGCCTCGAGCTGCTGGAGAGTGTGTGTTTTGAGTTCTTACACTGACCTGTGCACTGCAGATGCTTGCTTGGGTTGCCCATCTTAGAGGAGCATTAACCTCAGGCAGAGAGGTGGGTCAAATAGAGAAAGGAAAATTGTAATGCTTTGATCTAGAAGATTAAAAGCCCTAATAATTCCCACCTGTGTAGTCAAAAAGGAACTTACCAGTAAATCACTAGTGTAGAAGACATGCAATGGTTAACTGAAAATGTCTTGATTACCATGGTAGGCAGAACTGCAGAAATAGGTGGCAGAATGTTAAAAACAGTGAAGTACTGGAATCAGCCATGAAGGATTGCACTGGTCTCAGCTTAGCTACAGGTTGTGTGGTGAATGCACCAAACTGCACTTAGAACCAGCCATCCAGGAAATGGTTACGAATGTCCCTGCAAGCCATGTTTTGGAGAGGGATAAGGAATTGAGAACAGATTGGGCAGGATTATTTGAGAACTAACATACAGATTCTGTTGAGGTGTTTTTGTTTGTGCTTTTTTAATAATATGCACTTAAAGTGCAAACTGTTTGGGTTTAAGGACACTAATTGCTCATATCTCAGTTGTTGCATATAAAACATTTGCTATGCAATTATTTGCACTACCTATTAATAAGGGTGATTATTTTGTTTTTCATCTGTTCTGGATTGTAGATAGTGAAAATTTGACACTGAGACTGGATTTGTCTCTCTTTCCCAATGAGATCTTAAGTGGCGTGTCCCTCTTCATCTGCATAGGATTAAATTGAGTTCCTAAGTTTCAAACAGGTTTGTCAACAAGTCTGAAAATTAATAAAAAATCTAGGCAATGATCAGTGATTGAATTGAAAATATTTTCTAGTGCCTCTGTGGGAAAATTATTTGGAAGTCTGAAATGGTCAATGCAGGACTTTTTAACCTTTGTAAGACTTTCACGGGGCTGGGTGGTGTCATCTGACACCTACCTCCTTGTTACACAGCAGCCTTTATAAATAAACATTATGTACAGTTTACTTCTGGAAAGTTTACACATCGTGGCACAGATATAAGGGATGTGGTCCTTGAAATAGTTGCAGAAGAGAGAATAGGATTTTGGAGTTGTGGTTTTGCCAGTGGCAGTCCTTCAGTTCCTGACAGACATCCAACTCTTTTCCTGTTTGAAATAAAAATATTTATTGTAAAGATGCGTGAAGTTAAAATCCTAAAGGCCTCGAGAAACTTAAGATAATAGATACATGCAGTTGCAGGTGGTTTTATACAAGAAAAACAGGTCAGCTGCCAATAGTATCCCATGTATTAAGAGCTTTGGTCTCCTAGCTGCTTGTGCAGTGGAGTCGTGTTTTATGGAAATCTACTTTTAATTGATTGGAAGTTTTCATTTCAGAGGAACTTTGCTTTTATTTATCTTACTTCCTTTGACAGTGTAACAGTATGACAAAGTAGCAGTCATAACTGTACAATACTCTTGCATCTTTTAATGGTAGTGCTCTATCCACAGAAGTGCCTCTTAGAAAATTTAGTAATAATTACCAAAATAAAGTTATGATTTATGTTAATAATAGTGTCTGGCTTGTATTCCTTAAAACAAGCACTTTTTTCCCAAGTTGAAGTTTCTCAAAGTAACCTGGCAGGCCTCCAAAGTTGTAAGCTTCTTAAAAGCTGTGCTAGAGATCCAACTTGTTAAAAATCCATGTGATCTATTCTTCTTACAGACAGTAGGAGAAACCATGCCCTCTCCCTGCACAGTCACTTGATACCTTATTTGTCTTTAATAAATCATTGATCATGAAAATAATAGAGTACAAAAATAGGCATTTGTCTTTGTAACAGCTTCAGGTCACCATCTGAAGAACCACTTTCACATATAGGGCTGTTTCTAGAGAAGATCTCTGTTTGCAGTAAAAAGAAATACATTGCCTCCCACCCAATCTTGGTATGTTTCTTAAACATAAGGATAGGGTTTAGAATCAGTCTTTTTACAGCACTTCTCCAAGAAAAAACCAAAATGAACTAAAAAAAGTAATGTGATGGGCTAAAATATTTACTTCAAGAATTTTCTTGAACTATTAGTGATTTTGTGTTGCTTTTTCAGTGGTGTGTATGCTTTTCCACATCACTGACTTCTGGGTAGGCAACGTTAGTCATCTGAAGTATGTTATGTAAATGTAATGTCATTACAATAAGACAATCTATATGTGGATGCAAAGTGTCAGTGTAAATACCCCATATGTGTGTATATATATGTATAGTCTGAATTTCACTCTGTGCTGCATCTGAACAGTTGTTTCTAAAAACATGGGCTGTGGCTATATTATTTATTTCCACAGTCATGTTATTTCTGTAATTGTAGCATTCCAGAAAATATTGGCAAAGTATGTTATCTGTTGATTTTAAAGGTTAACATAGTTTGCTAATTAAAAAAAAAAAAGGCATTTTGTCCAAACAGGACATATTTTGAATCCATTGTATGAATGCAGTTTTTTACCATGAGGCTTGCCATAACTTGAAACCAAAATACCAGGTTCCTGTGTGATCTCTTCAGTATTTTTGTTGTGTTGAAAGTTGGTGGACTGTAGCTGTGTACCATCGCAGTCAGGCTACACCGCAGTCAAGACGTAACTGACTCAAGTTCGGAGTGCCGTTTCTTAAATGTTGACTTTTGAGATCTTTATGGAGTTGAGATATAAATATTCAAGGTCTTACATACATTGCAAGACATTTTTCTTCCAAAGATATACCACAGGGTTTGTTATTTGCGGTTTGGCTTTGGTTTTTTTTTTTTAAAAACTTAGATAGTGAACCTATTTTAAAAAGGAACAGTATTATTTGGATAGCCTTTATGGAAAAGGCTTAATGAATACATGTAGTTAATCTTAAAAATTCTCTGAAGAGCTGAATAAAAATGGAACTGGTTTTACTAAGACTTCTGGTTTTCATTTTAAAGTTATGTTTACCAGTTAAAACTCTGTATGGGTGGAAATAAGCCTGATGTAACTGTCTATGATGTTCTAGCCGAGAACACATGAATACAAAGAAGGCTTAAATTCCTCTGCAGGTGGACCTGGTGACTCCTTTGAATTTTCCTGCTATAACCTGAATACTGAGGGTGGCATAAATTAAAGGGGTGTAAAATCTCTGCATGGATCTCAGGGGAAAAAAAAAAACAAATACTTTCCACAGCCATCAGGGGGAAGGAGTGACACTTGATGTCAAGTCATCAGGTGACTGGAGAAGTGTCTTTCCAGGGAGGCACTGGCGTGTAGCAACAATCTGCCCTGCATAAAACAGATGATTTATTTTTTTTTTTTTAATTGCGGCATTGCTTAGCTACGTTAACGAGCACCAGCAACAGCAGGCGGCGTTGGTGGTGTATTCCATGGATGTGGGGCACGTTTCCCTGGAGCACACGCCCTGGCGCCCATCAGCCCCCTCTGCCCAGCTGATTTTGGGTCACCACATCTCGCAGAGGACGAGCTTGCCCAAATCCAAGCGAAGCTGACGCGTGAGGTAAGGCGCCGGGGCCGGAAGGGCGGGCGGAGCGGGCCTGGGGCTCCGGGGCGAGTGGGAGGCCGTGAGGGGTAGCCACGCGACGCCTTCCTCCCGCCCTCCCTCACCGGCTTTTCAGCAGGAGCAACGCATTTTCGCTCCCCGCCACGCTGAACGGACGCTCTCCCTCCACAGGCCTTTCCCGGTGGCGGCACCATGATACATCCCTCGCTGATCTTTCGGCGCGTGCGCGACCGCGCCGCCGCTGCACGCCCCCCTGGGCGGGGATGCCGCGCGTGCGCGCTGCACACGGCACCACCCCTCCCCCGGAGGAAGGGCCGCGCCTGCGCGGTGCCTCACGCCGCGTCGGGGGCGCAGCCATGTTCGGCCGTGGTGGCGGCGGCGGAGCTGCTCGCCTCAGACATGTTTGGCCGGCAGCGGGGCCTGCCGCAACACGGTGGCGGTGGGGAGCCGGGCGGGCTGCGCAGGTGAGAGATGCCGTGGAGGGTCGAGGGGGCTGAGGAGTCGGGGAGAGAATGCTATTGCTCCGTCTGTAAAGCCGCCGGGGCTCCGGTGTCTGGGCGGGCGGGGATGTGGCGCTGCCCCTCCTGGCTGAGGGAGTCTTCTTGCCGAGCGAGGCGGCTCCGCTGTCTTCTGGCAGCGGGGAGGGAGTTGGGGTGGGGATAAGGGGTGGCAGCGGGGTGTGGGCTCGGATGAAGCGCCCCGCCTTGGGGAGTGCAAAGCGCAGGAGGTACCCGAAAATACTGCGATATTTCCCTAGTATTTTCCCCAGTATTTTCAAATAGTGTTGTACGTAAGGCGTGCTAGTTGTTGTGCTTTTTTGGGTTTGGAGTTTTTTGTTTGTTTGTTTTTTTCATTTATTTTTTTCTGTCTGTGTTTTTCAAGTCTTTAAATTGAATCGCTGTTGGGGGTGAGAAAGCTTTTATCCATGCACTGCTTTTGCAGAAAAGGAATGGGTTGAAAGAGTCCTTTTGCCTAGGTCCGTGATTCAGAGTTAGCTATTTGTGGTAACTTTGAGCCCTCAGGGAGCAGGGAACTCCCAAAGCCAGTCAGGGTGGAGGAGGAAGCAAAAGAAAACATAGGTTGTTAATCCAGGCTTAAAATAACAGAATCCTTCCTTCCCTCTCGCTTGCTGGCTTAAAAAGTGCAGCAGAGATCTCGCACATATAGAACAGTATCTTTACTGTTTACTTGCATATGCAGCACAACGGTATATTTATGGTGTGGATCTGCAATATAGGGTGATTCTCCGAGGCAGGTTGTGGCTGATCTGCAGGTGTGGTCCTTGGCCCAGAAACCAGGTCTGGTGTCAGCAGATGCTGTGACAGTGTTTTGTTTAGTAACCTATCATCTATGATGCCAAAGCCACCAGAACTCAGGAGGAAAATGTAGATAGCTCTTAATCCTTAAGCAATTTCTTGTTGTCCTTCCAGCATGTTGCAAGTGCCCCACTCTAGCTCCTTGGTGAGGACTCCACTGTGTCTGGTAAAGAATTCCCAGTGTAAAAGTGTTTCCCCATAAACATTTGGCCTCCTCTCCTTAAACATGCTGTTGTTCTGTGTTGAAGTGATGTTTCTGCATTTGCCTGTTCCACGAGTTTAGTGACGGATAGAATGGTATATAAATGTCAAATAACACGTTGCTGACAGAGAATCTGTGAACATTGGCATGTCAGCAGTGCCATAAACTGGTGACAGTCTTCAGTTGTTGGGGTTTTTTTTCCCTTTTTTATTTGCAGATAGAGAAAGCATATACTTTTCATTGTCTAAATAGTGATGGTTTAAAATTCTGATGTCTTAACTGCATTAGTCAAAGATCTTTTCTCAGCAATTGCATTGTCTAACACCTTTCTTAAGTTAGTGTAGCCTGAATGAGTAAGTTGATGCACATCGTAAATTTATGCCAAATAGGCATTTTATAACTATACATGATGATATTCAGATTGTCCCTATTTGTTTTGTATAGTCAATGTTAAGAGCGACTTGATTTCTGATGAAAATTCTTATTTTCTAGTTCTCTGCAACATCCCCACTACTGGCATCAAGAACAGAAATGTACAAGCTGGAATGATTCAGGTTCTTCCGTGTTTGATGAATGTCAATGTAGCCATTTAGGCCAATGTTTGGAGAGGTACGTAATAAATATGAAGTTTATTTAAATATTCACTTTGCTGCACTCCTTTCTTTAGGAATCCAACAAAGCCTTGGGTGTGATTAGATTAAATGTTTTCTAATAATGCAGTAGCAGAGTTAGCAAATGATACCTGCATTATGCAGAGTAGACCATTCAATTTGGCTAATTGAAATACATGCCATAGTATCAGCAAGTATTCCATATGAAAGAGAGAAATGATATATACTGGTGCAGTAGTTTAGGCCTTTATTGCTGAATTCCATATTAGTATAAAACTCCTCTTGAAGCAATATGCTGTTACTTCTGCTTTGCTTACACATCGTTGTGTGGGGGTAAACCAAGTTTGTCTCTTTACTTGACAGTGCACTCAGTATATTCAGCTGTACTGCAGTTTTTAGTAATTGTTTGTTTTTCATAGTCCAGTACCGAGATGATTTGAGATTATATCAAATTTTATAGGTAGGTAGTTCCAGGAGTGTTTTGCTTTGGTTTTGGATATTTTAGACTGCAGACCTCAGGTGGAAGAAGTGGCTGTGGTTGGTATTTTAATGTCCGATAGAAAATATGAAAAGTGATGAATACTTGGGTATCTGCAGAAAACTGAGTAGGATGTAAATTAGAAGAGATTAAATATTTTAATGAGGGCACATGAAAACTTTTTAAGATAATATATACATTTCTGAGTATTACATTATATGAAGATAATTCTAATTTCTGATGGCGTGTTTAATATTGTTTCAGTTAATAAATGAATCTTTTGAAGAGCTTAGGAAAGACCTGGTATTCAGGAGTGGTTTCTATGTCTTTGCTGTCTTAAAAAAATAGTAACAGTGAATCAATCTGGATGTGCTAGGAGTATTTTGTGTTTCTTTTGATGAGTAGATGCGTTCTTTCATAGTGTGGAATCTTTGTCGTGTTAAAATGGTATTGGCAGCATAGACAGTAGATTCATCTGTGCATGTAACACTGTTTAGGAAAGTAAGACTATCAGCTTAATATGCTTCTGCAATATATTAATATTGAGGCATTAATATGGAAAGAAGTGGAAAGACTGAAAGGATAAGTTTTCAGTGCTTCAGAATATTACAGCATGCTACACTTCCCACTTACTTTTTGTTAAGTTAGTGAAGAACCTGGTGTTTCTTCACTCAGAACATCAGTGATCCAGCTGATTATTTAAGTAAGAGATTCCTGGCTCCCTTTTTGACTTTATACAGCAAAGTTTACATTCTTGAACTAAGTGCTTCCTGGCTTTACCAGCAGAGTTTACTTTATTGAAATGATATGTTGGGATATGGTGTCTGACAAAGTGTTGTTCTGCTGATGTGATGGGCATTTTTCTATTTCTTAAGCATTTTCTCTGTCCTTTACAAAGTCCTTAGCTGATGACAGAGAGCAGCTGATGATTTTGACCTCAAGTAATTTTTTTTTGCTTTTTGTTGGAATTGGCAGTATTGAGAAGGTCCTCTATTAGAAGAGAGAAGCATTTGCATTGGCTGAGCTGGGAGTATTTTTAGAGATGGTCTGATCTACATTCTAACATGAAGTTCACTTCATGAGCATTTTCTTTCCCTGCAAAGTGGAACTGATAATCTTACATTGCTGATGAAGGCAACTTGAGCTGAAATGTTTTAATTTGTTTGACTTTGAACTGAAATAGAGCAGGGGTATGCCCATGCCGTCACAGTTGTGGAGCTGTTTTTGTCCACTATTGAAATTTCTGTTCATTAAATACATTATGAGCATCAAATGTTCGTATTGAGTTCTTGCTGTTTTCCAGCTCTGCGTCACCAGAATATCCCAGGCCTCTTTCTAGTTGCACCGACTGGGAAGACAGAATTGAAGAAGGCAAAACAATGAGGACATCAAATAAAAAAATGACAAAGTAGGTATTGAATAATTCTTAACTATTGTTACATTGGTTTTAGAAATAGCCATCTGATGATCTCCAGCTACGTCAGATGCATTAATGAAGATTTGAAACAAAACACAGCCAGGATGTTTTATGAGAGTAGCACTGAGAAGTCTTTTTCAAAAGCTACTTGTATGATCATTGCATATTATCTTTTTTTCTCAGCTTAAATTGCATATTCATTAAAGCTTTCCGTAAGAGAAAGTTATGGATAACAAAAATAAAAAGGAAAACCAACCCTTGAGGATTATAGAGAGAAATGGCTATTAAATCATTCAAGCTAGCTTCCTTTATACTATCCATCTTCATTTTATTGATTTTAAGCTCTTTCATAGTTATATTAAGAAGTTGTTATACATATATGCAATAATCATGTATCATTTGACTTGCTTGTTACATGACTAGCTATATGTTTCTAGTAAGGCAGCTCTAACATTGGTAACCTTGGGTGTATGTTTACTTGTTACAAACCTGAGCAATTAACTTGCAAAAATTACTATTTTTGTTGTAGTGATTTGATTAGCATAACTCTCACTTCTGTAAACCAGTGAAGTAAGAATTATACTCTATCAGAATAAGAATACATGCAGTTCTAAAGTATGTGTTTATATAACTTGTAAAATTATTAAGGTTCTTTTCAACTTAATTCTAATTTTTATTTTTAAGCTCTGTATCAAGTGCTGCTGCTAATCCAGCTGAAAGGGAAACAGATGAAGTGGTTCTGAGGAGAAGACAAAAACAGATCAATTTTGGAAAGAATACCCTTGCATATGACAGATACATTAAAGAAGTTCCAAAGTAAGTTGCGTTATGTTGCACATTTCCAAATAAACTCTTATTTGTTCTTGATGTGTCTCTAGATTAGCACACAGCTTTAGTTCTCTTAAAATTAAATGAACAGTAAGTGAAGAAAACCTAAATCACTTGATTTTTATCAAAGAGAAGCCAGGTATCTCCTGCATATAAAAAAATTTTACTTGGGGAGAATGTAAAGCTAAATGTTCCCTTTGTGTACTGCTGTTGCTAGTATTAAATATACTTTAGATAAATTCTGTATTTATCAGCTCCCTGTGACAATTCTGCTGATGGTGGTGCTAGGTCAGTGTGAAGTGAATTGATAGCAGAAAATCAAGCTTTGAATGAGGACTGAATAAAGCCTTGTATTTAAGTATTGATAAGGGAAACCAGTCTTCAGTGATTAATCAGTAACTAAAAAATCAAAATCTGGATTTCTTGCTTTCTTTGCCATTCTGCTTTGAGCTTCAGTCTGTGACTTGTGGCACTTAAATCAAGATTTCTTAGCCAGCCCCCTCTGCTTACTGCGGAGCTGTGAAGGTTCAGAAGCTAGTCTATACTAATGTGTGGATGTGCATCTGTGTTCTTGTTCTTTTTTGTTTTGAGGGTTATTCTTTAGATGTCTTTTTCTCAATATGGCTTGCTACTTTTAGTTGCCAGTTTTCTCTGTGTCCTACCCATAAGAGTCTGTTGTGAAACTTGCCAGCCAAGTGCAGTGGACACTGCAAGTTTGTTGTTGAGTGAAACTTGAAAGATTAGACTAGACTACTAAAAATCAACACTAGAAATAGTTATTGATCGTGGATATCACACAATAACATGATGACGTCTTCCGTAGTTTTTCTTTAAAGAGTCTTGAATTGCTTTGTGAATTGTAATTTTGCATGTCACTTTGTCATCAGTAGTAAGACTGCAGCCAGTCTTATGGTGATGCCTGGAACCCGCATAGCTGTGCTATAATCACTTAAATCATAGGTGGAGAATAGGAAAGGGTGAGAACAACATTCAAAAAAAACCCATGGGATAAAATGAAAAAAAAAGAAAAAGCGTTCTGGGTGGCATATTAAGGGAGTCATTTATAATACTGTTCCTTATCAGGGGTCTGTTTATTTTACAGAGTGTTATGGCTAAGTACACTGATCTCTGAAGTTGGTACCTTGAGACCAAGGTACTTTGTGTGATTTAAAACATTATTGTAATATTCTTCCTGCTCCCCCCTGCCTCCCCAGGCTTAAAGCAGACTCCAGTATGGTAGGATTATAAACAGGATTATTTTGTGCTGAAGATATGGTTTGCATGAACTCTCTGTGGGCAGGATCTGGATTTGGGCTACCATCTGAGAAATAGCACTTCCAGCCATTGAACGGTACCAGACAGGTACATTGTTACAGCCTCTGCCCAGTGTAGATTCAGTGGAAAGACATAACCATTTTACCCAAAAAGTGTTGGTACTTTTGCTATGCTCCCAAAATGCTGCTTCAAATTACAGCAATCCCTATTGTAATAACGCTTGGACAACAGTGGAATAAAAGTCTAGTGAAGATACTTAGGGATTGACCCCTGCCAGCAGCCAAGTAGCCACACAGCTACCTGCTCCCTTCCTCTCCCTGGTGGGATGGGGAAAGAGTAGGAAGAGCAAAAGTGGGCAAACTGCTGGATTGAGATAAGGGCAATTTAGCAAGTGAAGGGAAGAAAGGTGGGGGGACAAGCAAGTGAAGCAAATATAATCACTTGCTACCTCCCACTAGCAAACTGGTGCCCTGACAGTCTCTGAGCAGTGGCCACTTTGGAAGACACCTCCCTTTCTTCCTCTGCCCTGTTTTTTATTGCCGAGCATGACATTATATGGTGTGGAATATCTCTTTGGGTAATTTGAGTCAGCTGTCTCAGTGGTTCCCCCTCTTAACTTCCTGCTCATCCTCAATTTATTGGCTGCAGGAGGGGATGGGGCAGAGAAGGTAAAAGAAAAGACCTTAAACGCTGTTTAGCAACAGCCAAAAATTAGTGTGCTGTCAGCGCTGCTTTAACCATACATCCAAAACACAGCACTATAGGGACTGCTATGAAGGAAGTTAACTCCATCCCAGCCAGACTCAGTACAGTACGAAGCACAAAGAAACCACACTGACTCAGAATAACTGAGGTAGGAGAGGCTGGGATACTGCCAAAGGCGTATGAGTTATGTGGCTTCTGATTTGTATTTGTTCATGGGCAGTAGGGATCTGCTTTTGGGAACTGTCAGAGTGCTAGACTGGATGAACCTCTGGTCTTCCTTAGCATGGTATTGTTAGTTGTTGCTTGTGTGGTCTGTTTTTGATAACGTTTTAGAATATAGGCACTTCAGTTATGTGTTTAAAAGTATGAAAAATTTATTTATTATGCCATTGGTGCCTGTGTGATCTGATAAACTTCTTTTTGAGAATGAAAATTTAGATGGATTTCTTTTTAAGAATAAAAACCATGTTCTGAAATAATAAATATTACTGTGTATTTACAGGAATCAACGAATACCAGGAATTCATCCTAGAACCCCTAACAAATTCAAGAAGTACAGCCGTAGATCCTGGGACCAGCAGATCAGGCTCTGGAAGATAGCACTGCACGCCTGGGATCCTCCTACTGAAGAAACCTGGGATCTGCAGCCAGTGTGTGTATGGGTGAATTAAGTTAGCACATCTCCTGCTTTACAGGAGGACTCTATTTCCTTTGGAGCATTCCTAATTGGGAGCAAGAGACACGATCGGGCTCGGAAATTCTCCTTGAATGTCTTGTTTTCCTTTTGAATTCTGTCAGTCTTCAAGATATTCCCATTATTGAGCTTAAATTCATTCCACTAAAGTGCCTTGGGGAGGAAGGTGTTTGGTCTGTCTGTGGTACAATCCCACTGTATGCTTATGCTGATAAGCACAGGGTAAAATTATTTTTCTAGAAAGGGAGAGGCATAAGCAGAAATTCTGAGATTACTGTGACCTTGATAACTTTTCTGTCTTTCCTTTTCTGATGTTGGAACCACCTACTTCTGCAATAATGATATGTTGGACACCTTGAGAACTGTAAGAAGATTAGAGAGAGGTTTCTGTGTTTTCTGCAGGAGAGTGGCAACTGTGTTCAAGATAGAAATTTATTTTTTTTAATATTTTCTCAGAACTTTGAATTCCCATAACAGAGCTAGTTTCACTAACTGACACCACCTAATACTTTACAAGGTCTGGACTAGTAAAGCATGTGAAGAAGTTGAAATCTATTAGCTCTGTAACTACAGCGGGTAAATAGTTTTAGCTGTGTTGTAATTGACCTACAGTAGAAGTTGCAGTTGTTTTGCACCATTTGGATGTCATATGAGATGAGTTATTAATTGCAGCTTAACACTCTTCTGCTTGAAGTGGTAAGATAGATGAGTAGTATATTAAATCCTTTTTTTTTTTTTTTCTTTTCTGTTTTTAGTAGTACAGAACCCTCAGGCAGTTCCCAGGAATGGTTCTGCGAAGATCAGGATGATTCTGGCTCCCTTGTATTTGACGAAAAGCAGAAGAGAACTGACTGTGAAGATGAATGCAGACTGACTGACTACACACCAGAGAGGTATGAGATAAAACTTCTGTGGTTAACTTACTGAAATAATTCAGTACATATTGATGCTGTCAGGTTTTTTTAGGAATTGTTTCATGAGGGAGTGCAGTTAACACTCAGACTGGGAGTTTGGCACTTTTGCTGTTGAATGTAATCTGTTACTGGTACAGAGCATCGAATGGGGAAGAATTAACAGCATTACAGAATATCATGCTTAACAACAGAAACATGAAATGTTTTTTCAGCTTCTCTATTTATTCAGTGGAGTATTGAGGTTTCTTTAAGCACTGTTGGCAAGTGGTTACAGATAGAATAGGATACTTTTTTCAGAAGGATCCTTAATTAATAGTATTCTGTCTGCAGAACAGCAGGTAGATTAACAGTGAAGCACTCGTGCACTTCCCTCTTTACTGAGGTATCTTGATCTGGGGATGTGCGTGAGGAGCTGAAAATCATTCTGCTTCTAAGTTTCTTGTGTGATTGTGACTGGGTTCTCTTTTCAAAATACGGTGGAGTTGTTACCAAAATTTGAGACATTTTCTCTATTTTACACTTGTGACTGAAGAATTATACCTCAAAAGTCTTCCTGTGTAGCATGTGCTGTTATTTTGCAGAACTCTGTTAAACATTAAACAAATGAAAAATGTGCATGTAAAATCTTTTTGCAGTCCCTCTTCTCCTGATTCTTCTCCAGTCTGGAAACGTAGAAAAAGGAACAATTCCGACTCCTCTCTGATTTCAAAGAGCAAAAACCATTATGTGAACATGTACCACACACTGGAAAGGTATGCAAAGATTCTCCCTACAGAGACTCATTGATATTACGAGCTGACTTTAGGTATATGAGTAGTATTTATCCTTCCATTTGTTAATAGCTTTAATTTTATATAAATATGTGCTCGATTTAATCAGGAAAAGAAATCATGCCAGAGCAGTTGTGTTGTATGATAGCAAATATTGACAGTGGTCCATTGCAAAGGTGAAGGGACTTCAGTGTTAGAAGACACAACATAGGTTATTTTCTGTTAGTAGAATTAGGCAATACTAATGTGGTGGTCTTGGTTTCTCATGGAACCTGGTTTCTGCTTTAGAGGCTGTAATTCTGAAACAATTCTGTAATTGTTTCCCATACCTCTTACTTGCCCTACGTTCTGCTTTTTGGTATGCAGAGTGTGTGCAAGTTGATGAATGTTAAGGTAAAGGAATGGAACCCATTGTGTACTCTGAAGTCTGTCAGTGAATACTGAAACTCACTGCCTGTTTAATTACATTCACTACAGGTATTACAGAGAATATGTGTTCACCAAGGGATGTGAAAGAAGCTTTGTGTATTTCAATTAAGCTTTTGATTATGAAAGGTGGCATGAAAGAAAATGTTTGTTGGAACAACAAGGAGTTGGTCACCCAGCCTGGGACAGAATGAGGTTAATGTTAAAAAATGGATAACAGAAGGGTAGATTTTTTTAGGCTAACACTTTATTCTGAGTGGTTTAGGAATTGTACTACTCCTATAGCAATTGGTTTTAATACTATTTCTTTTTTTCCCCTTTCATAGCTGCTTTTTAAAAAGTCTTCCTGTAAATGGGAAATAATAAGCTTTGTAGAGGAGAGCATGGTTTAACTCTACATAAAGTCTGTCAGAACCAGAAGAAAACTGGAACAATTTAAGTTTTGGGGAGTTGAGTAGACTTTTCATACCATCCTTAGTAAAAATGTTTATACAAGTGTGGTTTTTTTCTCTCTATCTAGCCTCCTTATCTTCAGAAGACTTAAGAGGAACTCTGATACAGAGGTCCCTGGTTTTAGACCTTTTCACTTTCTTTCTAGTCTTACTGAATCAGGACATCAGGAGGCATTTTCAAAGTGCTCAGAGTGGGAAGCCTTTGGTGAAAATGACGAAGTAATGACAGTACAACATGGTATAGAAATAACAAGGTAAATACCATAGTGTTCTCTCTGTTTATTGCTTGTGTTGTGAAGGTGTCCTTGGCGCTTTTATAATCTTTTTCCTTCACTGTATAATACCTTTTTTTTTTTTTTTCTCCTTACACTTACTCCAATGTTTGGTATGTTTGTTTATTTTTGTTCTTAGAATTCACTTGTCTGTTTCCAGTCTGGCTTTCTATCTGCTGCTTTCTGATGAATCTGCAATTAATTAATTTTGGAAGGTGCTGAGTCCCTTAACACCCTCTGTCTTATGGAAAGCATTGGCATTTTACAGAATTGGTCCCCACGGTTGTTAGTAGCTTCTCACTTCCTCAGCCTAGGAGCTGAAAGCTTCCTCTCTGTCTCCTGGGAGATTGAGTTGTTTTGTAGTTGAAAACAATTATATTTGTTTCTATGCAGTGACCCAATTCCAGCCAGTTGTTCCTCCGGATGGAACAATCAGAAACAGAAAAACACCAGCTTCTTTCTGCCTGACAGCAAAACTTGGAGAGATACAGACTGCAGGCTGGAGAGGTATAAAATGCTCATGAACTGTGGGCTTTTTTTGGCATATTTAGAAGAATAATGTGGCCTTACTGCTGTATTTCAATTCAGCTGTATTGCTGTATTTCAATCCACATTTTATTACAAATGTGGATTTTTTATTTTTTTTTTACTATTATTCTTAGGGATGCGTTTGCCAATATTTATCTTGTGTGGTAAATCTCTGTCCTTATGTCTTCTTCTTGTAGTCTGTATTGGACTAAACAGCAGGTTGTAGCTGTATTTAGGTATAAAAAGGTTCTGTAATAAATCTATGTAGTCTTCAAGTGTTTTTTTTTAAATTATTATTCGTAGGCTTAAGCTTTGTAGCAGTTTATTGGAAGGACATCAGTCAGAATACCCTGAAAGGGGATGGGGAAGTGCAAGTGCTGATGATAGAATAATGAGGAAGAAAATTTAAGTACCAAGGTGAGTGCATGCTGACTACTTATTTGACCTATTCTGTTTCAGTAGCCCAATATGCAGTATTGTTCTACAGAATGCAGCTGTTCAGTTTAAGCAGATCAGTTTCTCTTTTTGTTCTTTTATCCTATTAGTATTTTATCCCATCCTTTTGTGTTTGATGAAGCACCTTAATTAAAAGTTCTAATAATTCAGACTTAGTAAATTGAAGTATTTAACCTGTTCAACCAGAAAACAAAGTATTTTTATCTTATTAGACAAATAAAAAATACCCAATTTCTTGTAATTATTTCAGAAGCAGCATTTCGGCCTCTTAATATTTTTGTGATGAAAACATAAGTTTGCATTTGGAGCAATAGATTTCTGCAGAGTAGAACTGTAGACTTCTGTGGTGCATTAATAGGATGGGGTAGTATATTGAGTCAGTGTTTTTTAGCCAATAGTCTGTTGTGTAATTTGATTTATCTTTGATCTATGCTTAATGCAGACTCTGAAATATTATGGACTAGGATCTAAATGTCTGTTTAACAGTGATGTTGGAATACTTTGCATAATAAAACTCATTAAGAATATTGTATTCAGAATCTGGCACACAACTAGTTTTATACTCCTTAGGTTTTGAATTCTAGCAATAAGAAGAAAGGGCAGGTAGAGATTTTAAAAAAATGTGCTAATGGTATTTTTCTAGTGACTTTATTGGGTTTTTTAAATTTAAATTCTTTGAGCATGAATAAGACTTAATATGGATTCACTCTTCTAAAGTGCTAATTCAATATTTGAAAATATCTAGTCTCTCTTTGTATATAGAAGTATCGAAAAGAAGGACTTTCTCCTGTGACAAAGAAATGATATGAAGAATAGGGATATAGTCTGAGATCAGCACATCAAGTCTTGGAAAACTGGTCCAGTCACATAAAATCTGCACAGGAAGAGATTTACAGTCAGTATATGTGCAATCAACATCAGGTGAAACGTGCAGGTAAGAGAAGCATGTCTCTGTATTTCGTGGTTAAGGGAGCCTTTCTGGGCTTCTACATAGTTGATATTTAGCCACTTTGCAGTTGTGTTTGTAGTAAATAAGGCTCTAATAAGGAGTGCATATACTCAGTGCATTTGCAGTTGCTCATTCGAATTGAAAAATTATCTTTGGGGCACAAAATATACAAAGTGAGTTAAATAGCTTCTCTGTGAAGCCAACACATTGGTTTCCTGGGATGCAGAGATCACTATTTGTGAGAGACACTGCCTTGAACTTGTTATTTTAAGTGTGGTGAGCTCTAACTCTCAAATGGTAGGAATTTCATCAGTGGAAGGTGAATGTTGCTTGAAAATTAGATAGTGGGTTACATGGTAGAATTCCACAGCACCCACATTTTTACTAAAAGAAAATTTTGGTCTTTAGCAGGAAAAATAAACGTGGCTCTTTGGAGGCCAGTGAAATGTCCATGAGTTTGAATCTAGTTGCTTTTTAAAAGAAAAAAGTAGTTAGTAGGACACTTGGGCTATGTCAGGAATGTGTTCATTAGAATTGAGAGGAAAATGTATTCTATGAATTAATGACATTTAGGTGAAAATGATGCAAGGGGTTGAGAAATACAGGCTCAACTGCTTCATTTCCTCTGACAAATGCTTAGGAATATAGGGTATGTAGTACTCACTGTTTTTCCAACAACTTATGTTCTCAAAGTGTTTGTACTCTGTAACACTTCCTTTAGTATGGATGATACGGCTTTTTCTATTCTACTGTGCTCACCATACGCAGAGCTAAGTTCCATTTACTTCTATTGTAATGCTACAGCTTAAAAGAGTAGATGTTTTGCTATTAATGACTAGATATATCATATTTATACAATGCTGTTTTCTACCTTTCTGTTTAGGTTTCTCCAGTTCTTTAAGGATAGATTGCTTTTTGCAAGCTCTGCCTCAAGTGTAAAACTTCAGATTTCCTTAAGCCTGCACTACAATGATGATGGATGTTCCTTAAAGCTTTTGTGAGAATGTTTCTGCTTTACCTGCGTTGACAGATGACACTTGCATCATATTGTAAAGGCTACTACTTCAGTTGATGGATCCTGATGTTGCCATTTGGAGATACTTCGGGTGTGCTAGTTTTATGCTGGTGAATTGATCCAAGTCAAACTGAAGAATGCCACCCCTTAAATCAAGGAGTTAAACCCTGTTTCCTCTAGTGGACCAGAATTGTACATCCAACCTGAAGAACTGCTTCAAAAGAATGTAGATAATTCCAGCCTTTCTCCAGTTCTTAAAGACAAACTGATCTTAGCCTTTGGGTCATCCATCCGGCATATTTACTGTTCTCTGAGATAAGATATGTTAAGCTAGCATTTACCTAAACCTAGTGAGAGAAGAAAAAGGAAAGGTAGATGGTTTGTCAAAATCTTACCACTCTCTTTCAAGGGATGAGTGACTGAAAAGCAACACAGACCAAGTACCTGGATTTTGCTTTTGTGCGTGTTGCAGTCTGAGCTGAAGAGCCTATCTACTGCTAAGAGTATAAGAGGATGAGCTCAGTGCCTGCTGTTCCTACAGGAGTTGGAGGTGAGCAGCAGTATTTCCAGGTTTGGAGCTGGTATTGGGCATAGGGTGTCCAGGCTAAGGGTTGTAATAGTGTGGAGGTAGACTCCTTTGTTTAACCCTTCTAGCGCTGTGCTCAGAAAGTCAAAGTGTGAGGACTGTGGCTACAGTGGAGTTTAGACCAGATTCATGTGCCAGTTACAAGCATTTTTATAGTCCTTGTGGTGTTTTATGGAGCAGCTAGTGGGATACAAGTGTCTGTTAGAGCTGGGAACTGTCTCTTTGTAGGAGTTTGGTTTGGCTTTTTGCAAGGCAACTGCGGAATTGTGGTAGTGCTGGGGATGACACACAGCAGCCTGGATGTAGGGCTGGCTAGCAGTGTACCCAAAGGGCAAAAGCACATTGTGCTGCTCATGTGGAAGTAAGCTGTTTCTCCAAAACTACTCCCAGTCCCATCCAGAACGTTATTTCTGGGCGTGCTCAGGCATTAGTGTTCCAATGCAAAGGTGGCTCAGTCACACATCATGGAGTGTGTGTACAAGGAACACACCTGTACAGCACTTTTTTAAGAAGTAATATTTAGAACCTTGTTGTTCCTGTGTGCACGCTTTCATGTGATTTATGATGATTGTAAATAAGGGAATGTTATATTTTGCACATTTTGTCTTTATGCAGAATAATTAAATTCTTTAACTCTAATCCCTGTTAGTCTCTTTTTGCTGTTATGTTTTCAGTTTCATTACAAAAGGAATACCTGGGTTCAGTAATTCTTTTCTGTTTTAGAGTTTTTTGGTTTGATGGGGTTTTTTTGTTTTTTTTTTAGCCCTTGCTAAAAGGGGGAAGGATTCCTCTTTGGAGATTACATTAAACTCTTGAAGGGATTTTACAACTTTGCTTGTGTCCAACCTCTCAGTTGCTGTTCTGACATCTTGCCATGAGAATTTAGAATAATGTAACTTAGCAGAGAATTTAGAATAATGTAACTTAGCAGAAGGGAATGTCTGTTCACAGGAGAAAGATGTCCTCCTGGAGAGGATGGAGCTGTTAGGTGAGAGTAATAGGCTGTCATGAAATACTTAAACTCTGCTTTCAGAGCCCTTAAGCTTTTGTCTATGATGCCCGGGGCCTGCAGCAGATCTATGGACACAAATCCGTAGGATTTGTAGTACAGCAGTCCTTAAAAGATCTTGTATTTCTCAGTTGAAGATATCTGGACTTGAAATAGAATAACTAACCTGCCTGTGGCAGTTAAATTTTGGGCAGGTTTATTCCCTAATCCAGGTTCTATATGCTTGAACAAGCTATGCTAGCACAAGGGAAGGTCTGCTGAAGTCATTTCATGCAGTGCTGCCACTGGATGTAGAACCATTGTAATGTCTCCTAATTAATAACAGTACATTAATCAGTCTAAACAGTGGTTAAAAGTGGAATGCAGTCCATCCACTAATTTGTTTATCTAGCCAAGGCTATTTGACATACATCTGAGGTAAGAAAAGCTAAACTCTGGCACTTCACCCCCAATTTGTATTTGATAGACTGCTATTAATTTTACCTATTTTGATTAAATCCAGTTTGCGTAAGTCTCTGTTCAATTCGTAATTAAGCCAAAATAAACACTGAGCTTCACCAGCCTGCTTTAATTTTCTTCCAAGAAGTGACATGTCTGCCATTGGCATACTTCCTCTGGGAGAATCTCCTCATAGATGGTTTGTTATCTGTGCTTGTAGAAACAGTCCTTTGCCAGCAGTTCTGAAATGCCATTGCTTTGTTTTTAAAACTGCTCCTTGGAGGTCACAGTAATGAGGATGTCTCCTCCCCTTAAAAGCGCTTTTCTGAAGGATTTTCTTTGCTGACAAGGACAGTAAGTTGCAAGGCAGCTGTAATCCCTAAGATGTGTTACAGCAGAGAGTTCTGCTTGATAAACTGAATTTACCTTGTACATAGTGTGACGCTAAAAATACTGTATGGCTTCCAGGTTGGAGCTGTTCCTCTGGCTTGCTTGGATGTGTTCAGGAAAACATGCCGTTCAATTCATCTTATCTCAGAGCAAGGCTGGAGGAAATGGAGTTTGTTTGTGTGTGTTTTGAACCTGTGCTCTACTTCAAGCCTGTCCTTGGTTTGGGAACAGGGTTCTGTTTCCCACAGCAGCGTGTGGGAAGGGAGAGGTGGTAGCACAGCAAACTTTCCTGCAGGAGCACAGATGTTTATGCTGATGCCACACAGATGTGTGACCTTGTGCAATTGCAGTAAGGCCAGGCAAAGGGAAAGGAACTTCCAAGGTAAATTCTTTTCCACTGTAGTACTTTCAGATTTCAGTGTTTCACTGAGCACAGGACCAGCCCAACTGTTACCACCCAAAGGAAGGCACTTTCGAGACACCCTAAACCAGAGACCTCTGAGGAGAAAAGTACAGGACCTGTGTATAACCGTTAAGCAAAAAAAGTGAGTTGATGGTTCTTCTTACCTCTTCTTAAAATACTGATGATTTCAACCAGAAGCACTAGGTATGTAGACATTCCACCCAAAAAGCATTATTAAACAGCTAAAACACCATTTCCAAATACGTACTCAGCAGGATGTCATTGAGGTACACACATCATGAGAATGCAGATGCAATTTGTAGAAGTGACACATTTTAATTCAGTACATTCACAAATAAGGAGCATAAAACCATTGAGAAGTTGAGCAAAATTAATGCAAAAAAAAAATATAAAATCAGTAGTAAGCTAGCTGTGAGGATTTCAAGGTGTTTAATTTCTAAAAGCCATTGCAAGTTATTGTCTGAAGACTCTTGGTCTGTCCTGGTGTGGTTCCCAAGGCAAGCTGGCAGGGACCAGTCTTCTTTCCACTTCTGAAGCTGTAGGTTTTTCTGGGAACTTGGTGTGAGTGTCTGTGTGTATTCATCCATCCATTGTCTGGCACAGCATTGCCAAAAAAATCAATCAGCCAAGGGGCTGAATAGTATTTGTGCTTTTTTTTTTTTTTGGGGGGGGGGGAATAATGGTGTGAATTTCTCCCACTTTTAACAAGACAATGTGCAATGAGCTTTGTGAGCTCACCGTGAAGAGGATCTTCAATCTGAGCAACCCTGAACAGGTGCTTCCTCTTGACCTTCAAGACTGTGTGTGTGTGTATATATATGTGTGTGTGTGTGTGTATAAAATACAGCAGTGATCTGTGGTGGAAGAAAATTCAGCAGCTGTCACTGTGCTGATCTGGGAGCTTTATCAGACCTCTCTACCTTCTTATCCTTGCTCTTATGCCCAGAGTTAAGAGCAGCTGTAGATACTGTGCTGGGTGTTTTTGCACAGCCTTGAAGAAAGCCCCTTTTTATATCTGCAAACTGAAAAAAGGCAAGAAGGGCTGCCCATTTATTTACCAGACTTCCATGGGAGTATTTGTGTAGACCATTCTCCCCAAAAATTAATCAGGAAACAGGAAGAAATGGATGTGGTCCTGGAACTACTCAAGATTTGAGTCTGGAGAGCTGGAATTAATGGGAGTGTGTGGTGAAGAGGCAGAAAGACTAAGATAGGTATTGCATATTGCAGGTGCTGTTCCTCTGATGACTGTCTTAATTATTTAAAATAATATGGATCCAAGCAACATACTTCAGCTGCAATTATGCTGTTTGGACGATGTCCTCATCTTAGCACATGGAGGTGTGTGGTGACACCCACTGTGCCTGCTGACTATGTACTTTCAACTCAAATTGTGGTCAATAGCTCCAATTCTATGTAAACAATGAGCTGAAACACAAGTCAGAGTAGCAGGCATCTTTCACATTTGTTTCTGCAAATAATTACATGATAAAGTTGTATTTTGTGAAACCATGCTTTATCTCTACAGTAGAGATGCAAATTCTCCCTCTCAACATACACCAACCTTGCTACGCATGAAGTCTCTTCATAAAAAAAAAATCTAAGCAAAACACCACCTGTCAGTATGTTCAGAAAGTCTCTCCAGAAATGTCTCTGGGCTTCAGTAGTTGCTTTTGTGTTTAACTGCTCAAAATTAAAAAAAAAAAAAAGCAAACCCAAAAAAACCCAACATGCAACCCAAACCCAACAAACAAAAAGAAGCCCACAAAAACAACCTTTTTTTGCTACTTCTGCCATCCATCAAAGATGTTTTGTTGCCGATCTTAGAAGCATTAGTCAAGTGCAGCCTGTCATCCTAATGACTATTAAGTTCATTTCACCCAGGTGCATTGGGAGACATGTTTATGCTCTTTAATCCATCAAACAGCAGCTCTGGGGCTGCCTTGCACCCGCTCAGCCAGGAGTTGAATGTTCCCTTGCTCTTTAGGTGTCCGGTCTTCAAATGAGCCAAAGAGCAGGGATTCTTGAGAACTACAGTGGCTGTTGCAACCTTGCTCAACAAATATGCAATTTAAAGAAAAAAAAATATAAATCTAGTTGCAGCTTTTCAAATAGTCACATATCCCTAAATATCATCAGAAGTATTTTGGACTAAGGCCACCTCTGCATTAGAAAACTTTACTGATGAAACCCACAGAATTTTTGTGTTGTTTTTATATTTTTTTTTTTTTTACACCAGCTCTGTGTGTTTACCTTGTATGAGCTTGATTTGCTATGAACGTAGAACTGCTTTTCTGCCAAGTAACCAGGGCCAGTGCTTCCTGGGTTTCTGCTGCCTGCCAGGGGAGGATGAGGCTGCTCCAGTAAAAATGTAGACTGACATGGAAACCAGGTACAATCCAGAAGAAAGCTTCTTAAAGCTAAGTTATAAATCCTGTTTTCTGTATCCTGCTACCATGATTATAATTGTGCTCTGATTTTTTTTTTTTTTAACTTTTATTATCATAACTGTTGGTCAGTGGTAATTTATCTGTTTTAAGAAGAGGTGATGAAGCTATGGATAGTGAAAAGGAGCTAATTGTATGCCGCAGGCAGTAACCACGTGCCAGCAGTGGAGAGGCCAGCTGGGCCAGTGCAGCAGATGTTTCACTTCATGACACACAGGTGAGACGTGGTTAGAAGAAACTGCATTACTAGAATTAATGCCAAATTGTGCCAGTTTCTACAGCAAGTAAGAGCTACTGTGGTCATAGTTGATAATGCCTCTTACAAAGCCAGTAATTCTTGAGAACTTCTGACAGCAGAAAACTTATGATCAGAAAGTACAGGATGAGTGAGTGTTTAAGTATGCCAGGAGGAAATGGATTTAATGAAATCAGCTGAGGCTCTAGTTAGAGGAAAAAAGGATGGATATCCCAACTCTGGGCTTTTTCCTCTCATGTGTTGCTCCTGTGAACTGAAGCAAAGTAATTTTTAAGATTTCGGTTGAAGTATTATAACAGGGATTGTTGTAGTATACTGAAAACAGAATATTCTGAACCAGAATATGCAGACTGCACCTGAAAAAGCAGAAATATAATACATGATTAAACACTCTCAGGGGTGGGTGCATACCTTAGAAACTGAATTCTAGGACAGAAAAATAAACTCTCCTTTGCAAACAGTGTTAATTCCTGTGCTTTCTATCTCACTAATATCAATACATTTTATTTACCTAAGGATATTGTATGTCTTTGCTGATTGTATTAACCTTGATCTGACAACAGTTGATATGTTTGCTAGACTGAGAAACACCCCATTCTCATTCCTACCGAATGAGGTGTTGAATACCAGACCTGCAGGCATCTGAAGGTGGTATTACATTCCAAAAATAATCTGATGCCTTTATAAATATGAATGCTTGCTTGCTTCTTGTCAATAAAATCTCTTTACCTAGAGGTAACTGTAGCACCAGTGCTGTTGTGACTGTGGTAGCCACGTCTCATGTCCCACGAAGCAGGGCCAAGGCCTGAAGGAGCTAACGCTGACCAGTTTGTACGTGTCTCGCTGTGAGGTGTCCCACCAGACATCAGCCCACGAGGGTCACACAGGTATTTTTATTTAAAGCTGTGCTTGTGTTCTGCTGTAGGAGTCCTCCAAACTGTTTCTGAATTCCTGTTGTAAAACAGCAGCACAATACAGGCCTCACTGATCAGTAGGATCTCACACTGCCCATTTGCAATTAAAAATACCTGAAAACTCCTGTCTACTAAAGCGTAGCAGCCACGGGGCATTACCCAACCGTATTCAGTAGTGATAGGAAAGGCTCTTTAATGCCATGTCATTAAGTAATGACAATTTTATGTCATAACTGTCTACCCTAGGGCCTGGACTGGCTGTTGAAATACTACAGGTTGAAGAGCCATGCTAATGACTGTGACCCTTTGTCTTTAATTTTGGCGATGGGTGGTGAGCAGGACAAGGGAAGGGATTGTCCCCTTGTGCTCGGCACTGATGAGACCCCACCTCCAGTACTGGGTTCAATTTTGTGCCTCCTCTCTACAAGAAAGACATTGAAATTCCACAGCATGTCCAGAGAAGAGTAAGGAAGCTGGTGAGGGATCTGGAGAAGTTTTATGAGGAGCAGTTGAGGGAATGGGGGCTGTTTTAACCTGGAGAAAAGGAGGCTGAGAGGAAACCTTGTTGCTCTCTACAACTACCTGAAAGGAGGGTGTAGTGAAGTGAGGGTTGGTCTCTTCTCCCAAGTCACAGGTGACAGGACAAGAAGAAACGGCCTCAAGTTGCGCCAGGGGAGGTTTAGATTGGATATTAGGAGAAATTTTTACACTGAAAGGGTCGTTAAGCACTGGAACGAGCTGCCCGGGGAAGCGGTTGAGTCGCCATCCCTGGAGGCATTTAGGAGCCGGGTAGATCAGAGGTGGTGCTGAGGGACCTGGGTTAGCGGTGGTGCTCTCAGAGTCAACCCCACGATCTGAAAGGTCCCTCCCAAGCCAGACGATCTGGTGATTCTATAATTATCCCTTTGTTCCGGCTATTTAATTCCTGTTGTTCTTTACCACGGGCCGCCCCTTCCCCGTGTTGCGGACCCCGGCCCGGCCCGGCCCCGCCCCGCCGTCAGCGCGCGCCAAAACCGCGCGCCGCCGCGCTCGATTCTCCCGCCAACACGCCCCGGGGCGGAGCGGACTAAGCCATTGCACCGACCCGGGGGTGGGGTGGGAGGGAGAAAGGAGAAGGTAAGCGTTCTCGGGGCCGGGGAGCGTATTTTCTTTGCGGCCACCAGCGGATCCGGCTGGGCGGGGCAGGCGGGGAGGGCACGCGGGCTGGTGGCCGCGCTTTCCTCTCTCTCCCCCCGCGTACCTGTCCCCGTGGAGGGGCCTGCGGGGAGGTGGGGCGGGGCGGAGCGGGGCGGGCGGAGTCAGTCAGCGGCGGCGGGAGATGCGAAAGAGCTGAGCGGGAAGGCAGGCAGGTTGCGCTCTCTCGCCTCCCGCCGCTCCCGGTCCGCCGCGCCGCCCGGCTCTCCCTTCGGCCCCCTCTCCAGGGTACCTACTGCCATGTCCTTCCGCCACAGGAGCCCGCATGGCGGCAACAACAGCAGGTAGGGCTGCCTCGGACTGAGGTGAAGGGCACCGGTGCTCATCCCTTCCCTTCTCCCCGCAACAGAGAGCCCCCCGGCCTCCCCGTCCCTCACACGGGTCCCGCGGCCCGCCCCTACCTGCGCGTGGCCTCCCCACCCCAACGGCCGCCGGCCGGGGTCCGCCATGTTCCCCTCGCTGAGGTGCGGGTCCCCCGGTGACAGCGAAGCTGGGCCAGGCCGCCCTGAGGGAAGCGGGGCTGAAGCTCCCGCCGTGTGGGGGGGAAAGGGGTGTAAATGCCCAGGTCTCCCGCTGCCACCGTTGCCTGCGGGGGCGAGCGGTGAGGGCCAGGGTGCGGGGCCGTTGATCGCGGAGTACCCCTCCCGGGGGGGAGCCTCCCTCTGAGGGACTATTACGGCCCACGGTGTGGCTAAACTTGATATGTTGAAGTAAAATTAGTAAATAAACTCTGATGTCTGCATGGGGTGGTGTTGGTTGTTCAGCCTGGAGAAGAGAAGGTTCTGGGGAGACCTTAGAGCAGCCTTCCAGTCCCTGAAGGGAGCCTACAGGAGAGATGGGGAGGGACCCTTTGTCAGGAAGTGTAGAGATAAGAGGAGGGGTAAGGGTTTTGAACTGAAAGAGGGGAGATTTAGATTAGATATTAGGAAGAAATTCTTTCCTGTGAGGGTGGTAAGGCACTGGAACAGGTTTCCCAGGAAAGTCATGGATGCCCCATCCCTGGAAGTGTTCAAGGCCAGGCTGGATGGGGCTTTGAGCAACCTGGTCTGGTGGGAGGTGCCCAGGGCAGGAGGGTTGGCACTCAGTGATCTTTTAAGGCCCCTTCTGATTCTAACAATTCTATGATTCAAAGAGGTTAATAAAATAAAGCCACCTAACACCACTCATGTTGTCTTGGCTTGTCTCCTGCCAGCCCACAAGAGCCTCCACCTCGCTGGTCCCATGGAAGGAAACGTGGCGCAGATGGAAAGCGGAGAAAGCAGAATGAATCCGATTCATCTGTCTTTGATGAAAACAAGTACAGACCGTCTGACAACAGGCTGGACAGGTAGGCAGCACTTGCAATGGAGACAACTCTCTGCTTTTTTTTTCATCTGGAGCTGTTATGAATTGAGTATTATGCTAGTTTTTTCAAGCCTAAGCCTATTTTATAAATCACTTATCTACCATAAAGGAGGGAAAGGGATTTAATACAATGTTCTTGGTGTCACTTCTTAAGAATAATCATTTTTCATTCTTACATCTTAAGTTACGTTCTTCATAATTTTCTGTCCTATTTCATGCTTGCTTACTGTCACTTATCATGAAGCAATTGGCACCATGGGCATAGGCTGTATATACGTTGTGGTAAAACTAAACAGGAGGACAAATGAAAAATTCAAGTCTTAAAAGTCATCTGGCTTCATATTTTCGAAGCCAGTATCTTACTTGATATCCCTGATAGCTGAGCTATTCATGCCACAGTCCCTTTTATCAGTGTATGGGAGTTGTCACCTGTAACAGAGTTGATTGAATCTGGATTTCTAATCTAGAAGGAGGTGGGTTGTGCCTGTAACTACCCATTTTTCTTTGCCGATAATAATTGGGGAAGACATTGGTCAGTGGCTCAGATTACAATATCCAGAGTAACTGAATTTAATTTCAGGAAGCAGGTTTGCATAGAAGTACAAAGATGAAACTTTACATATTGCTTCATCAGTTCCATCCCAAATAAGCAATGCTTTTGTGTGTCTTCTGGTATTGAATTGAACAGGTGTTTTTTCTGATTTAGTTTGGATTCAGCTCTGAACTTATTCTGTTCCTGCACTAAAAATGCTCTTTGTTTATGCCAATTCAGTATTGTCAAAATAAAACTTTAAAATGTAAAAAGGATCAGGATGGATCATGCAACAGCTTCAGTCATAGAGCAGGGAGCAGTTATAGCCTTGCTTTTCTCCAAATCTGTCAGAGTTTGAGCACCATTTGCAGTCCTAGCATAGCACCAGAGCTTCTCACCAACTGTGAAATGGCACGTGGGGATAAGCTTATTATGCCTGGCACCTGTACTGCCACTGTAATTCACAGAGCAAATTAATGGAGAGAAAAAGCTGTAGGCTGTCCCATGTTGTACCTAATTCTCTGAATACACAGCACAGGTACAGAATCAAAGAAGTACAAAAAGGTATGACATAGTGTTGAGGAAAAAGCTCAGGTGGTGAGACTAACCAGCTGGAATTGAGCTGTTCTCTACCATGGGAGAGCAATAATTGAATGTGGCCTGCGTTTTCATCAAAGTTAAAAATTAATATAAGCAAATGCTAAAAATTCTTGGAGGATAAAAAGATACTTGCAGAGTGACCTGTACTGTTCACTTTGGATCTTTAAATTTTCTGAGTTGGTGACTGGGTTTCATCTAAAAAGATCTTTTAGTTTGCACTACTTCAGAGTTTTTGTTAAATTCAAACTAATTTCTGAGCTAGGAGTGGGGAGGGAGTTGGAACTGATTCTTAGCACAGATGGATCCAATTCCCTGACTTTAAGGGAGTTCTTTGTACAGATTCCTCGTAAGTCTCCAGAGCATTTCCAGATCTACTGGGAAAGCTCTGGTCTGGAGAATACGGTTTTGAGTTTGTACTTTAGGAAAATCACTTATCAGGAGGACAGAAATTGGAAGACTCGTCGAATAATCTGAACGTAGGCAACTATTGTTGGCTGGGAAGGGATATGAGCTTATTCCTCTGCAACAGTCTGAATCTATTAAATACTAGTTTGCAAAGTCATAGCAAATCTCGGTTCAGTAGCTAAAACTTCACTGCTTTTTTTCTGCCTTTGCTTTCTCTACTAGGTATATTTTCACATGGAGAAACTCCTGGTGCTACCGTGTAATTTTAATTAATTAGCTGTGCAATTGAATTCTGTGTTCTAACTTCTGTCTCTTATACAGCTCATGAGTCTATAATCATGAAAAAATAAATATTTGTTAACTCATTTAGTGGAGTCAAAATAAGTAAGTAAATGAGCACAGTTGGTATTTCATCTGCCCTTTTATGAAGGATTCTCGCTTAAAGTTACTGAAAGTGTAGCCTAGGTTTACATGCTGCAGTGGTATGTTTCTACAGATAGCTACATAAAGTTTTCAAGTAAACAAAACCAGTTCCCAAACCACACAGCCTCAAGCTGGAACTCACAACTGATGCTTAATTTACAATTCTGACATTTTATTAGAACAATACAAGATTTTCACAGCTATTGTGACTACTCTAAATGAAAAATAGCTATCAAACTGTGAATGGAGAGATGCTGGGGATGGGAAATACAATAAAATAAATTTTTTAATGTAGAGGTTTGGTTGTGGTTTTTTTTCCTTCTTTCCAGTTTTACAACACCAAAAGGCCCAGGACCCCTTTCCCGGTGTTTAGACTGGGGAACTGCAGTGGAAGAAGATGAAATGAGGACCAGTGTTAACAAAGAAATTGCAAGGTACCCATGGGCATTTAAGATGAAGTGGAAAAAGGACAAGAAATGGTAGTTTAAGTCCTACAGGAACGACATAGCATACTCTCTCTGTAGAGTTGATGGGTATTACCAAATATCTCCCTTTTGGAAAAATCCTCTCCTGAATCTCCTAGATTGAATTATTTTGAATGTCCTTTCAGTAATTACTGGTTTTGAATATCATTGCTATAAAAAGGTTTTTAGGGAAAAGACTGGGGAAAACTGAAACATCTATTCCATAGTGGAAGGGTGTTTACGGTGTGTGGGTTGATTTCTTCACGACCGCTTCTTAGCTGAGAAGTAAAATCAACTCTGAGCTGTGATAGCACAGCCTTAAATCTGTATATTATTAATACTGATTTGAACTCTTACAGATACAGAAGAAGGCTCCTGATCAATGAATTTACAAGAGAAAGGAAGTCGTCCTCTGGAAGGTAGGTTAAATTTACAGCTTAGCTGCGTAAAAGCCTAACAATAGATCTGAATTTTTACATGAACCATGTTGCTTCTGGAAATGCTTGTTTTGAAATAGTTCATCGTAAGTCTGCTCCAACTTCATAGATCAGTAACATCCCAAGCATTCATTTGAAAAGTTTTAACGTGTTTCTTTATAATTTTCTACATGTGGATTTGTTTTTGAGTATTGCTTACTTTCTAGCAGTCCTAAATCTACAATGTTTTTTCTTTAGTTCTGATTCAAAGGAGTCCACTGTGACAGTAGAACTTGAAACAGATGAAGTGGTTTTGATGAGAAGACAAAAACAGATAAATTATGGAAAAAACACAATTGCATATGATAGGTACATTAAAGAAGTTCCTAGGTAAGCTTCTTTTGCTTCTGGAAAACTAAATGTTCAGTTGTAAGTTATACCTATTCTTTATAAGCATAATAACACACCAGACTTGGTACCTGAGGTGTTCAAATAGAAGGTATATACAAATTCTAAGAATTTTTTTTAAGATGTAAGTGACATAACAATCAGATGTGGATTTTTTTTTTTTTTTTTACTAGTTGATGTGTGGAGAATAACATTTCAAATTCTCTTATGCTGAGAAATGAAAGTGAAAGTTCTTTTGGTTATGCTTCTTGCCTAGAAAAAATGAAACTCCTTTTTGCAGTCAATTTTCTCATTAGTAAATGAAAAGATAAAACAGACTGTAGTTGCTTTTAAGTTTGGAATATGTTATATGCAGAAAGTTCAGCCTGAAGTTTCAGACCTAAGACTGATAATCCTTTTTTTTTGTTTCATTTGACTTGAAGACAGAAAAACTAAAATGTTCATACAGAGATGACAGCTTTTCAGCTGGAATTGTGCAGTAGATTTTTCTCATAAATAATATAATCACTTAGGCTCATTACAACCCAGAAAATTCTGTGTAGCAGGCAATCAGTCTTAACAAAGCTATATGATACATTTGTGTGAAAAGTATTAATGAATTTTTAATGTCTGAACAGATGCCATCGTATACCAGGAGTTCACCCCAGAACTCCAAATAAATTTAAGAAGTACAGCCGTAGGTCATGGGACCAGCAAATTAAACTATGGAAAGTTGCATTGCACTCCTGGGATCCACCCACAGAAGAAGGATGTGAACTGCAAGAAATGTATGTATGGAGTACTCAAGATGCTGTTATAGAAATATATACAAAATGTCATGGTAAAAAAAACAAAAAAAAAAAAAAACAAAAAAAAACACCAAAGAAATCAACCAACCAACCAAAAAAACCCTCAACCATCACCAAAGAACCAAAAGCAAAACACAACCCCCCCCACCCAAAACAGCATATCCCTTTTTGAGATGAGTCAGTGATAGCTGAATGTTGTCGTTAGTTACTTGTCCACACTTAGTGCTATTCAGTTCCTTCTCAGTCAAAATAAGTAATAGCTTTCTGGACCTTGTTGGGGTGACTAGACTTACCCGCTGTCCTTGAAGGGGCATGCATAGGTATGCCTCACTTGTTTAATGTATGTCCACCGGGAGCTCGTTCTGCAGTGCTCTGTAAAAAAGAAAAAAAAAATAAATTAAAAATCACACCATTGAGGCAAGCTGATTGTTTTAGAGATTGTTTCAATATTGCAGATTAATCTGTGGTATCAAGAGTGCTGGAGAGGTCTCACTAATTGACAGATCTCATGAATGTTGAGCTTGGTCCAATATAATGTACAAGAAGCTGCCTCACAGCCTTTTCCTCTGCTGGTTCAAGAGCAGCGGTAAATATTCTTGTTTCTTGAGCAGCGAGGAGGAAAGAAGTATTTGTAAAGTTATCTCGGGTGCCATTAAATTAAAAGCATGGCCACAAACATTCACAGTCCCAGCTACTGTGGTGTTCTGCTCTAGAAGATGTAGAATAATGTAACTGGTTACTTTCCTCCATGCCTTAGAGCTAATTGCGGAACATCTAAAAAGCTTTGGGACTACAGAGTGAAAGGTACATGGATGTAACTAACTCCTCAGGAAAGTTTTGTGGTAATAAACTACTGGTTTTCCCCTAACAGTGGTGCTGATTTAGAAACCAATATGGAGCAATGGGATGTAAAAGCCAAGGCTTATTTTTAGCTTCCATTTACTTGTAATCATGAGAGGACTTGGTATTTCTTTGTACACTTCCTGTGTACATTGGTGTTGAAATACGAGTGTAGCTTCAAATGCTGGAGTCTTGTTCTATGTATTGTGAATGTTAAATCTTGCCTTACAAAGCAAATAGATGAAACCTTTTTCTGGGCAAAAAAAAATAATTTCCTTGTTTTTCCATAACACTTGTCCTCGTTTGTATAGAGACATTGTTTGGGTGTTGGGTATTTATCTTTGATAAGCTGCCATATTCAGTCTCGAGACCTCAATTTAGTCCTTGGCCAGTCGACCTGCTCTTCTGTTTGGTCCCTGCAGTTTGCTACCAATGACCCCATAATCTCTGTAGGTCTCTTTGCTCTGGATCATTGCCTACCTACAAAGTGCAACTTGCTACTAAAACATTGCATTTGTTTTAAGCTGTCTGCTTGTTTATTATTTTACAGTACCCCTGTTGACCTTGGTGAGATGGAGACAGAATCTGTTGGAAGTAATTCTACTGAATCTCAAACGAGCTGTCAAGATAATGATGTAAGCATTAGTCCGTTACTTGGAATTAGATCCAGAGCATCCTGAATACATGAGAAATTTCATAATCTGCTGTGTTTAGAGACTGTTTATAAAACTGAGCAATCTTTAAATTCAGTCATTTTCCCAGTTATAGCCAATCTCTGTTTCTAGTCAGAGTTCAGAGAGTTAGAACCTAAGCGACCATCTCAAATGCCAGGTATCTCATATTTCATAGCCCGCAAAAGAAAATTTATATGTTCAAAGCATGTCAATTATGAACTGTAGGGTACATTTGAAGTACTACTTTAGAATCTAATGTTAAAATAGGATGTAATTTTCTTGGCACACTCAGATTTTTTTTTTTCAGTTAAGCTCTTTTTATATCCAGAAGGTTTTTAGTACAGCTGAACAGTAGTCTTTGCTGAAGATCTAGTAATGTTTTACTTACTGGATTTGTTTCTCTGATTAATATTGAATCTGTATAATGTTTTAATGTATGCATGTATAGATCCTTAAAACATTTGCAAGAAATCTTAGAATGTGGCTGAATGGGCAGAAGCCTTCATTTAAATCTCTTCAATTTTAAGACTAAGGTCTTAAAATGGCCTTTATGGCCATAAAAATGGCGTTTTGTATGGCCTTTAAAGTGTTCATAAGCCTCTGTTATAGGGTCGTATGAATGAATTACAGAAGTGAAGTGAATTATTGCATAAACAAACCTGTACTTAACTAATAATTATTAACTGACTTTGAATTCCAGGATACCTGCTCTGGCACTCCCACCAAAGTTAGATATGTTGACTATCAAGCAGAAGGTGAATTCAACTTGGAAACGTGTTTGAGTGAACCACTTAAAGATTTTGATACTGTGAGTTAAAAAAAAATAGTTTTGTGCAAACTGTTTTAGAGGAAGTTTCTTTTAAATTTGAGAGGTTAGCTTGATTCATAAACTCTTGATAGTAAGAAAGCTTGAGCAAAGTTGAAGACTGTTCTCTAAGTTGTGGTTGGTCTACATATTCTCTGGACCAAAACTGTATAAAAATACAATTAAGTTGTGTGACTTCTTTTTAACTTTAATTTATGTATATCAGATTTTTTTTATAAAACCTTTCAATAGAAAACAATAGCCAAAGGCAATGCTATCCTTAAGTAATTATAAATTGTTCAGCAAGATCTTACTGATTCTCCTGATTAATACTAGTAAACTCATCTACTGCAGTTCTTCACTGTAAAATTAAATTGCCTTACTTTTTGGTTTTAGAAAAATAGCAGACTTTTAATTTGAAAAAGTGTTTCTGAAATAATTGGAAATTAAAGAAAGTGGAGTCAGTGTAGTAAGTCCCAGGTAATAATGCTTTAAGAAGCAATAGCCTGAATCTGAAATTTGTAAATAGTTATGAGTCATTTGTTAATAAAGTCAAGAGAACAATGTGTAGGTCAAGTGCTTCTTTTTTTTTTTTTAATTTGTTGATTTTAAATATAAAACTGTTGTAAATGATAACACTGTACAGACTTTCTGCTGAAAGCAGTTAATGTTTCTATTGCTTTTGTATGGGATGTTGCTGGAAAATAAATGGAATTGCATCTACTTCTGACTCTTCAATTTCATTTCCTACTAATGATATTCTGTAGATAACAAAATGCAGGAAAATACTTCATGTGTCTGAGACTGGTATTGATACCAGCCCAGGATATGTGTGTGTTAGCATCATCCTCTGAATTTGAAGGATACCTTACAAACTATTTATATGTATGCAGGCCACTGGAGTGAATTTAAGACTTTGTTATAATGGATAAGCTTGTTGTTGACCTTTTGCAGACTCCTTGGAAGCAGTTCAGATTAGTAGATGTCCACCACCTGTTCACCAAGTTCTGTTCTCTAGAACAACTGCTAGAAGAGCTAGGTGGACAGGTGGACACTTAAATCCTTTTTTATTGTAGAGGACCTTTTGTTTAGTCATCTCACCTGGTTTTATCTGTAAAACACTGTTCCATGTTCAGGTGGAGACACTTAACTTTTCAATTCTCAAGTGAGCATCCCAGCTGTAATCAATATTGCTAACTATCTAATTTGTTAGACACTCTTCAAACCCAGTACTTTAATCGGATGGGGAAACTTCCATGAGGCAGGTGTGGCATGGGGTTAAGAATGGTGCTATGTCCTGGTGTTAAGGAGATAGTCACCCTAGAATGTCTTTTTTCAAAAAAGGCATCACAGTGGTATTTCTTCTTGCTTACTACCTGGAGTAAGCCCTCTCTGCCCTCCACAAATTATTTTCCTTATGGCACATTTTCTGGCCACGCTCTCCCTGGTTCTTAAGCATTTTTGTTGTCAAATACTGAATTGTAGCTTGAGACACAATTTTCTTTGGAACATTTTTTCTATAACCCCTTCAATAAAAGTCAAGGCAAACTCTTCCATGTCTAACTAGAATCATTGGATACTTTTACTTAAGGCTTCTACATAATGCCTGAAGGAGGTTAAAACTAGACTTCCCAGGCAGCACAGTAACTGTTCTGAGTGTCTCAGTTTTTAACTTTGATAAGCCTGACAGACAAATGCATATGCAGCTACTTGGGAACACTATTTCAAGCAATGGCTACTTACTATTCGGTTTTGTGATGGTTATTGCATCTAATTTGAGTCAGCCACTTCAAGCTGAGCGCGGTTCTGCCCCTGTGATGCTTTACCCTTAGCAACGGATGTCCCTGAACTATTTTCATAAAAGTGGGTTTTCTTGAGAATACATGTGTTCTGAATGTTTTAAAAGTTAGCTATGAGTAACGTGAAAGCAAGAACAAAACCATTCGTGTCTTAGATAAGCTACAAATAGCTTGGATCAGTGGAATATTTTGATTATTGTTTAGAGGTTTCCAAAGGGTAAGGTTACTTACATCTGGCTTCTGAGTAAGAATATTGAACCCAATAATTATCTACTGAGAAAGCTAGAGAAGATGCATACATGCTTGCTCTACAAAAGCTTTTTACTCTAGTAGTCTAAAAAATGTCCAAAAAAAAAATCAGTTTTTATTGAGCTTTGTCCATAACTTCACAAAAAATACTAATTCCAGAAAGCATCTAGGTATGGTATCTGAGACTCTTAATATGGAGACTCCATAGGGAGTCCTTCTCCTTAGGGAGAAGATAATACCTGAGCAAATACTAATAAAACAAACAAAAAAAGTCAAACCTCAAGCAAAAAACCTAACTTCTCAGTCCATAAATTTATATATAATTTGAAAGAAAGCCAACTGACCTGCTACTGTACTGCTCAGCCAAGGTGTTCAGTGTAGGCCTCAGGGTATGATCACGTTCTCAGCACTGTGTCCTTCCTTCCAGGCATTCTGCTTGCACACACAACTCTCTGCCTCTCTGAGTGTTGCTTTTCCCTGTGCTGCCCTCCCTCAGCTCCATCCATGTTCCATCCTTCCACTTAGGAGCATACATCACTGTTCTTTTCTGTGCCAATTTATCCCTTGTTTTCCTCTAATGTGCTTCAGCTATCTTACAGATAACTTAATTCTGCCGGCTTCATTAAAAGCCAAGCTCTTCAGGTCTGTGCTGTTCAGCCTGCCCAGGAACTAGGTACGTGTTGGTAAAACATTTCAGCCTAGAAATGTAGCTTGTCCATGATCAGCAGCTGTTTGTGGAAGGGCTTAATTTTTTTAATTTATCCTGAAGCAGTTGGACATCTATAGTAGTGTTTTTCTTCCTACAAGTTATTCCTCTTCAGTTACTTAAAGAACTTAGTTTTATGGATTGCATTTAAAGAGAGCTCTCGTGTTGCCTGGATGTTTTTTCAGAGCTCCTGAACACTGTATTGGAAGCAATTGGGTTTTTTTGCAATGGAATGAAGCCCTCCAGTGGTTAAATGTGGGATAACATCGTGCATTTAGGTTAATGTCTGGTAATGGCATGGAAACATAACACCCATATGTTCGGTTGTGCATAGCTGCCTACAGTGGAGTTTGCTTCTGAGGGAGAATTGGCAAGTACCACTGTCAAACTGGAGACTTATTAGGTTAAATTCCTTTAAAAATAAAAATGAACAGGTTGTTACGTGGGCAGCAGAACCTGTCAACCCTGCTTTTTATACATGTGTGCCTTCTGGTTTATGTTTCCTCTTACTCTCTTCACACCAAGCCTTGTCCTCTTTCAGCATCCTTCATACCCTGCCTGACTGACACTAGCCTTAGCTATGGCTAATTTAAAGCTCCATCTGTTCTGCCTGGGTAGCGGATGGTGTACATGTTCTGTATGCAGAATGTTTAAGTGCTAAGCTGTCCCAACTTTTCCTTCACTCAGGCACTAATCGGGTCTTCCTTTGTTACTCAGCTGTTGTCACTTAAAGTTTAAATAATCATATCTACCTTTCTGCTAAATACCTGGAAAGCTAGCTCAAAAATTGGAGGGGGCAGATATTTTGAAAAAGACTTGACAGGACAACAATTTAAGCCTCTTTAAGGAAGCTAAAACCATTTTTGTTTCATTGATCCATTTTAAAATAAAAAATACAATTCAAACAACATTTTCTATATGCATATATTTACTAAATTACTTTCAGGTTTATCTCCTTTGTCGTGTTGCTAATGCAGATAAAGCCCCTGGTATAGAAGGAAGGTATACACAGGGCAGCAACATATGCTTGAGTATGGATCTGCTGGGGGTTCAGGCCTTTCTTTATCAAAACTGGAAAAAGAGCGTTTTTGAAATTATTTTGAACTTACTGGAAGTTCTTACTCTTCTGTATTTACTTCTATATGGTTTCTCAAAATGTGTTTAAGAATAACCTTTTTTTGTGCTTCCTGACGAATAGGGATAATTTGGGCAAAATATTAGATATAAATAGTTAACAGATTGAAGCTACTTTGGGAAGTGTCAAAAATCCATTTTATTTTCAAAGAAAACAGTGTAGTTAGGTTGTAGTCAATATACTTAAATTGATTAGGAGCACAAGCAGTATTGCTGAGCAGAATTTATCCTATACGTAGTATTTAATTTTCTGGCATCTGGGTAGTACCTAAATACAAAACATGTAAGGTATCACAGTCTAGCCTCTCTCACTTCTGGCTCCCACCAATTGGGTGCTATTTATTCTTTAAGTTTGCCACTCACCTCTCTGGAATTGTGTTGAAGCAAACTAATTTATCCAAATAGTGCTGGTTTGTACACATGCAAAATAACTTAGTTTTAACTGGAAGGTTGGAACATACTTTGTGGGTTAAACAGGGGTTCAGCTGTCTATGCGGGGAGCTTTCCATCTATTCAAGTTTCTGAGAAAGTTCCTGGGAGGTACTGGTGTGGCTCTAATTATTAGCAAAAACAACGTTCCCTTTTGTGTTTCTTTAGAAAGGGGCTATCCCGTTTCTTCTGAAAAACACGTTGTTTTCAAAAATATGAGTGCAATATAGAGAGGAAGATTTGTGCCTGGTCTTTCAATAAGCTTTCATGTGCTAGAATCAAAGTCACTTTGCAATACTGCAGAGGGCAGTAAAAGTGCATGTTTAATTACATGCACACAAAAGAGGTCTCAGAGCTGCTTTACATTTGTTGTAAATGCCAGGAATCTAATTATACTTACTGATTCTGACCTTAGGAGCAACCCATAGTTCCAGTAAACCCCCTTCAAGTCTGTCATCTTTCACTGTTCTTTCCATTTCCAGTTTCACTTGATCTTAAGCCCATTATTACAGGGAATAGAAGATAATAGTAACTTAACAGCAGACAGAGAAAAAATGGACTTCAGGGGAGAAAAAAGTCCTCCTGACAGATAGTACTAAGCCTACTTGCAGTTAAAATCCTTGGCACTACAGTGGAAGTATCTGAAAGTGCTTATTTAAATTGTTTGATGAAGACACCTTTTTTTTTTAACTTTTGCAAAGAATAGAGAAAACTAATTTTTTTTTTTCCTGAGAGTTTGAGGTTTCCAAGGGAAAATTGATTTCAGAATTTTATCCACAGTTAACTATTCTCAGAATACTCTTAAGCACTGGATCCATATTCTTTGGCATTTGTTAGAATGTGTTTGTCTTTTCTACCTACTAAATCGTCAGTGCTCTAAAAGCATTACCACCTGAATTAAAATTGCACATTGTGGCACTTGATCCACGTATCTGGAGTGACAAAAGAAGAAATTTTAAGCCATTTTAAGGCTTATCTGGAAGCAAACTTTATGTCTCAATGTGCTGCTAGAAGTTCTGGAACAATATACTCCAAAGATAAGTCCAAAGATAAGACTAGTAACAAAATGTACAGGATTGACTAACAAAGAATGGTCTCAAGACGCTTAAAAATGTTTGATACTAAGTCTAGCAAACTGTCAATTTACCAAAATAATCAACTTCAATTTTTCTGACATTTGGCCATAAAACTCCTTACACTAGACCAAGTGTGGCATGACGAGTAAAGCACAGAGGTGAAGCTGTACCTGACTTCTAATCTATTTTTAATGACACGCTGACCGTTCTTTAAAATATATAATATTTTAAAAATCTACTGAAATGATGGCATATGTGCTTGCAGTATTAGTGGATGCCATTATTTCTCTGAATAACAATCACACCACAGGTTAAGTGAGACCTAATGCAGTATTATTATTGGGAACTAAACAAAGGGTGGCTGGATGGAATTACAGGCTTTGCACATCATAATCTGGGCTGGTTGAAGTAGTTGTATTCAAGCAGGTGGTGAGCTCTTCAGAAAATGTCTACAACAGGGTGTCTGATGATGTGAAAAATTTCTATATACCCAACTTCTTGTTTTTATTGAAACAAAGAAAGATGTGACTCTGGGGAACTCGGCTGCAGAGCTTTGCAATGCCTGCTGTGGAGAAGGCACTTAGACCAAGGGCTCGCACCCCTGCAGGCTCTTAACTGCTCTTCAGCGAGGGACCAGCCAATCCTTGCGGTCAGAAAACAGACCCAAAAAACAAAGTCAATGTTTTTACATGAGGAAATAAGTTAATTTTGGATGATGCTAAGATATTCCCTCCAAAAACTCCCAAACAAACCTAACGTGAATTTTCAAGCTGCAGTTCTTAGAGGTGAAGTGGATTTGGGTAGCATGGAGTAAGGTATACTTTGCCTTCCTGTACCAATCTGCTTTCACAAGTAGAATTTAGGCACTTTGCTGGAATTAAGCATAAAGATTTATTTTTTTTAACATCAGTGCAGCATTTAAAAAAGTTATGAAAACTCAATGTATGTGTCCAAGAACACAGAGTCCTGAAAATGTGACTTCTTTCACGGAAGAATGCAGTTGTTCTTGCTTTTGTTGCCTCTCTTGGTTTGGTTTTGATGGCATTCATAAAGAAAAACAAACAAACTTTGTAAAGATGTGTCCTACAAATTAAAATGGGTATTGATGGGGGGGGACGACCACATTCTTGCGGGTTGAATAAATATGTCCAACTATTAACAGCAAAGCAGACCCCCTGTGTGAATTTTGTTGCAAATTAACTAATGCTATCTTAAAGCATAGTTTGCTTCCAGGGTCTCGTTGCGGTGAGTTCTGCCCCTCGCAAGGATGCAGATGAAAAAGGGATGATCCCTTTAAGAGCTCGATAGGTTGAGTTGGGAAATTCATATCTCGCACACCAGGCAAAAATATGCCAGCAACTGCTGGGAAAATGACAACTGCAGTGTCTGATCGCTTGTCAAATCAATGAGGCTTTTCTCTCCTTTTGGTGAGAATTTATTTGCAGGGGTTGGTGAGCTGAGAAAATAAGATTCCTGACCTAATGGTCACCCCCATTGGTATCTCATTGTGGAAAATACTCTCTGCTGCAGTCCATTCAAGTGATTGGCAATGACAGCTTGGATGGATATTGTCAGTTGACAGGGCTTTGCACTCTCTCTGTTTTAAAAATGATGCGAAAGATCCCTTCCCCAGCGTGCCGTGCCACAAGTTGAGTTTATGAATGAATGGATGAATGCATGCTTCTCTCCTGTCATCCCCAACAACAAAAAAAAAAATATATTCCAATCCAATCCCCAAAATGATATGCTAAGTAAATTCACACACATGCATTTAACACTCAAACGGTGCCCGAAGGCAAGCTGAGCAACTCCTTCCAAACACTATGCCTGTATATTTTTTTTTTTTGGTAGTCATTAGGAATTTCATGGAAAATGTAAAACTGCCCATTTGATATGGAAAATCTCCATGAAAAATGTGAAATTCCAGTGTTTCCAGCAAGGTTTTGCTGACAGCTCATGCATGGAGAATAGCCTGAAAGACATGCATGCAATTAAGGGATCCGTATAGCCGGGCTGGGGAGAACAACACAGGCAGTGGGGGATGTGGCCTTTGCTGGGGCCAGCTGGTGTCTGCTCCTGGACTCTCTGAGGGCACTAGACCATTGAGAGAAGTGGGGAGAAAGGGGAGGGGAAGAAAAAAAAAAGAAAAAAAAGAAAACACAGAAGCTTCAGAGAAAATGAACCAAGTCTATCGGAGAAAATCCTGAAGCTCCTAGGTAACACTTTCCTCCCCTGCCCTCGCCGCCCCCCTTTTTGGGTGCTATTAGGGGTAGTTCCCAGTGTGGCAGAAGTTTCTTGTTTTCGCAGACCTGTGAGCAGTGATGCAAATGCAAGCGTGCAGAGGTGCCGGGGAGCCAGGTGCTGGGCTAAGAAGATGAGAATGAATGGTTTGGGAGGGAGGGTATTTACATTTTGCTCTGTAATCACGTCAGGCACGTCACACCACCGCTTCTCGGAGGCACGAGTGGTTGAGGAGATACTTTTGCGGTGCCTCGTTATTTCCGTGCTATTAGCCCCATCAGGAAAGGCTCAACTGGCATATTTCTTCTAGAAGAGTCATTTCCGCACATCAGTTTGAAAAGCCTCCAGTGCTAAAAACTGAAAAGAAAGCTGCAAAACCTCCCCTGCCTCCCCTCACCCTCCATTTCCCTTGCAATAAAGCAGCGTAACGCTGCAGGTAGCCCGTTGAGGTGGGAAACAGCAGTCCTCTGGCACCAGCCTGGCCCTGGGGCACTCTCGTGTTTGTCACCTTGGCTACTGGTTCCACCAGCCTTAGGGAGAGAGGGTTGAATGGAAGCGAAGGCTGGGGCACAGGAGTGTGGTGGATGTGCTGAAGTTAGTGAGTCAGCAGTGACCTGTGCTGCTGCTTGCATCTGAGGCAATACCCATCTGCTGAATCGCCCTTGGCTGGGGCACCTCTCTCTGCTGCAGAAACCAGGGTTAAGTGTCAGGAGCAACGTTAAGGGAGTCTACAGGCACCTACAGGAAAGAACCAGGTTGCCCGATTCCCAGGCATCATGCCTTGACTCATCTGTCTCATTTAGGGGCTCTTGTGCCGTTTCCTCACAAAGCAGGTAGGCCTCATTCGTACACAGGGCTCGTTCGTTTGCACTGTTTAGGAAATACTTCTTGTATGCAAAGTTTGGGAAAGAAGGTGGGTAGCAGATGGGGTCACAGGAAAGGGGGCACATGAAGCATGGGTTGGTGTGGTGTATCGCTTCTCGGCCTTTTGGCTAAGATCAAGTGCAGTGTAGTGGGATACGAGTGTAGAACAGAGATGCGCTCCGCAGACAGGAGAGAGGGTTTGAGGAGAGGCCGACCCTGCAAATATGATTTCTATGCTGCTTCTGAGGCATATTTAATAAAGAACAGTAAAACCGTGCAGCCTCTGAAACATCATAGCAATATAGTCTCAGATAGTTGCCCTCTCACAGCTGCACCATCAAAGGAATCACATTTAAATGTTTTGTTTGGACTCTTCCCCCCTCCCCCCTCCCTTCCCAAACCCCTGAGCACTCACTCCCACGCACACGGAATATACAAGCCACGCAGCAAGAGCGTAAGGGTCCTCTCGTGTGAGCTTTGCAATTGCTGAGAAAGAAGGTAAGAAGCTTTTGTTGTGCTCCAAGTCACTTCGGTTGCAGTCTGAACAGAACCCTTTACTCATTGACTTGACTTCAACCAACTTTTTCCCCAAAGTCTTGGGCACCCAGTGAAGCAGCTGTGCTTTGTTTGCAGAGGGCTGTTTGCTTTACCGGGCTGCCAGCAGCACAGGGGGAATGGAAGCAGAAACCCTTGTCCTGTTCTTCGCAGAGACAATGACTTTCACCTCTTCTGGGTTTTGGCTCCGTTTCCGCTTGTGTTCTTTTAAAGAGAGTATCTTCTGTGGCCTGAGCGTGACAGCCAGTGATGTGAGAACACGGAGTGCAGAAGGGGAGAGCACTTTAGAACATTAGGATGGAAATGACAAGAGCTACCAGGTATTTCTAGTAAAAAAGAATAATGTGGGACACATGACAGGTGTTTAAGGTGAAGGTGCTGGTGGCCGGAGAGGTCCTTGGGACAGAAAGTCAATTCATACTTCTCCTTTGCACATCAGTTCCTCAACTAATGTGCTTGTCCTGCATTGCTGCTCTTTTCAAGTGATGTGACGTGGCACGTCTGCTACATCAGTATATTGTCCAGTACATTGGTATATTGCCCAGCAGGGCATAGCGTGCCTGTGCCTACGTCAAATTCCTCAGATTTTGGAAGGTGATCATTTTTTGATGGCCGTGGATGTGTGGTTAACCGTGGAATTGGCTCAAACGGTAGGTATTGTCAAGGATTTGAATGCATTCATGTATAAAGCCCATGGAGGAAGGTGGTGGCTTATACAGGAGTCAGCTGGGCCATTACCAGGGTTTGGCTGAGGGTTAGGACCATCTCCCCAGCTGAATGTTTTCTATTGATAAACAACACAGGGCTACTTTGTGTTTTTTCTCATTTTGCTTGCGGAAGACAAAACAGCTTCAAAAGGCAAAATTCACTTATGCCTGAAGAAAAACAACTGCTCTGTAGTTCTGTAGTATTAATATTGCTTAAATACCTGATCTCTCCTCTTCCAACTGTACCAACCAGGGCCAAATAACGAGAGCAGGCCTGGTTCCCTTCACCATTTACACCTACATGACTGGAGTAGCTGCACACAGGGCTAGTCTGGAGTAAAGGTTCTTTCTATAGACAAAAAGAATTGTTCTCAGAATAAGTCACTTATATTCTGGGACAGAGCCTAGATTCTTCTACAAAAAAAGGGCTTCTTTTTTTTTTTTTCTTTCTGTTGCTGCAATAGCAACAGGCACAAATAGATCTATCCAGAACCAGTTGCACCAGCCAAGCCTTCCTGCCTTGATTAGTGGGCAGAATGTGGGTGAAATGATAAGGAGCACATGGCAAATTGAAAGTAGAAATGATGCATTGTTCTGTAATTCAGAGGCTTCACTTTCTGTGCCCTTCGTGCTGTTGTCTTTTCAGGGGAAAAATATTCTCACTCTCTTAAAATGCTGGTGGTCATTCAACCATGGTGAATTTACTTGAATCTTAAGATTTATGATCACAATCCTGTTATCTGCAGTGTCAGGATGATTATCCCAGCAGTCCTATGGGATCAACCTAAAAATTGTTGGACAGGAAAATTATTTGTCAGGAATTATAGCAAGAAGATGATTTGTTCTGAATTTGAAACAGACACAGTTATTTGCAGCTGCTCTGGCTGTTCCCCCCCATCTTTCCCATGGTGTCCAAACAAGATGAGATACAGGTTCTTGTTTCTTCTGTCAGCATGTGTAGGCTGACTGGAAAAAACTGTTTATATCCTCACTGATTTGCCTTCTTTTACAGCTGTGAGTATGCAATAACTGTTAAATACAATCAAAACATATTTTTATCTTCTGTGTCCAAAGATTTAATCTCTTGTATTGCAGTGGGTATATTTAGTGGAGCAGACATAAAATACCAAGAGGTCTCTTGTGTGTAGAAATCTGAAGAAAAGTGTCTCTTCATCAAAGGCTTAACCACTGCCCGAGTTCTAATCTCTTTAACCAAACAAAAGACAAGCCCAGTGACAACTGTGCTACCCATTTCAGGATAATTTCTTAAAGCCTCTGTCAACTTTCTGCAACACTTTCTGAGCAAATAGAAACCGGCCTTCAGACCAACAGAGTGTGAAAAATCATGATGTTTCCCTGGCAATAGAAAGATCGCTTCTATACTTTTAAAAATAATTTCATTAATATTCCTTATCTAAGCACCTTCACCCCTCAACTGTGCCTAGACCTCATACTAGAAAATAACTTCAACATTTTTACCAATTTGACCAGGTCAATGGACTTTGGGGGCTACTCATGTATAAATGCTGTATTGACAATTTGTCTGATAAAAGATCTGCTGCAGAAAAAGCAAACCTCCCAGTGTAAAACTCCCTCAAATGCCAGCTTAAGTGCTTGGGAAGACCACAAACACCACCTGTGATAGACAAGTAACTCGAGCTGTATTATATCAGGTTTTCTGCCTCCATCTGATTTCTTATTCAAGGCAACAGGTGTGTGTTAATTGTGCTGGCCTTCTTTTCTTGTGCACTTGCTAAATGTCGTTTCTGAAGGTAGGGACTTCACCAGGCACTCAGCTGGCCCATCTGGGTGGTCAGATTTGAATTCTTGTATCTACAGTTGTAATTGGATTGTCTTCAGCATCTTCCATGAACAGCCAGGGGCAAGATTAGGGAGTCTGTGAGGCATCTCACAGCAATTATCAAAAGACTTGGGAAGCTCTGTGAGATCCCTGGGAACTTGCTCCTCAATCCTTTGCAGTTTTATTGCTGTTCATGGTGCACAACAACTTGGGACCGTTGTGCTGAAGGTCACAGCCACTTGAAAATTGTTTACATAAATCACAACCCTACAGAGTTTAAAATCTGTTAGTTATTCTTGCATTCTCACACTCTTTACTGATCCTTCTAATCTGGCTATCATTTATAGCCACATCTGTTTTGTGGAGTGGTGTAGAAGAGGTAGGTCAAATTCAACAGCTGAAACAAGGTCTAGAAAATGCCCAACATCATTTAAGATTGGAAGAGACCTCAAGACGATGCCCTTGTCCAAGGTAGGATCAGCTTCACCCATCACGTTGCCAGAACTCTTCCTAACCCGAGAAGCATCACTGAGGTTCTGAAACCCCTCCAGGGAATCATTTCCTGTGCTTCATTATCTTTACTATTAAGAAAACTCTTCATGCTCTTCTTTCTTGTGGCACTTTAAACCAATTAATTCTTCTTCAGTCCACCATGGGCATGGAACACTGGGAAACACTGTAAGCTCCTTACTGTACTACATGGGAGTTGTACTGAGACCAAAACCTCATCTAATAGATGTACCAAACAGAATATTTTCCACCTTAAGTTTGCAAGCTATTTATTAATAGCCTATTTCTGCTGTTTTGCCCCTTGGGATCTCTGTGCAATAAATATTATACAAGGAAATGTTTTTCTTTTCTTGCCAGAGCCATGGTTTACATCCTTGCAAGTGTAGCAGTTCACAAGTACTAAGATTGGCAATGCTGCTATGATTTAATGTCCATTTATGATGCACCAGCCTCTCCCTGGTGCATCTCATCTCTTCTGTGGGACAGCTTCCCCCATCCTGACCAAATGGGAAAGTGATAAATAGTACTCAAACCAGCCTCGTACCTGGAGGAAGCACATGTGGCCTGTCTTCTCCAACTTGTGTGAGAAATTTTCAAGCCTGGAAGATCTGATGCAGTTTTGTGGTAAAGACTGGTGCTGCTCTGTTAATGGCAAGTGTTTTTGGGGCTGTTGTGCTAAGATCCTGGCCCTTGTAAGAGGAAAATACTCAAAAGACAGATGGAGATGAAGTCATGTATGAGCAGTTTAACAATTCGCTGTGGCTGGGAGGACCTTGTTTTCTCCTCTTCCCTCTCTCCTTTTATCTCCAGCCAACCACATGGTCCTGCTACTTATTTTGTACCATCTCTTGTAGCTGTCTGTCTCCTTTATAAGCCAAATAATTGGTAGATCAGTCAGTTGATTTAGTTGACTGAAGGTCACAAAAAGAGCCACAGCCAGTGCAAACATTTAGAAAGCCCAGGAAGCTGAGAGAGTAGACTGGAGATGCACCAAAGATCTCCAGGTTGGGTGGAGCTGTGCCTGAAGGCAGAAGTTCTATTATGGCAAAAGCAAATATAACACGCTTGTCATGGTGAGGGAAAATCTTGCTCTCCTTCCTTCTGCTTCCAGCTGTGCTTTCCCTTCCTCCCCCTTGGGCCAGTTCTGGCACATGTTGAATCAACTCGTTAAGCAGGCAGAAAACCACACGGGGAGTAAGAGAGAGTTTGCATGAAGGGATCTGAAGCCATGCAGCAGAGGGGCGGCGGGGGGGGAAGAAAGGGGGAGGTTGTCCTCTCAGTCTGTGCGAGCTGAAGGTTCTACAGCATGGACAGACTGCAAGAGTCAATCCCTAGGGGGAGGAGATGAATGAAATCACGGGTAACCATCATCGCTTCCCTCTGACCAAAGATGTAAGGAGCTGGTTAAGAACATGATGATAGCAAGTAGTCAGTATCCTGTCTCTGTTGGATGCTTGAAAAGAAGATAGGGACAGAAGTATGTTCTGAGATTTCTCTGGTATGCTCTCCTGGCTTCCAGCTCTCTGTGGCTTAAAGGCTTCCTGAGCTAGAGATCATGCTTTTGTGTTTCATGGCCCTGGGCATACTTTCCTCCTGCAAATGTATTTAATCATCTCTTTGAATCCATGAAAACTTTGGCATAATAATTTGAGATCCTTGGATGAAAAGAACCATAGTAATATAAAAACAGATCTAGCTGAAAACACCGGGATTTCTCCAGTATGCTGAAAATCTTGTGTAAACAACAGTTTCAAGTATTTTTCCTGAAATATGTACCTGTATCTTGAAACAAAACCAAAAAAGGTAAAAATATTCAAATATTGGTAACATCTGTATATCTTTTGCAAAACCATTCCTACTTTTATCATTTCTTACCCTTAAGTTATGAGGATCTTGTTATATTTACAACGCCCCTGCCTGCACGTGCCCTTATTAACAGTGACTCCATTTCTCTTCCTGCCTTGAATGCTCACAATGGTGGGAATTTAGGAGGGAATTTAGGGAATTTAGGCTGCTGCTAGAGGTCTATGCACCTTGGTGGGGTGCTGCGCATAGCATGTCTTGCTGACGTAGCTTTGAAGTGACAAAACCAGCCAGCAGCCACCTACACCCAGACTCCCAGTGCCTACCCACGCAAGGGAAAGCCAGCTGATATTATCAGCAAACATTTTAGCAATTTTCCTGGCCCAGATGGGACCCCTGGAGCCAAGATATCTCAGTGTGGCCCGCTCAGCAGGTAGGTAGCTGCTGAGGAGCTTTTCACCGTAGGCTTCCACTTTCCTACTTGTGCCTTGATGGTAAATCTGTGTAACTTTGTGGAATTGCACTCCAGTGACTGGCACCAGTTTGCAGACACTTGGACCTCTTAATTTTCTTTCTGCCTTCTCTCTTCAGGAAGAGTAAACATCTGGGTAACCTGGTGACTTTACCAGCTGTGTGACAGCCCCGGTCTCTGGAACATGGGGGAAGCTGGCTTCAGATAAGCAATTTCTGCCTTATTTTCCTTGAATAAACCAGAGTAATTTAGGTCAGCAGGGATGTTAGAAAACCATCAGGTCAAACTTCCTTCTCACTGAGAAGTCAGATAGCTTCAATATTAGATCAGGCTGCTCAGGGACTTGTCTGGTTTAGTTTTGGGTATCTCCATGGATGGAGATACCCCCATCTCTCTGGTTTTGTGTTTAGCCACTCTCATCTGTAAGGTTTTTTTTTCTTACTGTCCATTGGAATTTAATTGATGCAGCTTGGATCTGTTGCCTCTCATCCTCTCAGTAGGCACCTGTGAGAGCACGCTGGCTTCGTGCTCTCTAAAATCCTCATTAGATATTGATGAGAGGTGATTCAGCCCTTTCCAACCACTGAAAAGAGGGCAGAGCAGTAGAGCGCAAATGCTCCAGTTCCATCCCTCCCCTCTTTCCTTTTTGGGATTGATTTCATTGAGTAGTGACTTTGCTTGGGACTTTGAGGTGCTGTTCCTTTCACTTTTTTTCCTTTCTTTGACTCCCACTGACAACACGTTTTTTTCAGATGAGCTATAATCTGCGTGGCTTCTTATTTAGCCCCCATTACCATGGTATGGAAACACTGTTAGGACTTTATTACTACCTGCAGGGACACTGGCCATGAAGTAAAGGCCTAAAACAGAGTCCCTGGGTTGAGTAAGAGGTATGAGACCTCCACAACACACTCCAGTGCAAGAGAGAGGCTTATGGCAGCTGGGTGTATGTTGAAGGCTCCCACCCATTTTTTTGGGGTCGTTCCAGAGCTCCATCAAATAGCTGAGCTGGAGGCCAGGATTGAGGACACAGATTTCAAAATCATAGAATGGTTTGGGTTGGAAGGGACCTTAAAGACCATTGAGTTCCAACCCCCTGCCATGGGCAGGGACACCTCCCACTAGATCAGGTTGCTCAAAGCCCCATCCAGCCTGGCCTTGAACACCTCCGGGGATGGGACATCCACAGCTTCTCTGGGCAACTTTGCTGGGGTGGCATGAGAGACTTCTATTCCCTTCTTGTCTGCCTGTTGTGTGGAAGGTCATAGTGCTTCCAGCAAAGTCTGTGTGACGACTTTCCAACCAACTTCCTGCACAACCTACTCCCTCAGTTCCCACCCCATGCTTGGGAGGTTGTGTGAAGGCTCTGGGCTGTGACCTGAGCAGCCCAGGATGTGTTTTCCCCCCTGCCTGCTCTTGGGCAACTGTGCTGCCTGTCAAGAGCTGCTGGGGTGGGCAGCGGGGAGCAGCAGCACTTCTCGGATCTGCTGGAGCTTGTCTGCTGAAGCGGGTTTATCCCAGCGCCTCGAAGAATCCTCTCCAAAGCACTGAGATGGAGACAGACTGCTTCCCTTCTGCAAGAGTGGAAGGCATTCGTTTCAAGTCATGACTTGGTCCCTGCAGGTGAGTGAGCAGCAGAGCTGTGCTGAGCAAGAACTCCCTGGTGTGATTTGCATTGCTCTTTTCCGTATGTTCCGTAAAACCACAGCAAACCTGTCCATGGGCACTCCTTACTTGGGTTTAGTTTCTCACCAGATTAAAGCAAACCGATAGGAGTCTGGTTTTAATACGGCGCAGGAACGTCCATCCCTCCGCTTGCTCCGGGGTTTGTATTAGTTTAATGAATTGGTTAAATTAACATTGAGTTGAATGGGCACAGCTCTTTCATGTAGATGAGGCCTGGGGCTAGTAGATAAACGAGAGATGAGGTGAGAGGACCTTTAAATTCTTCACAGCCCAACAGAAACCTGTATGAATGAACTGAGATCTATTTTCATCTTTATTCTCCTACCTTTTAACAGAAACCATAAAATGGCTGGAAAAACTCTCAGCAGAAAGCCAGGGCCAGGGAGGGGGTGGAGCAGAACGCCAGGAGGTTATGGGGGCAACTTGTGGAGCTCGTCCCTGGGAGCGGCTCCTCCTGAAGCCGGGGGAGGCAGCAAGATGCACATGTGCAGCACATGAATGGGAGAAAAGAGGAAACACGGGGGAAGGCTGCAGGGCTAAATCCCAATCCCATTTAAAGTCGGTGGCAAAGCTCCACCGCCTGAGGTTGGCCCTTGGCCCTGAATTCATTTGTTCCGAGGGCTTGCTGGAGCAATTGTTAATCTGCGCTGATGAGCAATAATTGCTACAGGAAGGGAAAAGTGAAGAGGAGGCAGCGGCGGCGGCGCAGGAGCCGTGGAATCTGTCCTGACCCTGCCTGGACTCGGCATTTCGCTGCCTGCTTTCACCCTCCGCGTTGCCGGAGGGGAGCATCCTCCTTGTGCCAATGCCACATCAAAGGGCAGGGTGTGCTGCAGGATTTCGGCATCCCAGGGTAGCAGACAGTAAGAGCCTGAGCTGCCTGTGAAATGAACTGGGACATGGGTCTGCAGCTGGGCAAAGGCTCATGTTCCTTTTGAAGGCGTTTGGGGAAACGTAAAATTTAATCAGTCGTACGGAGTGATTCAGGAAACTTACTGTACAGAGAAAATACACGTGACAGTCATACATGGGTTTTACATGCTGGTGCTTCCCCCAGGAGGTGGTTAACATCAGCCCCAATTGCAGATGGGAAAGCTGAAGGACAGAGGAGAGAGGACTTGTGGTGGAGCACTGGAACAGGTTGCCCAGGGAGGTGGTTGAGGCCCTTTCCCTGGAGATATTCAAGGTGAGGGTCGACAAGGCCCTGGGCAACCTGGTCTAGTTGGGGGTGTCCCTGTGACTGCAGGGGGGTTGAACTAGATGACCTTTGGACGTCCCTTCCGGCCCAGATGATTCGATGATTCTATGACTTGCCCAATGTCATGCAGGAGGTTAGAGACATAGCCCAGACTGCTTCCCTTGCTGCACTTCAGCCTTGTACTTTATCCTCAAGACAAAAATTACCTCCTGCTTTAGGCAGCAAATATTTAACTCATACAGATGCTTCTTTTTAATACCACATTTAATTCTGAAAAAGAATTTTAGCTTGCCCCACAGACTAAGGGTGTTTTTCTCTGCCAGGTGTAATCAACGTGGTTCTAGTGTGGCCGGAGCACTGATTTTTTCCCCTTGCTGTTCATGTTGCAATGGGGCATTTATAATGACTCTTCCTAACACATCTGTTTTCATGAATCAAATCATCTGGGAAACATTTCAGATAACATTTCTTTTAAAGATAGTTGAAGAAACTGAAGATGAAGCATCAGGTGTCCATAACCCTGTTAAATAATATCAGGATATAAGGGGGCTTTTTTAGAACTCTCTTGAGGTCTAGCCAGTACTGCAACTAAAGCTCTTCTTAAGAAAAGGAAATCAAGCAAGGCTTGAACGCTCTGGGGAGGTTAATACTGTCTCATTTTGCTGCTCTCAGTGTCTTGTATCCTTAATTTAAAGGAGATATAAATCTCATGTTTGTAAATGAACAAACATCTGTGGTTGTATTACGCTCATCCTCCTTGGTTTCTCACCTGTTGATCGGAAGCACCTAATGCTTGCAGATATTAGGGGATAACCCACAAGACAAATTCAGCCTGGCTCATCAGTCTGCAAGTCACCATCCATGTCAAGACATGGTGATGTCTGTGGGAGCTGAGCCATCTGGTGGGTCCACAGACAGAAGATGCCGTCTCACACACTTTACCTTCTCCAGCCTTGTGAGCTCCTCTCCTTTCAGGCAACCCCTTTATAATTTTTCCTATCAAAAAATAATCATTCACTATTAAGACAGGGCTTGAAAGACAGGTGTTTTGCTCTTCAGTGAATATTTCCCCAACTTTACTGGCGAATGCCAGCAATTTTTTGTCAGTGGAGTCAAAATATTCAAAGCCTCTCAATGTCTCCATTGTTTGATATCAGACTATCCTTGCTTTCCTGTTACATCTCCTGAGCTCTTAGTCAGTCATCCAAGAAAAGTGCTGAATCTGTTGGTCTTCTGGCTGACCTATCCAAACTACAAACAACTTTTTTTTTCAGTTTTCCCCCTTTCTTGTGTAGCATGAATTATAACTGAAATAGGGTACAACTAAGGCATTTACAAAAATGATACCAAAGACCAGCGGCTGCCAAAATGCCCCTTTCCCTGTTCAGACCACAGATCCCATGACTTGACCTTAACTGTAGGTTGCCTTTCTGCAGCACCTCCTTCCCATGATCCACAATGCCCTGTAGAAGTATTTATTTCAGAGCTTCCCCAACCACATACAGTCCCTATAGCTGGGCGATATGAAGCCTGAATTAGCTAATTAAAATTAAGGCACAGACTGGTGGCAGTGGTGGCTACCCCTGGCAGCAGCTTACCAAGATACATGCTAAATCCCCTGGAGTCTATAAATGAAAATAAAGTGTCTTTCTCTTGGTCGTGTGTGACAATGTGACACCCTGTGTTCTGTGTCACTCAGGAGGTGAAGCTGGGTGGTTTTGGTAGCCCCAGGTCTCTGAAAGGCATTGGAAGTCTTAAATGCACAGTCCTATTTCTCCCAACCTAGCATCTCATCCTCATAGGTATAAATTATGACACTGATTTCCATCCCACATTTCTTCCCTTTCCCATAGTAACATTTATATTACATAAACTGCAAGGGAAAATGTGGAAGCTTTGACCAAGGATCTGAACATTTAGTGTTAACAATTATTTCTCCCTCCAGCTAGTCAGATGGAACATCTGGAGTTGGGTTGGGAAGAATACCAAAGTGGAAAGGCAAGTAAGCAGGCTGTCCCTTACCAGTCCATCCCCTTTTGCCTAAAAAATATGCCATCCGGTGTTTGCTGCAAATAGGAAGTAGTTACTTTGGGTCTCTAATGTGATTCCTCTTTCAGCTTTTATTTCCATACTTGAATAAAAATATCAGCATTGCTTTAATTTGGATCAATAATCATAGAGAGCATCAAAAAGATTGGGCAGATCTGCAATTGTTTTTTCAAAGTGTGTTTTCAAACTTCTGGTTCTTCAGAGTAAACAACCAGAAAAAGTTTTTTTCTCACGTTCTCTCTCCCTCTCATTTCAAGCACTGAAAACATAATATATAACTAATAAAATAAAAAAAATATATAATTAAAGACTAACCCCTTATTAAACTTACCACCTTTTGGTTGCCCACTAAGGCAAATGTGCCTTCATAGTATGCATCACATGGATTGGCAATTAATACTAAACAGCTATCCAGAAGTGTACCAGAGTTTAAAAATGTAGGTTTCTACGTACAAATTACTTAAAATCTTTACAGTCTTTTATTTACTTTTTTTTTTTTCTTCTTCTTGCAGGCTTAGACACAGAATAAACATGTGTTAGATCAGGAGATTAACAGGAACATTGAGTGGTGATTCAGCACTTCACAGGTGAGTCTCCAGGTTAAGTCCAGCCCAGGTGATTGAAGACCAGGTGATTTAAAATACCAAACACCCTCACCACTCATTATTTGCAGCAGGGATCACACGTCACCTCACAGAGCTGGGATCTGTTACTTTTGCCTGCTTCTGATAAAGCTTAGAGATGTCAGTCCAGTATGTGAGGAGGCAAAACCCCAGCTACTTAGTGCCAGTTCACCCCTTAGGGCTGGCAGCCTTGGGAATGGGCATGAGAAGATGGAAACTGAGTTAGATTCCTACCACTGTAAGTAATAACGTCCAACTGTGTGGGGTATCTGCTCTACTCTGATGTGGGGTAACTGCCCTGTAACACTTCAGACTCCCAGGCTTGGTGTTTTATAGCTTCCATCAGTGAGGATGATGTAGTTGGTTCATTTGGCAATATTATTAAGGATTTAGAGGAGTGGAGAGAAGATCTTTCTGGGTAAAACAAAAGCAGTAGTGGTATTTGTGGTAGAAAAACAAGACTGAATGGGCTCCCAACAGCCATGGACTGTGTGGCAAGGAGGAAGGTGACAGTTGTTTGGAAAACTGCCGGCTGGAGAAACAGTGTGGTCTGGGGGCAGCTTGTGGGGGTCCTTGCAGAGGCTGCCAGCCTTTAAAAAAATGGGCAAATGGTAGTTCCCCTTTTACCAAACACTTCATCTTCTCTGGAAAGAGAATTGTGATTTATGAGTATCCAGGGAAAGACCAAGGAGCTGACTCTGTCACTGCTGTCCATCCTGGTGCCTCCAGCAGAGGACAGCCACACCACCTGTATCTGAGCAGCACACAGTGTCTTCCAAACATCTCTTTTCCTCTGGCACCACCAGACCCACTACAGCAAAGCTCTCACCCAACATCCTCGCTCCTCCCCTCTCATCCTGGTTCCTGCAGGTCAGCTTCTCAGGGCAACATCTTTTTGTTTTCCTGCATGAATCTAGCAATATTAAGGATGCAACTAGAGGTGGCTGCAGAGAAATGCTAATTAATGAATGCTTCTGTGCAACACTGAAACACCCTTTCCTCACTGTGTGACTGCCTTTCGCTCCCACCTCCTCCTGCTTTTGTGCAGCAGGAACTGTGTTTCACTGAAGGCACTGACCAAAAATAAGCACTTTTCTCAAACACCTTGTTTTAAAACTAGTTCTTCCAGCATGACTGGGGTTCTTCTTGCTCTTAAGAGTAAGTGACCTAGTAGAGTTGACCCACTCAGTTGTTGAGGTATTCCTTTTATTATATAGAACAGAACAATCCTGCAGCAGTTTCATCAATCCTGCAGCAATTTCAATGATTTCTAATTATGACCAAAAAATCAAACAAACAAACAAAGAAAAAAACCCCACCCCATCCTAGAGCTCAGGATACCAAGGAAATGCAAATTGAAATGTGAGGACCTGTGGTATCTTGCTTTGCACTGAAGTCTGGGTGGTTTTGCAACTCGTATTCCTTTGCACACTTTATCTTTCCTTACTTACTTACAGCTGAGGGGCAAAAGCCATGCAATGCCCAACCACATGCAAAGGAAGCTGCCGTGACTAGAGAAAGATAAAGATAATGATTTGTCTCTAGATGGATCTATCTCTGGATGGATGAAGATCCTCCCTCACACAGGATGAGATGCATTACTGCTGTCTCTCTGTCATTTAGTAACACCATTACAAAGTTTTCTTTACTTTTCCATTCATCCCAGACTATTTTTCTGGTATCTGCCATTCCCTGTGGTCTTCTAATTTCCCTGTCCTCACTGCCTAAACAAACAAAAGAGATGAAGTCTTCCAGTGTTTTTCTGTGTTTCAGAGACAGATTTAAACTCATAACAGAGTTTATAGTATAAGTCTTTGACCCCTGGTAAGTCCAAAGAGGTGGAAATGTTCCTTTCCTTGGTGACATCTATGTTGCTAAATAAAACAGGAGGAGGTGTTGTTTTCTGCCTCAAAGAAAAGTGGTACAGCCTGGCTACACGGTGCTGTGATCTTTGCTGGGCCCATGTGGTGGACTTATGGGCCTAAGACGTTGTACTTTGAGGTTCAAAGTGTCCAAAGCAACATGACAGCTGTTCTGCATCCTATCAAGATGGTGTCTTCATAGTATGAACGTGAAGTGGTGTGTGTTTGGAGAGCCCTGGCATGCAACATGAGGAGAGGCCAGAGTCCTTGAGAATGCAAAGCCTGCTAAGATAATGCTGGAGGACCATGGAGGGAGACAGAGCTGGTTCTGAACTGACAATATGCCTTTTAGGAGTGCTTGCTGTCCCCCAAGCCATGCCAGGCATTGCCTGGGAAGGTACTTAGGGGCACAGGACACAGCCATATGAGGAAAAGTACTGGTAATTTAGGAGGGTGCACAATTAATAGTCCAGAGCCTGAGTTTGATTCAGCTCTGGAATTAAACAGACACGATATATCTTCAGAATATATATCTTTACATCAGGCAGGCAGTCTTTGTATCCCTCCACGTGTTCGTGTGGGCTGATGCACCAGTGATTTTCTGTGTTGTGTCTCTGGGTCATTTTCATCACATTAACGGCACAGAATGACCCGGAGCAGCAAAACCTCTCATCTCAGGTACTATGAATTTCTGTGGTCACCTCGTGTTGAAAGAAAGGTTTGATGGGGGTATGGGGGGCAGGGGGAGGAATTTTGCAGCGTTGCTAAATATCTCCAGCTGCTCTAAAAATCGCTGGAGTTGGGTCTGACAAAATTATTGTGAAGCATTCTGCTGTGCAAGGGAAGAAAAAGGGAGGGGATGGGAAAAGTGAGATAAGGTTTGTCATTTAATCCTAAACACAGAATAGCCTCACCTTATATCTTTAAATCTGCATCAATTATAATGCCTTGTTCACTTGCAAATTTCACTTTAAGATAAAGAATCATGCCTGGTTTGTTTGCCATTCCTACAGCCAAAGACAAGCTTCACTTACTCCTCTTTTATTTTCAATGACTAAGACTGAAAGAGCTAAATTACATTTCCTCCCCCCTATGGAAACCTGATGAACCAGTGTGAACCTGCACCTGAGAACCCCCGGGAACGCCGAGGATTTGGCCACACAGATCGGACAGTTGGATGTTTAATTGCGTTCTGGGCACAAAGCCTGCTTGAATGTGCGTCTTTTATGAAGTGCGTGGGAGGCCAGCACAAAAATCAGACCCCATCAAGGTGCCAGAAGGAGGAAAACGGTGCAAAGGCTTTGCAGGGCCTGACTCTACTGCGCTGGAGAGCGTCAAGCTGCCCATGCCAGAAGCCCTCTGAAAAATGTCCCCTGAGTGCCAGCCTGGAACCCATAAGTGACACAAAGATCTGCTGGGGGTGCTAGTAGAGACTTGAATGAATAGTTATTTAAAGAGTTGATGAATAAGATCAGTGCCAGGAGCAAAAGCAGGACCAGAGCTAAGGGAAAGAGAACCTGTGAGGACGCAAAGGGACCAGCAGAGCTTGAGCAAAGCCTGGGAAGAGATGAGATGCGCTGGGAGAGCATAAGCCCTGCAAGGGAGATAGTCTGATAATAGGGTTCAGATAGAGATGGGGAGTGAAAATGGGATTTTGGTCAAGACAGGAAAGTGGTGTAATGGGATGAGTCCGGAAAGTGAGAATTTTGCTAGATAAAAAGGTCATGATTTTTCATTTTGTTAAAAAATTAAATTAGCGGAGTGGCATTCACTCCAGATCTGTGACGGAGCTTTCCCAGGCTTTGCAAAGTAAATGATTTGGAGCCTTTTTCTGGATGGGGGCCTCCTTACTATTCTATGCATCTTTGCCTGGATTGCTATGGACGATGAAATCATCCTTGCAGCAGGAGTAAGATCTTGGCCTGCCTTGGAAGTAAAGCAGCTTGTACTTTCCCCTCTTCTGTCATCGTGGTCACCTGCTGAAGGTGCATTGTAGTCCTGGCACACAAACGCTTGCAGCAGCCACAGGAAAAGCATAGTGTGCTATAAACACGACATTTTAATAGTTGGGTATCAAGACCTTTTCGCTCATCTCCTCGTTATATTTTGTGGTTGCAGCCCAACCCAAGCACAGTCAGCCCACACGGTGTCCATCACGTCTTACGGTGCTCACTTAGGATCTGTAACTTAGGTCTGTCCTTGGACTCTAAATCAGAACGTGAGTGAAATGCATTGAATGATCCCATTAATATAAATAGCACTAAAGTTAAAAGCAAGGCTCCGTGAAAGGACTTTTGATACAGTGGCGAGTGTCGCCCTCGAGTCAGCAGGTGGCATTATAGAACAATCAGACATCACCAAACCTCCGCCGCCTCCCGCTCGCAGCCCTAGACCTGAGCCTACAGGGGAACGAGCATGAAACCCGCCTCTTCAAAACTCATGAAAACGCACAATGAGCAGTTGCCAATTAGGGCCGGGGCTATTGTCTGCTAAAGGTCAAGTGTTGGCCCTGCTGAAATCTTTCAACACCGGCTCCAGCGAGATTGGAATTTAATATATTTTATACAGCTGAAAAGTTGCTTGGCCCTACGCAGGGCAGAGCCAGCCTTTCCTCTCCCCTTCCCCCCTATTCCCCAGGCCGGCAATACGTGCTGGGAAACCTCCGGGAGGGAGGAACCCGGCTTTTTAATCTGCTACCACCTCCCTCCCTGTAGGTATTGTGGAAGAATTGAGTTGTTGGCAGGGCTGTAGACGAGGAGGTGGTTTGGCAACGCGGGCAAGGGGAGGGTGTTGGGACGGGGTTTGTTTTACCGTCTCCCAAGAGATTTTCTTTATAAGTCTGGTGGTACATGTTTTTACAGCTTACTACTTTTAGTATCTGTCACTTGAAAAGAATAGATGATCTAGATACAGAGGAAAAAAACCTGTGCAAGCAGCAACACGTAACCAACAAAAAGAAAACTTTCCCATGAAATACTCTAGTGATACAGATGTTTCAGGGCGCTTAACGAATTGCAGGTTAGGGAAATACTCAAGACCTTCTGGCCAGCTTCTGGATCCAGAGGCTGCAGATGAGAGCCTTCAAGCTTCCTCGGGTCTGATGCCAGACGATCCATCAGCCTAATGACCATGCCAAGGCGCTGTACCTTCCAGCAGCTGCAGCTGGCAAGAATCTCTTCCCAGACTCCAAACCAGAAATTAGAAGGCCATGTTCATCTCTAGCTCCCATGCTGTAATTGCTGCTGCACAGCAGCGTGTTGCCTGGAGGGGCTCTCAGTGATGCAAGGGGTCTGACTTGCACAGAGGCAGAGGTGAATCCCCTCCCTCAGTTCCCAGCATACAATGAGATGCTGATGTTGCCCTTTTCCCCCCTCCATTTGAGGGCTGGTGTTTATCAAATCGCATGGTGGTTTTGCTTCCCAGGCCACTGATTAGTGACTGTGGTGTCCCTAAGGGCTCTAGGCTCCAGTGTCCCCTTGGGGGTATAAATTCTACTTCTAAACCCCTGCACAAGGGCTGATCTGTGTTTCCACCAGTGGCACAATTGGGACGAGCTCAGGGTGGTCCTGGAGAGGACCTCAATCTTCCTTGAGTTCAATGATCTTTAAGGTCCCTTCCAACTCTAACCATTCTATGATTCTATGATTTAATTGCTGGTGACAACAGCCACGGGCTGGCACTGGGCATTGCCCACGTACTTGCCCACGTCGCCAGTGCACTGTGGGACTCTGCGAGGATGTTTTCCCATGGGCATTGGCCTGGAGCTGGGCCACAGCCCAAGTCACTGGTTAAACCCACCTTTTTAAAGTGCTAATCTTCGAGTTTGAACTACCTGTACTCCGTGTGTGTGTGTGTGTCTCTGTGGTCTTGAAAACTTACCAGCCTACTTGCAAAAAAAAAAAAAAAAAATTTGCCCATTTGTTGCCATGGTGATGAAGGAGTGTGGGACAAAAGAAAGATATTCCGGTTGCCCCGGGCCTGTGAACAAGCAGAATCAGAGAGAGTTGGTGAGAATGTGCTGTTAATTGTAACCAGAAACACGGTAGTCAGCCACCATCACTGCAAAGTGTTCTTCAAACCCCCTTTCATGTCCTGCCATTGCAAAATGACATCCTCTCAAGATGACAAAGAACACCGACCGCTGCACCTCCATTGTACCAGGCTGAACTTGGCCCATAAATTAAGCAAACTGAAAATCTAGCCTTGCTCCCTGAAGGTATTCGATTTCCTAACTTTATCGATAACCTGGTGTGAGCAGATCTTGAATGAAATGTTATCTCGGGGCTGCCAGGACGTGCGGGGAGGCTGGAGGGGGCAGGCAGTGCTGCTGACTCCCAGAGATAACAGGTGGAATGCAACAGTCACCGCTTTTGTCTGTGGTAACTTTTAGTTAAAGCTCCCAAATGCTGCCGGGCCCTTTGCTGTCCCAGCCTGCAGACCTTCTTGCCGGCCTGGACAAATGCAGGCAAAATAAATCCGAGGCATTTCACAACTTCCCGGTTCTGAGAGCACTGCAAAAAAGGCATAAAACCCTTATAAAAACCCTTCCCCCGTGCATTTGCAGTGATAAGGAGGCACGTTGCTGCTTCCTGGGTACATACTCTGTACCTCAGAAATTAATTGTAATTGTTGGTTCTCATTCTGTACATGCACAATACTTGGCATGAAAAGCGTCTGCATCTTCTGTAAATCCCTCTTCAATTATGTGGAAGTGATGGGTTTAATTTAAACCATGGCTGCTCCTAGCTAGCTTAAAAATAAAATAACATAAAAAATAGAACCACCCAAATCAGATTTAGTATCTCGGCTCTGTTTATGTTACGTACATATTTTAAAATTTGCTGCTGTACAGATGGAAATGTGAAGCCCACTGTCATCTGTAAGGTTCCAAGAGGCTGTTGGATCCATGTGTACCACGCTCTTCCGAAAAAATATTTTCCCTGTCTCAACCTATACTCTTCCATTTGCAAGAACTCAGAAGATGATGCAACCTTCAGACCAGACCCGTAACCATGAAAAAGCTAAGCACGCCCGGTGCACAGACCTAAAGATGCCTAAGCAGAGGGGGTTTTTTTTGAGGCGGTATTATATTGGTCTTGCTTGGTAAAATGGATTTTTCAAGAAGTGAAAGGGCAGTGGGATAAAAATGTGCCCAAATTAAATGTGGTTTTATTGATGTGGTTTTAAATACAAAGCCAGTCAATATAAAGATCACAGGATCTGGCTTATAGTCGTCAGAGATGGAAAAATACTTATCAGATAAAGCTCTGCCAGGGCAGAATATAGTCTTTCCTAACAGAGAACCGACTCTCCTCTTTCATTGCTCTTTCTTCCATTAACTTGATCTTTGATCTCAGTTCCTGTAAGAAATAACTGTAAACAATGATGATGTTCCAGACCATTAACCAGATGTACAACATGGCAAGAACCCTGCCACTAACAGACCAGATGAAAAAAAAAAAAAAGACACATACAAGAATAATGCTTAATAATAATAATAATAATTTTTCAGGAAAGAAGGCATGGCATTTTCATTTCCTGCAGGATCTGTCTGTCACGCCTGAAGCAAATTAGGCCGCTGGAAATGTGGTTCACAACAGCCCTTCCAGAATCATCAGGTCCAAGCATTCAAAGCCAAGCTAACATTTTAGTTTATCAAATACAGGTGTTCAATTCACCAATATTAATAATTTGGTACCCGTTCCACCAGCAAGTTCTTGACAGGAAAGAGTCTTGAATAACAGATATTATAGAAACTGACCTTATAACAGGGGATTATCATGATTTTAGTTATTAGATTTTAGTCTTGAGTTTGAATCCTTCAAGCTTCCAGTCCCACACAAGTGGCAAGCTGGGTAGCTCCTGGAGCACGGCTAGTGCTGTGGAAGGAAGGAGAGTGTTCTCAGACAGAGCTGTCCTGGAAATCCATCCCAGAAAAAGTTAGGCTGAGCCCAGGCTGACTGTGTTCAGATAAAACTGCAAAGTGCATCTTTTAATTCATAAAGTCTTCCCCTGGTCTAACTGATAAATACACAGGTAGTATTCTTCACTGAGGAAAAAAACATCAAGGAAAAAGCCAACAGTTTCAGTTTTTATAGCCTAGTAGTTTTGTATAGCATGATAGGCAATATATAAGAGAAAGATGTGTGGAACAATCAGGTTAGAGACTTAAATTGTATGTATCCATTATTTCTAGGCTTTTCCCAAAGCATTATTTAGTCCCATTCATAATCCCGAGTATTTAAAAGATGAATGTAAAGCCTATCACTGGAAAAAATTATGCAGAGATCTGCTTTAAATTGTACTCCTAAGTACTGCTAGAGAGCTTTTATGAAGAACAGACTGTAGCACTTCCTATTGTTTTACATTTTGTCCTGTTTTAGAGTCTTAAGAGTGATGTCATAACAGGGAGAAACTTGTCATGGACACACATTAAAACCTAAACACAAGGAGAAGACCTTTGAGAACAGATTTGGATGGATAGATGGGTAATTCAATAAAGGGAGAAAACACTGAATTAAAGACATTTTTAGAGTTACTTACATGCATGTCTCAGAAATTCTACCTCTGTTCAGAGGCACATGCTGAGCTGCAATCAAATTATTATGTCCAGCTCTGCAATTTCAATCATTCATCCCATTTATAGGGGTCTTTTTGTCTTGAATTAGGCAAAATGTGAGCCCAACAGGAAATTAAGCAACCAAGCAAAATCAGGAAATTCACTCAACTGGCTTAGCCAGTGGAATGCCACTGCTATCTTCAAGCAAAAACTCCAAAGAGAAGAGGCTGAACTGCACTCAGATTTGTTTTCAAAGTGGCTAATGTGCTTTTAATTTGTACAAGGTTGGTAAGCAGGAAAAAAAAAACCAAACAGGCAAAGCCTTACATTGCTGCTGTGAGTTTGCTTTTAATTTTTTTCACAGAAGGCTTTAGCATACAAACTTACATATATATATATATAAAATTTAAAAATGCACCACTTGTAAAAACATCAGAACAGCTATCTTGATGACAAAGTTAGAGATGCTCACTATAAATTAAGAACACACTGGCTTTAGAACATTAAAAATGAACTGAAACAGAAAACATACACTCAAAGATCACACTTCTTCCTCAAAAAACATATTTGATAATAGCTCTTGGGGTAGGGGGGAGGGAAATTCTTTTAACTGTTTACAGTGGCCTCTCTGCATTTGTCATCTGCAGATCTGTATGCACAATATTTTAACTGATTTGGGGGGGGGGGCAAGCTACAATTTTTGGTTCACAGAAAACAACACCTCACCCCCCAAAAAAAACCTCAAAGCAATTTCTTGCTAGCAGATCACCATTATTATTTATCTACTCAAAGCACCTAGGAAATCTAGTGATGGTCCAGGTCCCTGCTGTGCTGGGCCCTGCACCAGCACCAAATAAGTATAAAATTCCTTGCCTGAAGAATTGCCAAAGGAAGGATGAGGCAAGAGGAGGGCAGCAGGCAGGCAGCCACCTGAGCTACAGGAAAAGTGTGTGCATGGTGGTCCACCTGGTTAACAGCACCTTCAGCACATCACTGGCTGGCTTTGTCAAGCTTCTGTAGGTCTTGGAGCAAAGTCAGAGCGTGCGAGGGGATATGAGAAGAGAGAACGTTATATATACCTAGAGGGAGTTTCTCCAAAGCCTGAAGACTGGCACCAGAGAAAGCCAAGAAGTGTCCATTGGCAGTTTATAAGAAGACAGAGGTTCCATGGCTGATCTTTATTATCAATTCTGGTAGCCCTCATTGTGTTAGATATACTGCAGTTTGAAATCGCATCAATTGTTTCCATTGTGATTGTAAATATGCATTACTGCTTACTTACCAATGCACTGCTCTTGCCATTGATTTAAACTAAACCATGAGAGCTTCGAGAAGAAACCACAGAGCCTCTGTGGGTGCTAAGTTTGGGGCTGGAGGTTCTCACTGATTCCTCCTGAACCCAGTACCTATATCATAGTCTTCCTGCTCAGTTCCTTCTTTCTGGGAGTAAGGCTTTGTGCACAGCCCTCGACATACTTGTAACAATCCTGGTTCAGTATTAAAACAACGGCTATAAGCAAATCTCCTGTCTTTACCCAATAGGACCAGAAATGAGGGAGAAATTGTTGTTCCCCCACTTTTCTTTTCCCAACACACAGCTACCAGTGCATGTCGTCTGTGCTTGTCCACGCACAGCTGTATACGATGTAATACACTAAAACCAGTTAGACAACTTCAACTTAATTTGGTAAAAGTTTAGAGGCCTTTTGGAAGTTGCACACAATTTATGCAAGCAGCCAACTGAACAGAAGACACCCCAGAAGTGTGTCCGAAGACAAAGCCATTTAATCAGCTCCTGCAGGCTTAGACAACAGAGAGCAGACAAAAAAACCCAAACTTGTGAGGCTTTCACCCACCCCAACTACAGACAAAGATTCAGTCAGGACTCGCATCTTAGTCAGTCAGCCCTGAAACACATCCAAAAGACACCAGGTTTCATTAAAACAGATATTTTAAATTTATTAGCTCCAATATTTCCTCTGCCCTTCTTCAGAGATGTCCTAGATGTCGCATAAGTCAAAACGCAGAGCAGTTTAAGTGGGTGCTTGGTTGTGATGAGGGAACCTCTCTTCCTACAGGACTGATGGACGTCTCTCTCTCTCTTGCACAGGGTTGACTGGGGGGTCAGGAAGACATTTCCCTCCCAGTCAGGGGAGCAGGGACATGAAAGTTCATGAGTTTTTTTATCCCCTTCTGCAGCCAACAGTCTGGTTGACCTCCCGAATCATTCGGGCCATCGTAAAAGCCTCAGGCCATGGTGATCACTCTTGTTTTCTGCTTGTGAAACACAGGTTAGTCTCCTGAGAAAATCCTTTAGTTTAATTGGAACCTTTGGGTTTAATATACGAGTATCTTTGCTAAATGGAAAAGCCTGAGGTAAGCAGAGGTCACACCAGGTGATCTTATCACAGAATCACAGAATGATATGGGGTTGGAAGGGACCTCTGGAGATCACCTAGTCCACCCCTCCTGCCAAAGCAGGTCCACTAGAGCAGGTTGCACAGGAATGTGTCTGGGCAGATTACAAATGCCTCCAGTGATGGAGACATCACCACCTCTCTGGGCAGCCTGTTGCTGCCTATGTATATGCACCATCTTATGGTGCAGTTCATAGTGACTGAGGGCCTCAAGAGGCAGAAGCTTTAGTGAAAGGTAGATAGAGGTGAATGGGCAATGAAGGGCTTTGAATGGAAATACAAGGAGAGTTTGGTTAATACAACACAAATAAAGCCAGGGGAGAGTTAGAAGGAGAAGGGTAGTGTGGCTAAAGGACTCGGCTAGAGAATCATTGCAGCAGCAGTTCACATGGATATGAATGAGATGAGATTGTGTTAGTTGAGGAGAAAAGTGAGAGAAAATTGAAAGTTCTATTTGAGTCACAATGGGCTCAATCTGTCAGTTACATCTCTGGGACGGGACTTCTGAGAGACAAGCTGCAATTTTAGTTTGAGCAAAGGAGGCAGGACTGGGAGCATGAGTAGAAACTTGTGGCATTTAAATTGCCTTCTGCAGGGGAAATTAGCCAGAAATATAAGATGTAAAAGAAAACCCTTCAATACATGAATATACCTGATGATTAGTAGGCACAAATCTATGTGAAGACTTCATGTTTAAAATCGTGGGTATATATCATTCTGCTCGGATGAAATACAAATGAAAATTCATCCTTAAATCCTTGTTTTGATTTGATGATTAAAATAGTTCCTTCTTTATCTAACCACAGTCAATTTAGGAATGAGATGAAGTGAAATACAGATATTACTTGTTTGGAACCACTTTATTTTCCAGTAAAGTTTCATGTTTGAAACATTTGAAACATTGAAACATTTCCTGGAAACTGGTAAAAAATACTAAGGTCTGACTCAATGCCACTGCCCGCTGCACAACTTCCTCTACTTCTTAGCAAATTTTGAGGTAGAATAAAATAAAATAATAACTATGCAGGTATAAACAATTCTTACACTAAAAAATTACTTATCCAGTGTGTTTTCACAGGAAAACTATTTTTATTCTTGTTCCCTCAGATTTCTGGATAAGTAATAAGAGGCAAGTACAGAACAGTGCTAACTACTATCTCCTTAAAACAAACAACACCCCCCCCTCAAAAACCCTGAAATGAAACAAAACCCAACCAAAACCAAATAAAAAACCAAACCCCCAAAACTCATAAAAAATAAGAAACAGATGAAATGGCTCATACAGAAATTCTGATGGTGAAACATAAAAAGTGTGAGATGTTGTGCAGAGCATGCTTTAAGTGCTTATGAATCAAATGTATTTGTTAGTGACCTGTCTTCCCTATGCCTTGTATTAGAAATCACTAGAGGAATTTGCAAAAGTTGTATAAGCTCTACCCTGGCAGAAAAAAATGGGAACTTGAGAAGTCAATCAGCCCTTCTGGCTGCCCCAGGATGCAGGTAACTGGTGCACCTTCACTGTCCCTGGCTTTTTTCAAGGAGAGACAAGTTGGGGAAGGGTTCTGGGCTGAGAAAAGGCTCACTCAGAAGGCAACTAAGCCATTTTGTAAAGCAGGCAAGCGTAGGGAAGGTCTAGGAAGGAAGTGCTATATACCACAAAAAGAACAAGGCACTTGGAAACGTATGTAGGAAGGACTAGAAACTTGAGTAGGCAGAAGATGCTTTGGCTGAACTCTTAGCAATTTGGTGTTCTCGTGAGTAGGACTGTTCCTAGGGGAGTGCAGTGAAAAGCAGAACAATGCTGCGTTGGCTCAGCACTTGGAGGTTGGTTTGCCCTTTTTGAAATCCTGTGGCTAATTCATACCCTGAAAAATCAAGTACACCCTGGCCAGATGGCTCAATTTAAGAAGCAGGCAACTGTGTAGCTGGAATAGCAGGTAACGGAGGGGAAAGGCTGGGTGCAGGAAAAGTCAGCTGTGTACAGGGGGCACGGGACAGAGTCACCGTTCCATGAAATCCAATAAAACCTGATCTGGTCGTGATTAACTCAACATTTTCAAAATCCTTTTAAGAGCTCACAAAGAACATAATGTCTAGCCAACTCTAGTGGTATATGAGAGACCCCTGACTCTAATATCCCAGGATGTCAGCCCTCTGCTTGTTTCAGATTTTGATGCTGAACATGTCTTTGCTTCTCAATTCCAGCTTATTTATTTAGCATTCTTACTGTTTCATCTCATTTATAACAAGCCCTTGAATGTAAATAAGGAAAAATACCTTATACAGAAAACTCATCTGTATAAGGTACACAAAACAGCCTGAGCAAGGTTTACATTAAAACCATCGACTGATACATATAATTAGTGGCAGAACTTCCTCCTGGGCCCAGAACCTGAAACTGCTAAACAGAGAAAGGAGAAGTGTGAAAAACATCTTTGATGAGGCTCAGCCATGCTCAAACGTCCCCTCAAAACATGTAGGACATCGCAGGACACCTCAATACCTAAGCAGTGTCTCCTGTACCTGCTCTGTCAGACTCCAAAGCTTGTCCAGGTTCTTTCTTCACTTCCTTGCGTGGGGACTCTGTGGGCCCAGAGATGGAATCCACATTGCCCCCTTGCTCCTCAGGGTGAGCACAAAGTGACCCCGAGGGAAGCAGGATCAGTGAAGGATTTTATTGGACGCAGAATCTTTCTGACAAGCCTTCATAAATTTGTCTTTTAAAACAGAGGCCCCTTTTCCATTATATGTATTTTATGGGGAAACGGGTGAATGACTAACAGTGATTGCTATGAGAAGAGAAATACCACAATTTGGGGTAAATTTACCAGAGACTATCAATATCCCAACTCGCTTACTTGCCTTGCTTCTCTAATTCGTTGTAAGAGGACCATGGTGTGTAGTAAATACACTAACTTTTGTCTTACTAATGCTGTGCTAAGAGGTGATCAGTGTACACAGCAAAATACCTTTCAACCAACTTGAAATACTATTGGAAATGCTCATCTGGGCCTTACGAGCAGCTGTGCACGCTACAGAGTATCTGAACTATTTTTGCACTTAATTTCTTTAACTACATCAAATAGCTGCCGGGCTCCTTATCTATGAGCAGTATGAAAATAATAACAAAAAAAAAAAAAAAAAAAAGAAAAAAAGAACTGAATTGCATAGTCTCCTCTGTTTCCTTTCTTGATCTTAGGTGGTAATTTGCCTAAATTGGCAACAGCTTAGTAGTAACACTGACATAGCGTTCAGGTCTATGAGTTGGTTTGGCACGAGAGGCAAAGCCCACGATGTCCCTCAGGCCTGTCCACCCTGTTCTGACTAAGGAGGGGGAAACATTCCCTTTCTTGAATAACTGGATCTAGGAGCTAGGTGTTGGGACAGGATGCAAGAGGAACTGCCATTCCTTTATGGAAAATAGGTGTCAAGATGGACCAAACGGAACATAGCACCCATCACTGCAGTGAGGACTTCTAGATGCTTCCTCCAGCAGTTGAGGTGCATAAAGTAATCCCCAGGAGGGTACCTCAGGGCAATCACACCACGCATCAGTTCCTCCAGGTGAAAACTTTCTCCTGAGGTTCATTCTGACTGCATCTAGTTCAGCCTGTGCTTTATTGTAAAGACAGATATGTGTCTCTCTGAAGGATTTTTTATTTTTTTTTAATTTAGAAACCTGTCTACATTCATGTTTCACTGTTTTGTTGGAAACAGATGGCCCTTCCTGGAGACACACAGTTGAGTGAACAGACACCGCTCACTTTAACATGTGGTAGCATGTTTGTAATTAGATATTTAAAGTGCTAGACAATTACTATCGAACCTTGTCATGAGGGAAATTTAGGTCCGTGTTTACCAAGATCTGAATTATAAACTGGATCCCTGCCAGAACTTTACTCTTGGGTATAAAATAAGATGGTGGCTGAATCCTGAATGACATTGATTAAAGCTGCCACCTGCCCTGTCTATGATCACTCACTCCTCTCTCCCACCCCAGGCCCTTAATTTTTGTTGACCGTTGTGGGTGATTCGCCCAGGTGATAAGTTTTGGGATGCAACCAGCTGATCACAAGAGGTACCACCTCTGTAACACCACTAGTTTATAGCTCAGCTTGCTGCCTGGTTTTGGACTACAGACGGTTGAAGGCAGCTCCACCAGTATCATCAGCCATTGTGGCAATGGAAAAAATACTGATGACGTTGGAGAAAAGAATGGAAAGTGGTAATAGAAATTAGGGGAGGAATCACAGGGGGGCATTACAGAAGAGAGAGAAGAGTTAAGAGTTAACTAATCCGCCAGATAATTTAATATTACTGTGAAGTTTCTACCCTGGTTGGAAAGATCCAGCCTGTGGAAGTGGAGAGCAGAAGCACTGACCGCTGGGGGAGTGTGGCTGTAGCTCCTTTCACGTGCCTCCCCCATCGCTGCAGCCATGGCTGGAAGTAATCAAGGGGCAGGTCAGTTTCACAAACGCAAAGTTCCCCCCTGGTTTTACCTTTACTTTCAGCAGAAATAGTGCAAAAGGCAGGAGGGAAGTATTGTAGCTCAATTGAGAAAAACATTCGTGTTTCAAAACTATGAAAACAGTTGAACTTTTAGGTGAGGGAAAACCAGTTTTACATCAAAATCTTACACCTGAGCTGCTAAACTGCAGTGGAAAACCTAGATAGAATGGTTCTGACAAATACAATTATATTATGAATTCATGTTTTTAAAACCTAAATTGTTAATTTTAAGTTTGGATAAGGTTTTAGCAATGAAATGCTTCAGGGATAACTTGTTTTCAATAGGGAATTCTGTGTACAACACTGATTACAGGATGGAGGCAAGTCCCTGCCAAAAATATGGGTAGGATCATGAAAGCTGATGAACTACAGTTTCCCATGCACTAGAATTCACAATAAGGCCACAAACGAGCAAAATGAGCACAACCAGAAAGTATTTCAAGAGCCAGGACTGAACTATGGGAGAAAGCTGTGTACTCTTCTCTGTATACCTTTAATCATTTACAAGATCTTTCTAAAGAAAGGTAGGTGTTGATCTAACAGAGAACTAGTACGCTAATTTAAATATTCATTGTATAACTTGGGAAAGGTGTCTTAGAAAACTATTAGAAAACTTAGAAAACTATTATTTGAAAATATTTCAGCCTAAGGTTTATCAAAATAAAACATGCAAATCTTTGCAAGAAACTGTGTACTGCAGGATATAAAATCTGAGAGGACAGCGATAAAGAACAAGCATCAGCTTAAAGTAAAATTGATTTTAAGCTATCAGTCTGTTAAGACTAAAATTTGAAAGCCTGGAAATCCTGTAGAAAGGATGCCCCAGGAATACACTTCTGATTTGGACTCTGCATTCCAACGTTAACTTGGGTATATTGCAGCATTTTCTGGTAATTCAGAAAAAAATCTTACAGGATTACAAGGCAAAGTCAACTGAAAAACTTCTGGGTCAAAGGAAAGGTGAGGGAGCAAAATACAGCTCCGTGCAAAAACGCTGAACAGGTTACAGAAAGTTGAAATAAGAGATGCTTGTTAAAGGGCTGAGAACAGCTTGCTAATAGTTACCATTAATAAGAAATACCTGTACCTCAGTAATATTAAGCCTGTAGGCAACAGCAAATCAGGGTTTGGTTTTTCATGATGTTAAGGATTATGCATCCGCATAAAGCAGTCTCTGCCCTGACAAGTGTACAATGTAATTGCTGTCCAAACACATCCCACTTCCTCACTACGGTTGACTCATAACTGCTTTGAAAAACTCCCATAGGAACATTTCTTGCAGATTAAGAAACAGATCTTGGGGTTTGATTTGTTTTTTCCCTGGGCCTCCATTTTGAGAGACAAGAGAAGATGGCACCAAATCAGGTCCACGAGGAACCATTGTGAAGGATGAAGATGAGGTATTTCCAGCAGGTTGGTCTGGAAGCTGCCAGCTGAGGGAGGCAGGGAGCAGGCAAGCAGAGGGCAGTGTAACCACACTGTTCCACAGCACAGAGCAGCACCTCTGCGGAGGAAGCTGGGAAGAACCAGGGGAAGTAACTTAGGCAGCAAGAGCTAGTCAGGGCAAGGCATGGTGATGGTTTCTGGGGGAAGCCCTGGGTGCCATTCCTGCTCTCTCTAGGACTGCCACAGGACCGTCTGCCCGCACCTCAGCAGCTCTGCAGAGAGGCCTTGCCCATGCTGACAGGCTGGGGGCAACCAGCAGGCCTAGACCAAGCCAGGCCTTGACGGAGGTCACCCACAGACTAACAAGGCCCAGACCCGGCAGGGCAACCCTCACAGGTGTGCTCAGGCGAGGGGCAGCCCCCACACCCTCCCCACTCGGCCAGGCACAGACAGAGGCACCACCGCCCTGAGGAGATCCCCGGGCCGCCACCTCCTCTTGCCGCCCTCCTGCGGTACCCATGCTCCGCGCGCCTCCCCCCCCCATCCCAATTGGCCAGTGCGCATGCACCACGGCCCGCCACGTGCGCATGCGCGATGGCCCGGCCGCCGCCGCCGCGCCCGCTCGCTGCGCCACGCGCGCGCCCGCGTCCTTCTTGCGGCTCCATCCGGGGACGCGATGATGTAATCGCCCCCTCCAGGCGAAAAAGCGCAGCTTCCGCGCCTCTCCGCACGTTCCGCGGCCGGCCAATGGGAGAGGGGTGTCGCCCCCCGCCGCAGTGCCTCCTGGGGGCTGTAGTCCGGGCGCGTCACCTCCACCCCGCCCGGCACCACGGCGGTGCGACCCTACCGGCAACGGGCCCGCCCCCCGCCCCTTGTGGGGCGGGGCCAGCACCTCCCGCCGCCCTATAGCCGAGCGGGTCAAAGTTCGGCGGGCGGGCAGGCCGACCAATGGGAGCGGGCGGGTGCCTGGAGGGGGCGGAGCCGGCTGTGTTTTGTTCAATTGCCGTTGGGGAGCCCGGTCCACAGGCGGAGGGAGGCGGCCCGGGCGGGCGCAGGTACCGGTGTTGCGGTGATGGGGGTTGGGGCAGGCCGTGAGGGCAGTGTCTGCCGGCGGAGGGCGAGTGCTGTGCCGGGAGCAGCTGCTGAGGCGGCCGGAGGCAGCGCCGGCTGGAGCGCGGTGGGGGGGTGCTGGGCCCGGAGCCCTGGTGGCTCTGTGGGAACCGGACAGCGTTCGGTGGGCCTGGAGGGGAGGTGGTGATGCGGGATGGACCTGCGGGACCGGGATGTCACCCCGGAGCTGCCCTTCCCCGCGGCAGCAGCTTCCTGCTGCTCCAAAGCTGCGGGCTGATCGTCTTCTTAATTATATAGATAGGTAGATAAATAGGTACGGGTATTATATGTATTGCAATGGAGGGCCGCGCTCCTTCATCCCAGCGAGAGGTAGAGGTTCGTTCCCCGCCGTTAGCTGGAGCCTTCGTGTGGGAGCGGAACGGCGGCTGCCCGCAGCCCTGCCGGGCGGAAAACAAACAAACAGACAAAAAAAAAAAAAATCCCCAAAACACCCGAACCCCAACTTATTAGCATTAATAATTGCCGCTCGGGACGGGGGTTGGGCTCGCGGCGCGGTGTCTCCCCGCTCCGGGGGTGCGGGGGGGAAGGTGCCGGGCCCCGCGGTGTCCCTTTTGTGCCGCCTCTCCAGGGGGGCACATCCATCCCCCGGGCGAGTCCCCCCGCGGGTGCCCGGGGGGTAGGTTATGTCAGGAGAGGTGCATGGGTTTTTTCCACAATAACTGCCTCCCACTGCGATTCCTGGGTGAGCACCGTGATTATTTTTTTCTCCCCCCTCCGGCAATAAGAAACTTAATTTCTCGTTTATGGCTGGTAAGTGTAACGACCAGTCGGGTTAAAAAGTCTGGGATGGATGAGTGAATAGGCTCTTTGTGTTATTCCGGCTTTTCTAAGGGCAGTTACATGGCTTTGTTCTGATTATTCGGCTTATTAAACATCATCTTGCCCGCAAGAAGGCTAAATGGACATGTGGTGTTGAAGTTTGGGGCGCTATTTAAGGCAGTTGCTGTGGGTCTGGTGAGACTGAGCGTGGCGGTTGCAGATGATCCTCTGGTTTAGCGTAGGTTAGCAGAACTCTGCGGGTAGAGATCTGAAAGTTAAGGTGTCTTCTCTCGAGGTAAAGGATAGATATCCATCTTAACCGTCCAGCAAACAGCTGATACAGAAACGGCGCTGGGTAGTGGCACCCTTAACTCTCAGGTTGAGAGTGGTTTGAGTCAGACCAGATAAGACACGGGCTTTTAATGTGCGTGCCGAGTTCTAGGCCTCGGGATGAGTTGAGCCAGCTGGTCAAATCTATTTTCTGGTTCACTGTGCTTACATTAAAATTAGCTCCTGAGAACAGTTATTACAGCCTTCGCTGTTACATTGCCTCCCATTCATGTGCCCGACTGCTAGAAAATATTTTCATCAAAGCCATTTTTTGGCAAGAACCAGTAAGTTTGTGTATCTTGTGGCAAGCTGCAATTTTTCTGGATGTGTTCTAATTGTGAATAGTCTGTTTGCTTCGAGTTGGGCTTATGAAATTAGGAGTACAATGTTTGCTGAATAGCAGGAACTTTGCTAGTGAAGCATGTGGCTTGATTTGGTTTTATTGGAGATGCAGTGTACGTGATCGAGCCCAGAGAGCTTGTATCTTTACAATTACTGTGCTTCTGAAAATGCCTGGAAGAATTGTACTCAGAAGTAGGACATCAGTATGTGTAGGAAGCTAAAACATGTATTCCAAGCAGTTCTACGTAAGCTGGTGGAACTCCTAATTAGAAATGGGTTTGCTACTCATTTATTTTGAATTTCTGGGAAATATTGTTCACTTAATGTTATTTTTAATCATCCCTATTTTTTTTGTCAGTTATAGGAGTCTAATCTTCATCATATGGAAGTACATACTGATTGTTAGACATAAAGTATTGATCTGCAAGATCATCTCCCGAATGATATCCTTTCAGGATGTTCCATGCTGTGGTAATCTGGCTGTCCTCTAGCGGCCTTTACCTGCCATTGTGTAACACATAGTTATTGTCTCTAACTTGAGAATTATAGTTGATTAAATAATTGTAAAGGGATGGTTTGAATTTGGTGTAGTTAAACTTTCCTACTTCCTCTTGAGAAGCTGTTTTTCTTCAGGGTACTATGATTCAGAAGAATGAGGAATCTGAAAGAAGAAATATTTGTATTTGCAACCATTGTCTGGAGCTTTGGAAGTTCAGTATATAGCTTAAAACTATATTTATGAAAATATGGTGGGCAGATAGACTGAAATGTTTAAATAACTGCAATTTACTGCACGGATTGCTTTATTTTAAAATGGTATGAAGGATTTATTTTTTCCTATAGGAATTCCTTGAGAATCTGGTAGCCATTACTGTAGCTCCCTTTTTTTTTTTAGCTCCTTCTCCTTTTCCCTTGCCTGTTCTTTCTCCCCCTTCCTCTGTTGCCTCCCCCCAATCTACATTCCTTTGTGTTAGCAGTGATGATGGCAGTTCTAGTCACCTCCTGTGGTTTGATAGATTATTCCCTTTAGAAACATGGTATACTTAAAACTTTCCAAACATGATTCTTTCCTTGCTCTTACACTTTTTTAGATGCTGGTTTTGAGTTTTATTCTAATAATTTGTTCTTTCTGGTTGTGCTTTGAGTTTTCTTAACCAGTAATAAGTCTTGTTAAAACTTTAGTGCAAATTATTAGTGTTTATGTTGTGATTTGTATTTCTTTTAGTGTATTTCTAAAGTCATACAATAAATAAAAATTCTTCCTTTTTTGGCAACAGTGAATTTCTTTCTCCCCTGTAACACAAGTTTTGTGCTGCTTTTTAGCTTGTTTTAAACTTTCATTTTTATTTCTATAAAATAAACTTGTTGGGATATATTTAGATTCTTACATCAATATCAGATCTTAAGAATGTAGTAATGATCTTGCAGGTAAATGTTCATAGGACCTTGTCTTCAGTCTTGCATGTCTACATATAAACTTAAATTTTGAAATATATTATGGTAAATCACGTAAGATTCATGTCTGTTGCGGAAGTAGTTGTAACTCTTCTTCTAGAGTAAGTAACATAAGCTTGCTGGGGGAGTGAAACTGCACGCAGAAACCTGTGAAAGGCTTTATGAGCACTCCTGAAGAAAGGCTTAATGAGCATTAATTCTAGGGAACAGGAAAGCTAGGAAAACAGCTGCTTGAACTCAGCATAGTGGTAGATACTTTCTTGGTAGGTAAGTTGTTTTAATGTGTTGACTGTATGTACCTGAGAGGCAGCTATTTATGTTGACAACATGTTTTTTGATATGTCATGAAGTTTGTGTGGTTAATAAGATCTTAGCTGGTAGTGAAATATTGCAATCCAGTGATGAAAGAGTCTGTATATAAAACTGTGCTTTGTTGGTGTCTCTTAACTGTAAACATTCGGGGCAAATAGAGACAGTCATATTTTCAGAAACTGATTTTCTTCAAGGATTTTCATTTTCCCTCAAGAGGAGGCCTAAAAAAAGGCATAATTTTAATGCCTCTCTGTGCTGTTTTACAAACTTTTCTGTGACCCAGCTGGATATTGCAGTACTGTTGAGTATAGAAAAACCTGAAGTCAAGGTAATTATCAGCGCTTCAGTATTGCTGTTTCTACAGTTTGTGCTGTTCTGACTTCTCTGCATGGTCAGTTTGGGAAATAATGTCGTCAACAAGCTGGCAAGAAACTCCTCAGCTAACTTCTAATGTTTTGTAGTGGGCACAAATAACTTTTGAAGGCTGTGTTTCAGATGATTTTTGAGGTTGAGGTGAGGAAGTAGGCAGGGTAGTTACTAAATACATATCTGGGTTATGGCTCTCAGTTTACTGACAGCACTTTTTTTTTTTTTAAGCAAGCAGTTGCAATCATGCTTTAGAAAATACAAAATGTTTAAATTGGGAAACTTACCAAGCTACAAAACCAAAGCTAATAGAGTTGGCTTTCACTGTTTGAACCTGGCTACATTAATGGAATGCAGCCCATCACTTCTGTTTTGCTTGTTGGGTGTTAACAGTAAGATCAAGGGTTCCGATTACCTGATGTTAGCATTGTTGCTCTGAATTTGGTATGACAACATTGGTTTAAGTTCCTTTGAAAAATAAACTCTGGAAAAGTGCAGGGAAGCATACTATCAATGATAGTTCAAACTTTGGACCTGCAGTGCCAGTGATGGCAATGGCTCTTCAATGTGTGTAAACCTGTCTGCGTAGATAGAGCTAAGAGTGTGAAATAAAACAATATTTTGCCTAGAGTTTCCATTAGAAGTGACGTTTGTGAAACTGCCTCAGTGTACCAAGACCTGTGTCATTGTGGGAAAGGCATTTGAGATAGAAGAAAGCTGTTTCTACGTTTGCTGAGCTTTAAAATTGGAACCCAGCTAGTACAGGAAATAGTTGAAGAAATAACTGCAACACCACTGTCTATACCTTTACTTTTGTGCTTTAGACTGAGATCTATGATGCTGGAAGAAGGATCTGAATTCCATTATTCTGAAGCATACTTCTTCTTAAAACCCCCTGCAGCCAACTGGCCTTGGCAGCTTGCTCGTTGTTTGCTTGTTAATGCACTTAAGTTTTCTTGGTTTAGGAAGGATCACATTGATAATTTGGTGACTTATACACTGAAGTTAACTTTAAAAACTGAGAAATTTTTCCCATCCTCATAAGACCTCATACACCAAGGCTCTGTGGCTTCTCTTCTACTGTTGCCTCCCCTTGAGCCATGAATGGGAATAATAGGAACTTCTGTTGGTGTTATATTAACTTTAGGTCTCTAATTTGCATCTCAAATAACATTGTGAACAGCTTTAATGCCTTTGAGGGGTTTGAGAGGTTTTTTAATTTGTAGGGTAAATGTATTTTTTAACGTAATTGGGAAGTTCAGATTATTATTGCAGCATGTTTAATTTTTGCTCTGTGCAGTTTAGTGGCACTAGATTATTCTTTCAGTGCTTTTAACATGTATTGTTTCACTTTCTGAATTGTAGCTTCAGACTTTGTCATAGTAAAATATTCCTCCATTTCATACAGGTACTACTGGATACTGTGTGATTTTTGTGTTCTTTATCTTACCCTCAAAGTTCACAGGGAATTTTTTTTTTAAAGGTACTGCTTCCTTTAACTCGCTCTACTTTACCAATGATAAATGCACTTGGGTTTTTTTTGGGTCTTCTGTTGATTTGATCTGTTTTAGAGGGATGAAAATTTCTCATATTTAAGGAAGCATGCAAGTGAAAAAAGCTGTCTGTTATTTGGATCTATCAAACTCGGTTGCTTTATCAACTTCCAAAGCCCAAAATTAGCATGTAGAATATGAAAAAGGTTAAAGTTTGGATCCTCAGATGTGACAGATCATGAATCAACAGAGTTTTGGAAACACGCTTGAGGCTGGATGGGTCTGGATCTGCTGGGTTCTGTCTCTTGCAGCTCAGCATTTCTCAGCAACATGTAGATGCCACTGAGGTTGCAGGTGGCTTTTGTATCAAAGGTATGAACCACATTTGGTTTTGTAACATAGGAGACTTCTGATCTGTGGACTGTTTAAGGGTGTGGGGTTTTTTTTTTAAAGTGATAGTCTTTATGACCATAGGTATAGATACAGCCATACAAATAGATCATAGGTATAGTTTATTGATGAACTGACAGAATTGCAATTCTATTTTAGGAAAAAGAAACCACCTTTTTTGTTTGTTATCCCAGTTGAATAGTAGTGGCAAATAATTATTCATTATGTCCTTTTTGGAATGGAGTGTAGTGGTGTGTAAGCATGCCTCAGGACAACTGCTGGGCTCCGGGGTGTAGTTAGATGCAGTACATAGTAAGGAGGAGAGAGGAATAATGAAAACAACATTCAATAACTACTTACCCGAATTGACTAAAATATGTTATAAATTTCTTCTAGTGGGAAAGAAGTGGGCACCTAGGACTTAACGTTTTCATTCTTTTGAGTGATGAAACGGAACAGCGGAGTTGAAACTTGACGAATTTGAGAAGCCTGAGTAACTTGGAGGCTGAACTGAAGTGCTGTTGCTTGCCATAAGGTATTACCAAGGGTTAAGATACAGTAGCAGAGTTGCTTGTTAGAAGAACTGGAACGCACTGGAACGTGTGTGGAACTTAGACTGGTCACTTCTCAGTACCTGTGCTAGTCCACTTGAACTTTGCGGGTGTGCTTGCTTACCTCATCATCTTCTTCCATTAGCACTCTGTCCTGAACAGACCTGTCTGGTTCAATATTTGGATAAAAAATTGCTGAACTCTTGGAGGGTAAGATGGTCTGTTGTTGCTCTCTTATTTTCATCTTTCACAAATCAGAAGGATGGCATTAAAACAAAGCGGGCAAGTACCTGGATAAATACTTCTAGTATCAAAACCATTACAGAGGATGAGAAAGGACAGTATTTTGTCTTTGAATGCTTCTTAGGTGACCTGTTCGTGCTTGAGCTCTTCCAAGTTTAGGCTTCTTAGGTGACCTGTTCGTGCTTGAGCTCTTCCAAGTTAATCCTTCCTCAGTTTAGTGTCTTTAGATTTTGCAGTTTAACTGTGAACATGTAACTTACCTCATGCATAGACTTCTCTGACTGCCTGTAACTAGTGCTGTCTGCTTCAACTCCCCATCTGTAAAATCCTGCTTATCTTAGTTTTTATTTTGGAGTATTTGGTTTGTGTGCAGCACTTTCCATCCTCAGGAAGTCCTTGACAGGCCTAAGGCTATCCTTGTAGTGAAAGGTGTGTGCAGGTGTTTGTGTGAAGGTGCTTTGTGACACAGGCATCAGTGAAATGTATTACATCACTCTTCTAGGTTGTTGGAAGGCTGAGCACATACATCTTTCTGAAGTAATTGGCTTCTGGTTTCTGTTGGTCAGAGGAGAAGGATACAACAGGATACTGCAATATTGATGAAATTTGCCAACTGCTGTGGGAGATGATTGGAGTTGACTTATTTTGTGTGAAGAAAGTATGGAGCAGGTGTGACTTTTCTGTTGTTGTATAGTAAAATAACCTGAACATGCAAATCCTGATGTTTTAACTTTAAGACTAAGAAAAGAAACTTCTGGCTCATTGAAACTGAACATAATTGTAGGAGGATAAGCAATTGAAATTGAGGTAGTCACTTTAAAAAAAAAAAAAAGTAGGCTGGTTGTGAGAGTCCCCTGCCCCATATCAGTATTGCATATCTGATGTGATTCATAAAAGAAGCTTGAGCAGCTCTACTTTCTCCTCAGTCCAGTGCTTTGCTGTCCTCAGCATTATAACTTGTTCTGACTATGGAAATAGTCATCTTCCTTACCAGAGGTCAAGTTTATGGCCTAATTCCCTGGGCATGAGGGACAGCTGTTCTTTATGCTGTTGTTCAAATGTTTTTAAAAGATTACTTACTGCTCTTTGTCATGTTCCTGTTTCCTTGTGTCTTGCCCTCCACCCTACAGCCTTGTGATACTTTTGGCCTAAATAAAACTAGTGTATTCAGTTATTCCTGAGAGGTCACGGTTTTTTTTCAGCTCTAATCATTCTTGTTCCTCCCTCTAGTTCACACTGATCTTGTGTGGTGCTTAAAGCCCAACTTTGTACTTCAGCTGAGGCTTTCCTATGCTGAGTGGAGTAAAAAAGACTGTTTCATGTGCCCTGGAGCTGATTCCTGTTTATGCATCCCCATACATTTGACTTTCTTACAACAGCTTAACACTTGTTTCAAGGTCAGTTTGTTGATCCAGCCTAGCTCACAGCTTGCTTCTGAAGAACTTGCTTTCCTGTTTGCTCAATTAATCCTGCTAGAGCGTACCTTTCAGAACTGAATTGTACCCTATCTCTTGCAGAACAGTTTTCCAATTTGTCCGAGTTATGTAGAATTTCAGTGCTGTCTTGCAGTTCTTCCTGCCTTTCTCCTACTTGGAACAAGCCTACTCTGCCAGCAATGGATCACGGGAAACAAAATCGGTGAATTGAGCTGGGTTCCCATTTGGTGTGTTTGTCCATGCACCACTGGCAACTGCTCTCTGGGTATGGTTATTCACCAGCTATTGCATTTGCTATTCAGCCTTTGCTTGCCTTCAGTAGCAGAAGTCTTTAAACCTAGGTGTATGACCTCAGTAGGTTTTTTTCCCGCCCCTGAAACCTGTTATTCTGATGTTAAAGTGAACCTGGTGGATGCTACTTACCTCCTTGTTGCCTTTTAGTATTCACAGAAGGTCCCCCCCATGGTCCCCTGGGATTCTACTGGAATGTGGGAAATTGGAGACTAGTCACATGAATTCTGATGTTTTTCTGAAGGCAGACCTGGCTTCAGAAACTGATGTCCAACAATAGTATGGTTGGTACATGTCTGTACTCAAATATAATGCGTAACAGTCTTAATCTGGTACCTTGCAAATAACTCCAGGTGTTGTAGAGTGACTGAAGGACTGACATGATCTGTACTTAAGGTTGTTTTAAGCTCTCAATTCTTGAGATGAAATTTCTCTTGCATCACAAGCTAGGCATTGAAAAATAAACCCCACTACTAGGGGATAGCTTTTCTTTAGGGTACTCTTCTTGGAATTGCATTTAGAAGTATTTTGTTGGTAACTTTCTCTTTGAAACCTGAGTTCTCATGATATCTCCCTTGCTGAACTTGATTCACATAACAAATCTTGCACTTTATAGAAATGTATTTCTGAACCCTGTCTCTTTTGGGACTGTTTGACACAGTTCTGTAAATATTCCTCATTGTTGCTTCTCCAGCATCTCTCCCTGTAAACTTTCAAACTACTTTGCATCTCTGCCTTCCAGTAACTTTCTTATTCTTGCTCTGTTTATAGTCCCTACACATGTGATAGTTTATTCTCATAATCCAGCAGTATTTGAGTGTGGTTAAAGTTTTGATGCATTTGCCTACAAGCTGGAATAATTTGTCTTCTAACCTTTCTATTGTGTGCTTGAAGGAAACTGGTGTCTATCCTTTGAAATTATGCTGCAATCTTAAATTGAGCAGAGCTTCAGAAAGTCTGATGATAATGTTTGTTAGCTGAGGTTACTTCAGTCATCACTTTTAACCCACAATATGTTGCTAAAAAAGTAAGGCTGCATCTCCTTGTGTTCAGAAGTTAAAGGCAGTGTGGATGGTGAAATGTGTGGTGAAATTGAGTGGACCTTAGGATAGTAATACTTGTTTGTATTTTGATACACAAGATGAAGTGTGGTTGCTTGGTTTTAATGTTGTGAAAAAATAAAAGGCCTTTTTAACTTGTATTTGCATAATGCTATAAAATCACTACACTTATTCTTCTAACTCTTAAGATGTAAGTAGTTTCGTGCTGTTATTCCAAAACTACCTTTTTTTGTTTGTTTTCCTGTGGAATAGTGTTATTAAGAAATTTCCCCACCATATTATCCTTAATGTTTAATTGGTAGCTGTGTGGATTGAGAGGGGTGGATAAAGTGGGGAATAATGCTGTGCTATTTGTGTGTTCACTTGTACATCAAGGCATATCCCTGCCCTCAGGTTAGATATTCAGGGTGGGATTTGTTTACTTGCTTAGCTTCTAATGCCTTCATCTGAATTAAGCATTTCAACCTCCTTAATAGCCAACTGAAATGGGGATTTTGTTTTAAGAATGCTTTTTTTTCAGGCTTGTTCACCTGGATGTATCCTGCTGTCGGTGATGCTGTGGAGTGAGCTTGGCTGGGGAAACTGCAGCGGGGGGTGGTACAGGGGGAGTTGTGTTCAGAAAGGCTCTTTCAAGGAGGGTTAATACTTGGTTGTGGGAAGACTTTCTGTATTAAGTGTAGTGCTCAAATTTTAGTTATACCATCAGTTGCAAGATACAGTGCCTCTTTGAGACTAAACTTTAAGACTGTGTATTTAACAGGACCATAAACCTTGGAACTGGTTCAGGGGGACCTTCCCTTCCCCTCACCCGCTTTTCAGTTGAGCATAAGATCCGAGAGGATTGAATAAAACCAAACCTCTTTCTAAATTCTGAACCAGTTATTGAACTAATTGTTAAACTGAAATGAAGTAAATGCTTCTTGCACCTGCAGAAAAGGCTGCAGCTGTCAAGCTTGTTTATCACTTCAATACTTCTCCAGTCCAGGTGCTCAGCCAGTGACTTCCCTTAATGCAGTAGTTTGATGTTTTAGATCTTCAACAGAAAAGATGTTACTGCTTTATGCAGACTACTGTATGCTTAACCTTTGTGTGAGTGAAGATGCCAGAAACACAGATTTCAGAGGTGTATTTTAAAGTGTTTGGATAAAGCATGCTTTTTATCAGTATTGAAAGATCATTTTTAAAATTGAGAGCTTTCAGGTGAAGAGCTGGAAGGACACACTTGCATCTCTTTGTCTTCAGCTGATAAAACTTAACTGTTTTGTCCTTCAGCTTGGTTACCAGAAGCTGATTTTGTCAGAATGCAGTCATCTGTAGACATAATCGCCCAAGTGGGAGGACACAGATTTCACTTCTAAACACATGTGGTCCTGTCCTCTCTTGCACTGTTGTCTGCAGGTGTTATATGCTCAACTTGCTAGACAAGTGACTTACCTGCCACCGCTTCAAGCTGCTAAATTTTTGTCCTGATCAGCAAAGATTAAAACTGAAGACTTGTTGCCTTTCACTTTGTGCCTGGCATTTTTTTGTCTCAAAACTGAATTATTCTGCCTTACACTAAGCAAAGGGTAGTCCCTAAGACTTGTGTACTGATCAGCACCTTGTGTCTACCTGCTTCCCATACAGGAGCATGGTTTTGCATTAAGGCTTCCTAGGATGTACTGTGTGAGTAAACTTCGTGATTTGCAGTCCTAGTGACTTCTATGAATCCACTTTGGCAAATGCATTGCTCCAGAGAACTTGCTTTTAGAATGAATGACTCATTAAACATCTGATAGTGTTGCAGGTAGCACACAGTAAGTATACAGAGCTTTTTCATGAAGCAGAAGCTTGTCTTTGAGTATTTAAAGAAAAGAAAAAATCACACTGTGTAGAGTTCTCTGTGTTTTGTCATCCCATAGTTGTCTTCTCTTAGATGGTGTAGCTTTGTTTGTCTTGTGTGATTTCTTTTAGTTCATATAATTGTTATGAATGCTTTCTCTAAATATCTGTTTTAATTGTGGACTCTGTCTTGTGTCTTGATCTATAGGACAATGTTTCCTGAATCCAGCTGTTTTGAAGGCTGAATGTGTAGACAAAGTAGTTATGTTGCTTTTGGAATGGTCTACTGACCTAGGAAGGCTTGAGTTGCAATAGCTCAACTGAACTAATTTTTATTGAAGTACCTTTGTGGTACTGTTTGTGGACTGTTACTGAGGATTCATGTATAGCAAAGCAGTGTATTTGTAGTGCAGATATCTCCAGAGACTTCATCACTCAAACTCATGGGATGTGCAAAGCAGAAGTTGGAAAACAACAAGTAATTAAATTGATACAAACTGTAGTTTATCAAAGTAAGGAGCAACAACAACAAATTCTTCAAACTATCATTTAATTTTTGTATTTATAATACAATATAGGGGTTACTTGCAACCTTTATTTTAAAGAAAATTATTGTTACTTGAAAGCTGTCTGTATTCTAATGGATCACATACCCAGATGGGCGTTGTAAAACTTGAGGTCTTTCAGTGTGCTGCCTCTTGAAGGGGTGTCTCCTGCCAGAGGAATTCAAATTTCTAGAGAAACGCATTACAGATGGTCAGCCATGATTGAGAACAAGTTTGGGCCGCAAGAGGGAACATGGCTGGCAGTTATGTGCCGTATCTCATATCTGTTTAATGCATTTCCATGCTCTTTCAAGATAATAGAGCAGAAAGCTTTAGCTACTGTATGTGAGCCCGCACAGAACTTTACTCTTGCGTAGCACTTCCTGTTATTTGCTTTCTGTTTTAGACTTTGGAGTTTTATATGAAAATATGTAAACTGTATTTGTCATAAACTGCTAAAATAAGGATCTGCACGTATATATGCTCATTCAGTAGACAATGTTACACAGTGATCTTCTGGAGAGTTTTAATTTTGAGACAAAGACTGAAGCTTTTCTTACCCCACTAAATTGGGCACAGTACTTTGTTATGAGAGTGAAATTACTTGTAGTATGAAGAATTAGGACAGTAAGGCTTGGAGAGAAGTGTATTTCATGTTACTGTAAGCATTGAGATGTATGGATATTTACAGAACACTGTGAAGCACTTTAGAGTTCTAAATTTAGCAGTATCTCAGTTCACCAGCAGTACTATTTACTGAAAAATTGGACTACCATAGGTTCCTTGTTTTTAATTTCCATAGTTGTATGCAAGCTAATGTTGAGGAGACTTCCCAGTGTGTAGATTATATAGCTCATTAGATCCCTGAAATGCCATGAAGTAGCATCTTAATGCAAGTGTTTTTCACCTGGCCTGAGGCCTCCTGGAAGAACATTTCACACTTGGGATCGTAAAAACAAACCTGCTAGCTAGGCTTTTTATTTTAAACAAGCCAAACAGATGTCTGAAACTCTTCAGAATGAACCTGAAGGCAAATAGGAGGAGGTTTATTAGCTGTGTGTGTTTTGGGAGCAGGATGTATGGAAGAGATTTGTATAATCCCTCAGCTCCAAGCCCATCGGGTTTGGTAATAGAACAGTGCTGATGTTATTTCAGCCTGTCATGGTGAAGCAGGATGTACGTGGAGTAATCATTGTCACTGCCATACAAGTTAAGAGTCAGCGCTGTGTGTTTTTCAGGCCTGAGTATTTTTAAAGCATGTATTTGTGCCTGCTTGACTCTACTCATTTTTAGGGCAAACACTAAGAGGAAGTAGATAATGCTACTGCTTATCTTTATTTTTTTTTCCTCTGTCTTTTCTTCCCTAACTGATGGAGCGAAGCAAATATTTCAGTAGTAGGGTCAGTTAGTCTTAATCCATGTGGTTTTGTATGTTTGGGGTTTTATTTTCCCCCAAACCTTAGAGCAAAATAAAATTTTGTGGGTCTTGTATAATCTGAATCACTTGAGTGGGAGTGTGGTAGGCTTAACGTGTTGGTATGTATACTTCTTCAAATGCTAATATTCTCAGCACAAATTATTATTTATGAGTCTGAAATTTGTATTGGAGGCTTTGTATACTAAATAAACACTTCCATTGGTTTTAAACAGAATATTTATAAACAGTGTGTGGAGGTGGAAATAATTTGTGTAGGACCTGAGCTCCAAGCTTTCAGTAATATCATACTGAAAGTTACAGTAGTACTCTTAAGTGGTGATTGTCCACTAGATTTTGTTCTGAACTACTTAAACAGGCAATAATTCCTCATTTGAGCTAGTGTATTCTTGAAATAATGACTGTTAGCACATTTAGTTCTAAATTATGGCAAAAGCAAAGGGTTTGGTGTTCATGTATAAAAGCCTCAGTAGATGAGACTTCCTGTTCCTCAGCCCTGTGCTCTCTGCAGTAATGCCCAAAAGAGGGACGAAAGAGTCCAAATTGCACATTGCAAGGAGATGAATGGCCATGGGCTAATACTGATGGCTAATTCAAATGGAATCTGAAACATAGTAAATATCTTTCAAAAAAATTAATTAAATCCTTGCCTGTCATTCAAATAGTGGTAGGAAAGAGAATGTAAGTACCAGAAGCATCTTTGTACAGGAGGCACGACTCATCTGTCCTGTCTGACAAAGATACTTTAAAAGATGCAGGATGACTTGTCTGTGATGTGAATGTTGGGTCTTCCTCAAGTCTGGAAGCCCAGACCTCTCCCAGGTTTAAACCTGGGAGACTCATAAGACTTCTTACTGGTAGAAGCTGGCAACAATTATATGCTTTGACCTCTGGCTGCGTTGAGTTCTTAGCCCTAGTTCTCTGTGGTGACACATTCCCTGTTTTAATTAGATATGACCTGAAAAAGTCTCTTGAGCTTACTTCTCCACCTCTTCTCTTGCTTTGGGAAATATACTTTATAAACTAACATCCCCTGTCTCCACCCTTCTTCTGCCTCTCTGGAAGGAGACATTTCTCTTGGTTTAAAAACAAACCCAAACCATCTGATATTGTAGTCTGTATTTCTTGAGTTACTATTTATTACAGACAACAGTTCATTGTGTAAGAGTAAAATCTTCTAATTGAAATTTTGTTAAACAATTGTAGGTCTTTATTTTTATGTTTCTCAGATAAGCTGGATGAATTTTGCATCTGAAGAATGAGAAATCTGTACACCAAAGTACTACCTTTTAACCTCTTTTCAGCACATCATCTGGCTGTGAATTTTGCAAACTGGAAAACACCATCTTAAGTCAGGATGTTCTCTTTAGTTCTGGTGCTTCTGCTTGCAGGTTTTCCCCATCTCACGTGGGAGGCTTCAAACAAGGTCTGTTTTTTCAATCAGAAAACTCAGAGTACTACTTGTTCACTTAGAGTTCAAGGGATTTGTCAAAATGTGTTGCATTTTGAAGTAAAAACAGAGTTCAAAGGCATGTGATGGTTGAGGCTTTGCTTCCTTCTCATAGGACCTCTCACATCTGAAGTGTGGGAGGCGGAGTAGAAATGAGTGTTAAGATGCAACCTTATTTTAGGAACAGTTTATATTTTGTCACAGCTGTCTCAGTGACCAGTTGGTGTTAAAATGATGATGCTTTAAGGTCAAAACAGCGGAATTCTGGGCTCCATAGTGATTTTGTGCATTTGAGGCAAGTGAACCTAGTATTTATTCTTGTCTACCTTTTGGAGGTAATAACCCAAATCCTATTTTTTTTGACTTTAGAATGGTGAAGTATTTCACTGAATTTTTAGAGTTGGAAGGGACCATAGAGATCATCTGTCCACTGGCACACTGCTTGCTCATTGTCATTTTGCTGTCTGCCAGGACCCCCAGGTCTTTCTCTTGGGAACTTGTCTCCAGCAGGTCCACACCTAACCTGTATTGGTGCCTAACATTCTTCTTCCCCAGGTGCAGGACCCTACACTCTTCCCTGTTGAACCTCATGAGGTTCTTCCTTGCCCAGCTCTCCAGCCTGTCCAGGTCTCGCTGGATGGCAGCACAGCCCTCTGGGCTCTCAGCCACCCCTCCCAGTTTGGTATCATCAGCAAACTTGCTGAGGATGCACTCTATCTCCTCGTCCAGGTCACAGATAAATACATTGAACAGGACTGGACCAAGTATTGATCCATGGGGGACACCATTGGTTACAGGCCTCCAGCTTGAACCTGCTCCATTAATCATTACCCTTTGGGTCCTGTCACACAGCCAGTTCTCAATCCACCTCACTGTCCCCTCATCCAGTCCATACCTCCTTAGTTTCACAATGAGGATGTTATGGGAGACAGTCAAAAGCCTTGTTGAAGACAAGGTAGATAAGATCTGCCCTGTATAGTCCTGTCTTGCACAGTAAGTGAAGTATGTTCTGCAGCAGACAATTTTGGGCTCCTGATATTGGTTGTGCTTCCGGAGCCTATGGAATATCTGAGAAACTTGACTCCAGTAGCCATCAGTATTATAAAGGATGCCTTCTGGCATATTTTTCTGTTCCCTTTTTGCAGTTTTGTGCTAAAGTTGTGGCAACCTTAATCCAGGTTTGAACACCTCATAATACTGAGGCTTCCTTCTAATAAAAACTGGCTTATGAAAGCACTGCATGGAGAAAGCAAAGAGATTCTGCAGCTCAAGAAATAACTCTTCAGTCTTTTAAAAGAAATCCTGAATTGCAAATGCTGGAGCTAACTACTTTGGCTTCACTGTTAGCTGTAGTGTGTGTAGAGTATCATTGAGTCTTACCTTATTTTGTCACATCTGAACTTCTCAGGAACTACTATTCAAACAGGGTTTGCAAGATGGTTGTGAAACAATTCCTACAGAATACAAATTAGGGTTATAAACTCTATTCTTCTGTGTCCCTTTTGGTCAGAAACTGTTCTAATACACTGTTTTTAAACTTTTTGTGGAGAACCTCAGAAAATAAAGGGGTGCTAGTTGAGGATTCTCTCTTAATGCACAGTTAAAGTATAAGATAGGTATTAGAGAGGGACACCTCAGTTTACATTGTCGCCCAAAACACTGATGGATAATTCTATACCTGTAGGAAACACCTCCTGATTAAAACTCTGATTTATTTTTAGACTTGATGTGGGATTTTAGAAGGTTGCAGTGTAACTACTCTGCAGATTAGTGGGGAGGAGGGTCCAAATAAATCTCTCTAAATGTGTGCTATCGAGAACCTTTCTGGGCTAAAAGTTACTAATAATAGACTTATGTTACGAGGAATGCTTAGTCTCCCTGTGAACTTCTTAACACTGTGGTAAATAATGTGTAGTTTTAGGAGTAGAACGGTCTCTTTCCATTTGGAAGCTGGAATTTTGCATTGCAAGAAACTAGATGTTATATAGTTTTTTTCAGATGGCATAAAGTATTAGTCTAGCAGCTTCTAAAAAGCCAATATTCCTACTTAATTTGTTTTCAGGCATAACTAAGATGGGACAGACAATGCTCCGTTAAAACTTGATCAGTTCTGTGCAATGTTTGAATTTTGAAATGCTTCTTGGATGCTGCAGAAAGAACCAGGAGGCAAAAAAATCACAGTATCTTTCATCTAGAGTTTAGTAGCAAAACCATCTAGATCTGGAGGTAGTACTGCTAGGGTGATTAGTTGCTTTGGCTTGTGGAAGCAGAGATAATATTTTAAAGGACCTACTTATCCGAATTGGAATTTTGACTCTAGCTAATCCTTTTCTTCTGTTGGGAGCTGGCTAAGTACATCTTTATGGGACTGTTGGTAATAAGGGTAGCTTTTGGAGTGAAGAGTAGAAAATAATGTGAAGGAGCTGAAAAGAGGGACCAACCTTCTGTGTTCTCACTGGGTAACTGTCCCATAGGCAGAAAAAAAGGAATTGCAATCATCAAGAAAATCCTACATTTGTGTTATGGGGAAATAATCTAAAATCTTGTGATCTCTTCTTTATCCAAGATGGAACTTCCAGAGACAGAGGAGAAATTGTTAAAGTGTTTCAAACAAATGTAAATTTTCCCAGTGAGATGAGCTGTTACTGGAACATTTTGTCCTGCAGGATACAGAGGAGGAGGAGTGGGTTGGAAATGAGTCTGGATGCCTTACTTTCTTAGAGCCAAAAAGAGATTTTTTTGAATTGGCTTTATGTTCTTCATCAGGATTCTTCATCTCTTTGAAAGTAGGTTGTCAAATTGGATGAGTCTCTGACATCCTTTAATTGACTAGAGGGTTGGATAATCCATATTTTTAGTAGTCTTCCCAAAAAAAGACCACAGTGATGTCATTGAGAAGATACAGAATTTGTGACACAAGCACTTTTTTTTTCTATCTCCACCGTTAATTTTGGCAGAGATTTTATAAGTCATTACTGCTTGTGGCTAAACTTTCAAAGAAACAAAACCTCTCTTCTTAAGTAGTACTATAGAGATAGAATAATAAATCTTTACTTTTCTCAGTCTTCAGAATGTGTCACAGAAATTAAGATCAGAGATAATGGTGATACTGGTTCCATCACAGCTCATTCTCCAACTGTGAGGAATGTTAGTTTTGGCTTATGCTTGGAGTTTGGTTTTTATATTCTGTTTATTCTATTCCTTTTCCTTAGTCTACCTTTCAGCAATAAAAAACTCTCTTCTTCTTGCCCCTATCCCAAGTTTAAGGAGATCCTGGGAAGATTAAGTCTCTCCCATGACAGAGACTAATATCTTTTGTTACATGTATTTACCTTGGATGGCTCAACTTTCTCACTCTTCTCCCTAATCAGGCTCCATAAAGGATGGTGTGCTAAGGGAAAGATGTCCATAATCTTGTAGGACTTAACCAATTTGGAGCTCTAAGAGCTTTTATTATTGCCTTAAGTCTTGGAGGATCTTAGTGGTTGAACTTGCGTGCCTGGCTCAGCTGCTACCTGTAGAGACTTGGTGATAGCAGAAGTGTTTATCTTTGGGGTAGGCTCACAGGCTGTGTAGAAAGCAGGGCATGTACTTGCAATGGTTGGCAGAACTTGGTTGTGGTAAGATGTATTCCCATGAGGTAGTTGAAGAAATGGAAATTCAGCAGGATCCATGCTGCCCTAAAAAGGATGGTCAAATGGTTCCTATTACTGAAAATCTGATATAGTTTGAAGGGCTAAGCAATTTGAGAGGGGTTCAGTTTGATAAGCACAAAGGGCATGATAAGGAGAGGCTGAAAAAGTTAGAGTTAGTTGCCTTTAACCAGCTTTGAAAAGAGAACTTGAAAAAAGTATGTTAAGCTTACTATCCCTGTGGGTACATTAAATACATACCACAGCAGAGGATCTTGAAGCAAACAATCAACCCCAAAATACAAGAATACCACGGGGAATTTTCTATAGTATAAGGAACTTCCTTCTAGGAGGTATTGAAAACCAAAAGCTTCTAAGGCTTGAAGATACATACTGATAAAGTTTTAAAATGACAACAGCATAGTGAAGCTAGAGTGATTCTTAAAGATCTCTTGTCTGTTAACAGCAAATATTAACGGGCAAAGATAAGGGAAGCAATTCCTGGTAGAGCATAAATAGCTCATCTGCAGTGAACCAGGACTTTGGTTGCTTTGAGTTAAGGTGCTGAGGCTGCTGGGGTGACTTCAGATCACTTTGAGATAGGCGGTTTGACTAGTCAAAGGAATATGAATTGGAAAAGAAAAATAAGAACAAAACATGTTCAAACCGTGCTTTGGAAGGGGACATCTAATTCCTAATTATAGAAGAATATGCTTGGCTCAGTGTGGGAAATCCTAATGTCCACTGGCTTTCTTGTGTGGCTTTTTTTTTTTTCTGATACTGTAGCTGGACAGGTACCTCAATAAGCAGCATCAACATCCTTCAGTGTGCCCACACAGGCATTTGTGTCCAGTTCATGGCACACCAGACTGGAAAACTGATCCAGCTGGAAAACAAACTTTCCCAGAAACAAAAGGAAGTATTTTGGTTTTGTCGAACTACAAAAATTGCTTGATCTAGTTCAATCTGTAGTAGCAAAACCACCTGTGCTGGCATACTGCTGTAGACAATAAGAAGCCAGGGAAGAAATGTGATATACTGCAGCTGCCATCAAAACTGCCAGACTGCAACCTAGAATGGCTTTCCTTGTTTGAGCATGATGATGGTAACATTTTTTCCATGTAAACATTCATTATGTTGTCATTAGCAAGAAGCTCTGGCCAGTAGGGATAGATTTGTAGTGTAAACCAGTGCTGATGCTTGTAGCATATTCCAAGGGGGGTGGCTTGCTTTGGACCAGCATTAGTCTGTCTAGTGCAGCTGCTGAACACCTAAAGGTAGCTGCAGTGCACCTTCTGGGTGAGACTGGTCCATAATATGACATAAAGCATGTTGAAGGAGGATGAGAAGGGAAATCACTTCCAAAGCATTCTTCTGATCTGAACTAAGACTCCTGCTCTTAAGGTTTGTGGTTGAGAAATGGAATTTGCTGATGGAAGGGAGTGTTAGCAACTGGGAGCTGATAAGTGAAGGCTTGTCTGACTAACACCATTCTTGCACCCCTGTCCCCTGTAGCCCTTAAACATATACCAAAAAAAAAAAATCTCAGTGGAGCATTTCTCATTTAAAGTATTGTTGGTAAGCACGAGTTGCTCAAGTGAGAAACTTTCTTCTTAATTTCTACTTTGCTTATGTTTTAGAACTGTCAGGGCATGCATAGTTGCAATTCTCAAGTATTCCTTTCAGTATCTGGTAGGATTTAAGAATGCAGATAACTACAATTCAGCTTGATTCTGAAAGTACCATGCTTCTGTGATTTCATTTGCCTCCCCTTTATTCTTTCATACACCTGAATATATTGGTTCATTAACTGAAGACTCTGTCCTTACTTTAGTCTGTATTATATTGACTTAAAAATTCAGTGAAACTTTTGAAGATTGAAAGAACTGAGTAAAATATAACTACATTGTAGTTAACTCATCACAGATCAAAACCTTGTTCCTCCCCTGTCCTTGGTAGTTTTATTGGATTTTCTTTTTTCCTTGAGGAAAAAAACCCACACAAATTCCTATATGGGCTTTCCAAAAACAAAAGTAATTAAACACCTGCTGAACTTTTCATCTGGTTCATATTGGTACCATCTTAGTTGTGGAAATATTAATCCTTTAAAATTAATCTAAAGGTCTTTCTGTCACTTTATGAGGGTTTTCAGCTTAAGTAGGTTTTCAGTCTGTAGACAATTTTTGACGACTCTTCTGGATTTCTAGATTGAGTTTAAGCTTCAACAGGTTTAAAAGGGACATTAGTGTTTTATTGTCCTACTCTAAATACTGTTCTGTTCGCATACTTGCCCTTAAACTTGCATAATATTTCATCAAACACACTTTGCCTTGGCAGATGCTTACATTGAAAAGGATATATGCAACTTCTACCAGTGAGTGTATGAACTCAAGTGGTTTGGTATTTGACTTAGTGTGATTTTGGAACAAGATGTGGTAAATATTTCTAGTTGTTAGGTGCTTTCCTGGAAGATAGGACTAATTCAGTAAAAACAGTCCAGTGGAACCTCCAGGTATCTGGGTAGCACTAATTGTGATTGAGGAGCATTTGCAAGCATCCTACCTTGTAGCAAATAAAAATAGATATGAGAATGAGGCCAAAAGATGGGCAGAAATCATGATTGTGGGACAGGCCTTAAGCTAAGGGAGGCTATTGTGTACTGGAACTTCTGTGAAGGTGAAATAGTATATGGTTAGCATATGAAAATATATTTAAGGATGTACTCAAAAGCAAGAGATTAAAAGACAATCTCACATAACCATTACTACTATTACTATCTTCATTTTAAATGGGTTTGAGTCATGCTCTCAAGTGGCTTTTTTTTTTTCCTTGCTACTACTGAAACAGGTAAGTAGCAGTGTGGAAAAGAGGCAGTATTTTATGGAGACATCACTAATGGATCATCAGCATGAGTTGAGAAAAGATGTTTTTGTTAACACAGTAAGGCAAAGTTATGGAGGGAGGAGGTCATTGAAGCTAGTGTGAACATATTACAATTAATACTAATGTAGACTTGCTTTTGAAAACTGGAAATGAATTTGAGAACTGTGGTGTGCCTGAATGGCTTGATGATAGAAGGAAAATGGAGAAGCTGAAGTCCTGTGGCTTTGTTCTGGTTCTTGAGAATTGCAAGAATGACGTGGAATTAAGGAAAGTGTAGAGATCCATTTGCTATGGTAAAAAATGACCAGCTAATAAAGTCTTCTGGAAGACAGTGAGGAATGATGTTGCAGCAGTGAAGGGTTACTGATGCTGAGGGAAGAGAGAGAGGGGAAGAAATTATGTAGAAGATGCTTAGGATAGAAGGAGGCAGCCAGTGAACCCGATGCTTTTGATTTAGATGACTAAGGATATCTAAGCTTTTGTCAGTAATGCTTTTACATGTATGGTAATCTGTCCTGCTTACAAGCTTAAGATCTGGTGTTTGCTGACAGGTAGCAATTACATAACCTTTTAAAAGAAAAAACACGGGGAATATATTAAAAATAGCTGAGGGTTTGGAAAGTAGATATAGTGTTTCAGCTGCCCACTGTTCTACTTTTCTTTTAAGAATTAGGGTTTAGCAATGAAACTATATGGTAGAATATCTTAAAATGGCAAATACTCTTGAACATACAGGACAGCATGTTAAGTATCTGCATGTTTCACGTGTTGTTTCTAGTATACCTAGCTAAGATCTCAGTATTATTCAAATGAGGGAAAGCTTAAGTCTTTCCTTCTGCCTTTAAATAAAAATCCTAGGTAGAATCAGTTTAGTTAGTAGAAAATGTCCAAATAATATCCCAGTCTTCACCATATACGAGTCCTATCTCCCTTCTCAAGCTATAATCAATGAAGTATCAATAGGAGATGTCATGATTAGAGACACATAATCTGAAAAGGCAGGCAATAGCATTGGTCACAGTGGTATACTTACATGAATGAATGGTCTAAATGCAGGTCCTGTTATTACAATACTAATTATGATGTACACAAGAGTTTTTCTGACTTTCATTTTTCTGCCCCAATTTTACAGAAAATCAGACATGATATACTAACAGCATTTGGAAATGAGCTTTGGCAGTAAGATGGAAGCATAAATCTCCAGACTTTAAAACAGAAATGGCTCATGAGTATTGAAACAAGAGACTGAAGAGCCTCCAACACTTCTGTGTGAGCAGTGGAAAAGGAGCAACTACCATGGTAACACTAATAACAGAAAAGCTGCAGAACCAAAGCTTGGATGATCTGACATGTAAAACTTACAATATTAATCTGGTAAGTATCTACTGAAATAACATGTAAATGTGAAATGCAAAGTAGATTAAAAGTAACTTAAAGCTACATAACATTTAAGAATGTAGATCGGCCAGAATTCAGTCATTGAAGTTAAAACTGGTTTGCAAGGTGGATGAGAGTTGTAAGGGGGGTAAAAAATGAAACTTCAGTGACTGTCTTCCTTGAAGTGATGCTTTCTTATTTTAATGATCCCTTTAACTTAGAGCTTCATTTTAAATAATTATCACAAAGCCTGTTCTCATGACATAATTCTTTTCATTCATTAGAACATTTTATTATCAAAATTCTCAGGGTTCCTGTCTCCTCTAACAAAAACCACAAGTACTGGTATGCATTGAAGTTTTTCTCACGTCATATAATGCTTGATATCTGACAAAAGTATTTAGTTACAAAAATCAATGACCACTGTGTAGGTGACTATCAGCTCTGGGCAGAAAAACAGGTCTTCAGGTAAATTCAGTTGAAAGTGCAGTTATTGACAACCAGACTGATGCTAGTAGATCCTTGCTTTATGAGTATGTCAGATGCCTGGTGCTCTGAAAAGTTTTTTTTTCAATACTTATTGGGTTATTTTCTGTTGGTTTAACCTGTGGGTCTGTTGTGTGGTTCAGGCACACTAAGGAATCTATTCTTTTCACATCTCACTTGTGAAATGAAATATTATCTCTGCTGTGGAGTAATGAAAGTCTCAAGTCAATTTTGGGTGCCCACTTCATAACCCTGATTAATGTAATCCAGTGGCCTTGTTTCACTGACTTTAATTGCAATGGCACCTTCCTGTAGATGAAACTTTAGGGTGACGAGGGGACATAAAAAAATTAATTTGACAAAATGTCAAAGTATTGTTCAATTCTAGTTCTGGCACTTTTAAAAAATAGTAAATAATGCAAGCATTGAACCTGAAGTATGTTTGGTTATTTTAAGAATATGATTCTGCCTCTGTTGTAACTTAAGTAGCTGAACTGCTTCCTTATTTACTCCACAAGTCCAAACCAGGTGAAGCATATCCTGAATGCAGTGGACTTTGTGCTCAAGCACCTGCAATTCTCATATGTGAAGTGCATGGCCCTTTGTCCAGGACTCTGTCCAGTAAGGATGTCTAATAGTAGGCATCAATCAAACGGGTTTTTGTTAAAAATTGTAACAGGTCTACTTAGAGTTCTTCTAATAACTTAAATATGTGCTAGTCTTGAAAGACACATAGAAGGTCTTGGAATTGTTAACTCCTAAAATAGAAGTGCTTGTTCAGCTTGAGCTTATTTCAGCTAGTTGATGAAGCAGTCGGGCTAATGCAGTTTGTAGGAGAACCTGCTGTGTTCCTGAACTGTCAAACTCATCCCTTATGATTAAAGTCTGAGCCTAGATGTGAGCCAATGATGACCTGTAACCAGTAGCAGTGCTTGACTCTAAACTTGTAGTGGCAGCTTGTAACTTCTAGTTTGAGGCACTACAGTTTGCATAAAGCTGGAAATTGAGCTGTCCTTTACTAAGAGTCACGGTGGGTTTTGGACCAGAGACCTGTAAGAGCATAGAAAGATTTATTAGTACTTTTACACTGTGTGGAGTCTATACAGGAGTGTGGTGGCATGCTGTAATGTGGTGTTTGTTGTTTTTTTTTTTTATTCCTGTCCTTATCTGTACTTACAGTAAAGCATCAAAAGAATAAGGGGAATAGAAAACAGCAGATGATGGTTCATCAGTGGTCTTGTCCTCACCCTTCTGCTCCTTTCTTCATCTAATCTGTCAAGTAACTGGTTTTGTAAATGCTTCAGCTCTTGCAAAAAATGGGTACTGAAAACAAGGACAGGTTCTGTTTTGTTCACAATGGCAGCTTGAAAAAATGTGGAAACCATGAAGGGAGGTGTGGAAATGCAGAAGCAAGTGTGAATAAAATTGTGCAACTGGGTTACTCTCTACTAAAAATGGCTTGACTAAAGCATGAACCTAAGATGATAAAATCACACTTTTTCCATAGGTGAAAATAAGTGTTAAATTCTAATAACAGAAAAAGACTGCTAGTGAGGGTTTTAAATCTGCTTGAGATCACTTAAAGTTTTTGGCAAGAAGTTCAGGTTAATGCTATAGTTTCTTCTAATAGCAACAGCAATTTACAGCAGTTCCCAAGTAGTCTTGCCTTCACCTTTTATTACTTGTCCTGGGACAAAGTTCTGTGGAATCATGTGGTGAATTGTCTTGTGAGCTTATCAAGAATTAAGACTAACCTTTCTTGCCCAGGTTAAGGTTAACCCTTATCAGTTCCATGATCCCTCTCATAGTGTATCTGCACAAGTGCTTGTTTTGGCACAAGTAGATGAAATAACTGTGGCAAAGCTGTTCTGTAATACAGCTTATAAATGAGGGTTATAAAAGAAAGAAAGAATTGCTCGTTCAAAGCTATTTACCTTCCAGCCAGCTGAACTGGGCATAAAGCCAACCTATATAGGATATAGTATGTTTTTTCATTTGTGTAACCTGTATGTAACCATGCTCAGTTATGTTGTACAGTCTTGTGCTGTACCTGCCCTCGGGGGGGAGAGAAACCAAACCCACAAATGATTTGGTTTCCTACTGTGGAAACAGGAAAGTTGTACCAAGCTTTTATGTCAAGTGGGCAGTGTGGCTCATGAATGTGGAATGGTATCCCTGGTTGGTTGACTCTACCTCACAGGAGTGAGATGCTTGGCAAACATCTCTCTCTTCATGAGTTGACAGCATCATTAATCAAATAGTTGGTGTCTCTTTCCTTATAGATCTCTTGAATCTGAAGAGTCTCAAGGATTTTTCTGTATCTTCTGATTTAGTTTGTAATTTGGTAATTATGTATAGTATAGTATTGGTTTGTTAAGTAACAGTGTGAGATGTAAGACTTTAGGTTGTGGTATTAAGAAGGGAATGCAAGCATCTCCAGACAAGCATTTGTGGAAGGAAGCAGCTCTACTAAAAGC
>BJBW01003168.1:96270-179357 GCA_004320125.1 Scolopax mira | reverse complement strand
CCCTTCTATGCTTGTGGGTTTTCATTATTTCTAATTTTTATGAACCTAACTTGCATTAAACTTTAGAACTGGGATGACTTCCTTGGATGGAAAGCCACTAGCTCAAAGACATGAGGGCTAAGATGTGACTTAATACATTTTTTTCAAATTCTGAGAAAAGGTCAAATGTTTCTCTTTGCTACTACCTATCTAGTCATATTTGGGGGATATCTAGTAGAGAGAGAAAAGTCTGGCATGGCCTATTCAAACAACGAAAGTCACATCTGTACAGTGGTAGTTAAATTAGTACTTGAATAGTAAACTCTGACTTTCAAACTCTAGCTTTCCCATGGCTTGGGAAGAATGCTGTTAAATTGGAAGAGTTTCATATACAGTTGAACACTGGAGAAAATGCCTTGAGTTGACAGAAGTTAATTTCAAAATTATGAAGATCAAAAAGTCATTCTGAAAATAAGGAGGATAGCACAGGCTGTGAAGTTTTCAATGTAGTAGATTGGAGTGCCTGTGGAAAATAGCCAGAACTATTTTTGTTACAGTTGGTTACTGCTAGCAAAAAACACGTTTTAAATTAGTGATAATTATAATTCATTGTCAGTCTCACTTTCATGCCTCTTCCATTTACTTAGTTTAAGACTAGGTGCCTTAAGTGAATATATTAACAAAAGAACAGCTGCTAAGGCTCAGTAGACCAAGTGAAACTTGCAGCACTGTTGTAGAAGTCATACCATGCAATCCTGCCCCTTTTGAGCATAGTCTCTCCAAATGCACAAAAGTTCTGCTCTTGAGCAAGTATTTCAAAATAGACTCACCTTCTTGCATGAAGCAAACAACTTCAACCATAAGTGAAACCTGTGGTTTTCATTGTTCTGTGTCTCTCAAACTACCTTAAAATGTGCTTTTTTTATGGAAAGTTTTTCAAGAGGCATCAAATCCTAGTGGTTTTTAGCATCCATTCAAAAAGCAGTAGTTGAAAAATGGACATGCATGATATCTTGAGTCTCCCCTTCAGAAAAATTTCTTTGTTGATTAACTCTGCCTTATTCTGAGGAAGGTTTCCTTCATACAGCAGGTAGCATGCTCCCCTGTAAAATCTCTTCGCAATTGTGATCTCTTCTCAAGTATAGTAATAAAAATAGCTCTTCATTCAGTAAAGCTTCAGGTAGATCATAGCACAAAGGGAATGAATGGGGGAGGTTAGAGTGTAGCCAGCCCAGGAGAGCTGATAAACTGGTTCAGTGCTCTTTTACAGTAACATCTAATGGGACTTTGTCCATGTGCTGTATAGATAAAAAGATCCTCCCTCCTATGAACAACTTACAGCCTCACAGAGTCTACTCAAGTTTGGACTTTAAGACATTAAAATACTTGCAAATGCAAGTATATTATTTTTAGTATATTTTTAGTTTCAGTTATAGAACAGAAGTATGTATACAAAAGGAGATTCTTTACTTATCCTCCCCCTTGCCACCCCTTATTTCAGTGCCTTGAATGTTTACTGGAAATGGTGCTGCTTACTGTCCCTTCTCTGCACATGTCAGGTGTGACGTTCTTACTAAGAGTTTTTGATGTCAATCTCCAAAGAATTGCCACTTTTTTTTGTAACTTGACTGTTACACAGAATCCTGTTATTACAACTAAGCCTGTTCTCTTAAATAAGTCTATATTGACTTAACTAGAAGCTGATCAGAAGTAGCTGCAAAAACAGTCTATGCTAAAGAAAACTGCTTTCATTCTCTGTAGTACAGGTAGTCTATGTGTATGTGATCCTACTTCTTCCATGCCCCCTTTGAAAAATGCTTTCAGTGCTTTGCAACTGACAAAGATGCAGTAGCTTGGTCTCTGATGAACAAGGCTTTTTAAGGTGGTTGGATTGCAGGTAATTAACTCAGGCATTCATGAAGAGAACCTTGCTAAAAATGCGTTTGACTGAAAACTGTGTACAAAAAAAAAACAACCCCAAAAAACACCCAAAACAAAACCTAAAAAACTAAATATGAATCTAATTGCCACATGAGCTTGTCCATGGCATCCAAGATCGTAGCCTGTGTGAATAGTCTTTTAAACATCCCTAATTATTATGTTATGATCAAGTAATTATTATTGCCCTTTTCCATGTAGTTCAAGATATGTTAGCTTTAAGACTTCTTGACATGGAATTCTCTTTCAAAAGTTAATTTTCCTTACCTATTTTCTAATAGCTGAGTAGGTTGGCATTGCCTTTCATTTAAGGAAAAATGGAGAGGGAGGAATTGCTGAAAAACCTTATCTCCAAGTCTCTTTAATTTGTTTGCTTCTCCTTCAGAGACAGCTGAAATGTAACTATTACTGTTATCTTAATGTGCTTTTGTGTTCTATATGATACCTTAGTAGTTGTATAGAGTAAACCATTGAAACTTTTAAAGTGTGCATACCATATAACTGGCACTTGTGGTTATGAAGAGCAAACTAGTAAAAGTGACTGCTGTTCCTGCTGTCAAGTTGCAGACTTCAGGTGGTTTGAGTAGGTCTAACTAAATCTGATGGAGATTCAGAATTCAGGTTTTGCTGTTTACTAAGTAGCCTTCTTAGATGTATTTGTAACTTATCTACAGATGCAAATGTAAAGTAAAAATCAAATGGCTTGTCTCATGCAGACATTGGTTAAAAAAAATAAGATTAAAAATCTGATTACTGTCCTATCTTTTCATCAGTTCCACTGTTTCCTACCTCTAAAACAATAGCACCAAGAAAAGAACATTACTGTAGCTTAGCAATTTGTGCCTTGTATGCAGGGCTCAAGGATATAAAGTTGTCACTAGACTCTGTGTTTTGCTGCACAGCAATAAAGAATAGCTTTGTAGCCCAAGGATGTTTGTTTAAAAATTGACTTTGTATCTAGAAAGGAAATGTATGTACAATGCTATCTTCCTTGCCTATGCACAAAAAACAATGTTCACATAAAGCGTGTTGCTCTCTTTTTAAAGTAATCTTCCTCTCCATCCTGAGGTGGTGATGGGTGAATAAATAATGACCCCTGGGCTCTGATGGAACATTAAGTCATTTATTTATAACTCGTTTATAGGAGGCTGGATAGCAAGCTCTGTTCTTTGTCTGAGAAACATGCCTTTGTAGTAATATTTTCTAGGTAAAATTAGTTAAGAAGATGGAAAACTTTCTGCATACAAAGCTGTCTGACTGTGCAGATGATACCGATGATGTTCAATCATAAAATCTGAAGCCCTTTAGACAGAAATCTTGTTTTAAGCATGGCTTTTATGTTGTTTCTGAGTAGTGAACTATCACCAATAAACTCAAAAGCTGTTAGTCTGCAGAAGGCGACTTTTGGATAGAAAAAATTTTTTGAATGGCTTTTGTACCTTAATAAATAAGAAAACATTTTGCTACACTAATTCTAAGAAAGTATAAAATACTGGTAAAGCCTGATTTAGGCAATGGTCATTCTGGGGACCCTTAAGAATTTGTATATTTAATTTAGATAAAGTTACTCCTGTCTCACAGCTCAGGCTTTTTACCCTTAAGATTGAAAATGGAAAGCCAGTGGTCAGACTGTTATTTTCTCTCTACTGAAATGAGAATTGGATCAAAGCTTTTTTGTTAAGCATTAATTATTGGTCTTAATTTTGCCGTTTATTTACTTGGGGTAATGTTTCAACTCTTGAAGCAGTTTGATACTTAGCAATAGTTAGATGCCAGAGGGTTTATGTAGAAAGATCAGCTGCTCAGGAATTTCTTCAAGATACCCAGCAAAACCCCATCTTTCTAAAGATGTTAAATGCACATATAGAGGAAACTGAAAACTGCACGCAGTTTTCTTGAGGTGTATGCTCTTTCACACAGTTAAAACTCTTTTTCTGATTAATTTCAGTACTCATCTGAGAAGCTGAACAAAAGTGGCAGCTTGTTCCCTTTCGAAATCAACGGTAAGTTCTTCAGAAACCTTAGTTGTGCTTTACTGAGGTAATTGGTATAGCAAAGCAGCCTTTCTTTTGTAAATAAGGTGAGGGGGATGGAGCATGCTGTTGTAGAGCCTGCTGGTTTAAGCTGGTCTTTGAACAATACTGGGAATAGCTGGTTGTTAGTTTTGTACTTGTGATCTGCTTTGCATAGTAAAAGCCCTTGTAACACACTTTTTTTTGGTTCAATATCTGCTATGGTGCACAGCAATGCTGTTTTTCATGCTAAGCATCTCTCTAGGTTCCTCAGCTAGCAGAAAGCTCTCACATCTTTACATACTTTCTTACATGCTTTGCCACGTAGAATATCTAGCTTGATGCAAACCATAAGGGGAATTCCAGTGCCTTTATACACAGAATATTAGTCCTATTAGAATAAGAGTAAATTGTATCTAGCAGAAAATAGAAATGCTGGTTATTGATATGTAAACCCTGCACTATTTTATTAAGGGATAGAGACTTGAAACTTTACATGTTTTGTCATGTTTTTAAGCATGGAGGAACTTTATTTCCTCAGTGGGATTCCCCATAAAATGTGAATCTTGATTTGTGAAGTTTTGGTGAAGTTTCAAAGGTAAATGGTATTTTGTTTTACATGCCATTACCATGTAAACAATTAATACATGTGCAACTCCTGACTTCTTTTTTTTACATTGAAGTTTAAACCAATTTCCTAGCCTGGGAGAAAGCTTCCTAAGGATTTTTAAAATTGGCCCACTGCAAGCTAGCAAGTTGTCCTACAGTAGATGCCTGAGTTTCAAACATTATCTGGATCCCATTGTGTTGGCTATTTTACTTGCATTGAATTATGGATGGTCCCTGCCTTGAAGAGCTTACATGCTTAAGGCAAAGCACAGTATGTGGTTGTACCCATCTGAAAGAATGGAGGAGGAAGGACAGAGGAATTCTAATAAAACATGTTGTTTGAATAGGCCAGCTGTCTGCACAGTTAAATGATTTTGAGACAATAGGGTGTTCTTTAAATAAGATCCAAATAAACAGGATAATCCATGACATACTTTAGGCATGGAACATGTACAACTATTTGGGTTTGCAACATTTAAAGCTACTCAGCAAATCTTTTATCTGTTGATTACTCTAAAACTTAGTTTCGACAGTCAACTGTAAGCATATACAAGTATATAATGTTTAGGCTATATCTAGGTTCTTAAAATAGATATAGGAAAGACACTTGATATTTTCAATATTTTTTCTTTTAAGCTGGGATAAGTGAAATTTACTTGGCTAATTGGTTTGAATTAGCAAATTTTCTAACCAAGCATGAAGCACTGTTAACTGGCCAACAGTTTTGCTGCTTTTCAATTTGCAAATCCAAAGTCTGCTGTAGTTCTTCTTACACTTCATTGTATAATGTGGAGGAACAGCTGTAAAATGTGCAGAATGTTCTCAAAGAAACGCTTTACAAAAGAGTGAGAGGCTTCGCTGGCAGACTGCTTTTAACCCAGCATTGCCACTTCAGATGAGAAGTTGTGCACTATGGGTTATGTCTGTATTCACAGGAAAGCTTGCAGGAGGTTCCTAAGGGGGACTCGCTTTATTATATGCATTGAATTAAGGCATTTTTTTTCCCTACACTTTGCTTATATTCAAAAAAGGAAACAATCTGCAGTCTGATTTAACTTTATACTGTTTCTAATTTAAAGTAAAGCTTTTCACACCACAGAATGTGAACACCCATCTCTTTGAGACACTTCTTTAGTAAGATATTCTTAATAGAAGTGCATAATTGCCAAATGAAGGACAGCAGTCTAGGAAGAGATTATACTGTTCTATTTTAAAAAAAAAAAATTCCCTGGTGGGTTCTCACATTACTTGTTAATCCATTTCGGTTGTACCGTGGGTTGTTCACTGTTACAGGTTTTAATTGTGGTATATGCTATGCACTAGGAAGCAGGTAAGGGAGCTGTCTCTGCACACTAAGAAATACAGAGCTGTAGTTTTTCAGCATAAAGGAAGAAGCTTTTTAAAACTAATACATTGTCAATTTTTGATTGAGAAAGATGAGCCATAAATATCCAGCTCTAAGCTTGAGTTTGATTCATGATTTTACATTAAACTAGGCTTAAAACAAGTTGTTTTTTCCTTTGCATCTTTCACCCATATCTTTCTTTTGTTTTCAGAAGAGAGTCCTTGGAAGGCTTTAAATGGGAGTTGCCCAATCCAGACAAGGAGTTCAGCATACCCTTTCCCAGTGTGCCCATTCAGCACCGGTACTACCAGTAATGGTAGTCTGCAGTGGCAGCAGGAATCTTCCAGTACGTCTATGGTGTCAGGATGGATAAGTGAATTAAACCTTAATGAAAACTCGGGTCAACCCTTGGCCCCACCAACGAAACGCCATTGTCGGTCCCTCTCTGAGCCAGATGAGCTGGCCCGTTGCCGGTCACCGTGGAAGCCTGGCAATTCAAAGGTTTGGACTCCCGTGTCAAAGAGACGGTGTAACAGCGGCGGTAGCGCCACCTTGCAGCGCTGCAACAGCCACGGAAGTGCAACCTTACAGAGAAGCACAAGTATCAGTCTGCCACAAAACGTACTGTCGCTAAATAACGTCTTCACTGTCACCAGCTTCAACACATCCCCAGTACCCAGACCTTCCTCTGCCAGCAGTGGGTTTGTGGACAGTAGCGAGGGAAGCACAAGCTCCAGTACCCGCTGGAATTCTGGAGGCCCTTGTGACTTTAACCCAAGGCGTCGCCTCTCCCTCTCCCAGGAGCACATCACCGAGACGGGAAATCTCTTGCCTTCAGCCAACAGCACTCCCACCTCCACACCCGAGCTCAGCCGGCGCCAGGGCCTGTTGAGGTGCCGCTCTCAGCCTTGTGTTCTGAATGAAAAGAAAAGCCGGCTAAAGCGCAGACGGGAGGAGGACGTACGATGGAACAGGCCATCGTTAGACTTTTTTAAAATGACACGGGTGAGACTTTACTTTGCTCGGTGTGTGAAGGGAACTATGACAGAAAGGCTATTTCTAGATAAACTGCACTAATTTGGTAGTTAACAGATTTGCTTGTGATTTAGTACTGACGTACTAACTTGGGTAGTACAGCAGGCTTTTTACACTTGCCGGTGTAATACCCTATAGCCACTCACTCTGTTCCCCACCTGGTTCCTCAAGTCCAGTCTACTTGATATCAAGTACAAGAAGCTATGAAAAGATGCTTAAAACAGTTCAAAGTAAAACAGCTTGTTTCTGCCATTTTAACATATGCCATTTACCATTTTGCCATAAAACACCAGGAGGAAGCTGTGGGAATGGAGGTAGACAGGGTAGCAAAAAGTTACACCACACTGTTCCCTGAGAACAGCATGCAATGATTTTTAAGTCGTCTTGCTGCAAATCTCTTTGGTTGAACCTCCCCTTACAGTTCCAGTAATGCCATAAGGCTAAGTAAGAGCAAGCACGGCCCTGTATAAATCATAACTAAAGAAACTGCTAATAAGCAATCAGAAGTAGAAAGTGTTCTAATCTGGCAATTGCAGATACTCCAGCTCAGCAGAGAGGTGTTTTACCCTAGTTTAATTCTGAATTCTTACCTCCTCACATAAGAGTAAAGGTGGAGATTTTAAAAACTAGTAAACTTCAGTTCTTGCTTGTACATTGCATGTAATACAAACGTGTGCACACAGCTCAGATTTCAAAGCTGCTGTGTGCATAGAGGCAACTGCTACAGTTTAAAACTGAAGAGGCTAATTTAGTTTCTGTATATATAAAACTGAGTCTTACATTGTCAGAGAACATTTTATGTTTGTGAGCATATAACCCTGCTGCCTTGAGCAGATACCAGACTCGTGAGGCTTGTGTGAGTACATCTATTAAGGGTAGTGGGGAGGAGGCAGTTTGCATAAGTAGCAATAAAAATGTAAGGAAAGGAAATAGCTCTGCATCAGTGCCCCTGCATTTGATGTACTGTGCAAAAGAAAAGCTGAATAGGATGGGATCCTAGCTAAAATGTCCCAGCAATTAGTAGGCTTTACATAGAAATGCATGGGGCAAAATGCTAGTAAGATAATAGAACTGAACTGTCTACTGTGGTGGAGTTAACTAGTTTATGTCCACTTAGGAAACCTGAGTCTGTATGATGGCATCTGTCCTTATCTTACACCTTTGTAGGGCAACCTACTTGTAGCTTAAAGGGTTTTCTTTAAAAATACAGCTTTTTTGATCTAGTTGTGGGGTAGATTATAGTGTGGTAAGACATACAGAGTAACTTGCTTCCTGACAAGGGTGGTAGCCAGTTCTGTTCTAGATAGGGCTAGACGCTGTTCTGAGTTTTGGTTGAGATGCAAGTTTACTAGTTAGCTAATCAGATCTTGCTTGTTTCTCTTTGTTAATCACTGCTGAGATTAGTTTGCTGATCTACTCCAGAAATATTAGTAGATTTGCCTTTCAACTGCCTGTGTGGTCTAATGCAGGCTTCTTTATTTAAGCGGAATGTAAAATATAAAACCTGTTCCTTTCTTAGCTGGACTTGCTGCTTGCATTCTTCAGGCTCCAGAGGTGCACTGCAGTATTTAAGATTCGCAGAATTATTTCTGTTGATCATATGTTATACCTTCTAAATAATCCATACTGTTTGTATGGAGCAGACCTGATACAACCTATGTCTACAAGGTTTTTTTAGCTATTTAGATCTGCTACTGAATTGAAGAGTAGATAAGACTAATATTCATCCAGTCACTTTTTCCTGTAAGACCTATTTTGAAATGTCCTCTCGATAAGCTGAGTAGTTTATGCAACAAAGTTCATTCTACAGTGTCAAGGCCTGATAGCTTTTTTTTCAGCTGTTTCAGTAGAATCTTCCTGTGAAGGTACTGCTGTGTACCTAATCAAAGGCACAAAGTATAGTTTGAAAATACATCAACTTTTAGTACATCAGTACTAAACTTCAGTAAAAACATCTGTTTAAAAACTAGGCAAGTACTAAAAGCATTTGAAGTAAAAATTAAGTTTTCAAGAAATGTTGAGGATTTTTAGAATGGCAGCTTGCCTACCCATTGCTTTGTTAGAAGTTTTCTGTTTCTTTGTAGGCTACCACCTCCCAGTGCCTCAAAGCTTGGCTGATGTATAGTTTTTAAAACGTATGTGGTGATCTTAAACACTTCTCTCTAGATTTATAGTATTTTGCACAGCAGTATTTTTAAGCTAATACTAGAGAAGATTTATTTTGAAGTGTCATACAAGGAGATGGGGATATGTCCTGTATCTGCATATAGCTCAGTGAAGATCAGGACTATGATAAGAGTAAGTAAGTAAGACCTCTCTTTCATGTGTTTTGATGGGTCCTTATTTTTTCCAAAAACACTTTTTCTGTGATTTCAAATTCACTTCTAAGTCATTTTATGAAAGACCCGTGTTGAAAAGAAGTGCTTTTAAGGATTTTTATTCTAAGCTTTATTGCAAATGTTCTGGTGTCCTCAAATCTTCCTAAAAAGCTAAACTTACCGAATAGTTGCTCAAAACTAGGTCAGTAATTAGATAATTATTATTGGTTGTGGAGAACTTAAGTTTTAGTTGACCCATGTTGTGACAGATTTGAAGATACTGGAAAGGGGGAGTTCTGACTTTACGTTGTGGTGGTATAATGGAGACACAGCTGCAGTCCTTTCTGCTAATGCTCTAGAGTCCTGAGAGGTTAGCATTGAAACACATACCAGAGTTGCTCAAGATTTCTCAGCTACAAATTGTCTCAAATATTTATCAGAATTAAATGATTTATTTACCTTAACCTGAAGGAAGTGCTTTTTTATCTGAAAAAAGATCTTGAATAGCTGTGGTTGGTAGGGAGAAGGGGATGAAAGGCATTTTAGTATGGTTTTTGTTTTTTGGGTTTGTAGTGGGTTTTGTTTTTTTTTTTTTGCATTAGTGAACTGTTGTGTTTTTTATTTTTTTGCTAGCTAAGTTCTGGAAAGTGTGCTTGATGGTTTCTGCTTCGGTCCCAATTAATTTTCAAAATATAAATCCTAGGAGATAGGAAATCTAATTCTGAAAGAAAGTTACCATTGTCTTTGCTTTTTAATCTGAGAGGTCATAGGTGAGTAAATTGAGATAATTAATCTACCTTTATAATCTGTCACTAGTTTCTGTACTTCTTTGTGACTTGCTCCTTCCAGTGTTGCATCTTCAATATTCTAATTTGTGCCTCTATTTAAAAGAAGGAAAGAAATCAGCCAACTCTTAACACCATAAGACTGTTTCTCTTTATATCTTGATTTTCATTTCTTTTTTCCACACACCTTCAAACTTTACTTCACTGTATTCCCCCTGTTTTAGATTTTATGCCTTCTGGGAAAATAATATGCTGTGTCTTAAATTTGCATGAAAAGCACTGCATTAATTTTCAGTAAAATGAGTAATCACATATGTAGAAATAGATTGAAATGATCAGGCAGACTGCTGTACAGCATGGTTTAGCTCTTTCATAGTGCTAAATTCTGAAGGGATCTTTTTCTGGACTTGAAGCTGAAAATACAAACTTGTGAAACTTCAGACCTTCTAGAATACAAAGACAGCTGTAAAAACAAGTGGAAAAGACTGTAGTAAATTATAACAAAATATGATAGCGGTTTTCAGCCCCAAAGGTCTTACAATTGCTTTCTCTGTTTGGTTATATATACAAGAATAGCTGTATAAGTTGTAGAACAGCAGAACAGTACTTAGCATTTGTTCACAATTACCCAAATAAGAAGGTAGCTCTGGTGAGGAATTCTGGTCTTTCCCTGCAGCAGGAATCTGCACCCTGGCGTTTCAAGATCCTATGCATTGCAAAGAGTCTCTTTGGGTCTGTGCTCATCTGCAGCTAATGAGCTCTATCACCCAGACTGCCACAGAGGGAGCAAAGGTGGCATTTAGATGGGTAACTTCAGTAGGAGGTTAAAAGTGTTTCTTGACCGAAGAGCTCTGCCACCCCAGGAAACTGCTGAGCTTTTTCAAATGTTCTGCTTCATCAATTACGTCAGTCGATTCTGAGGTGTGACAAGTGAAGAACAGCCAAGAGGTTGCACATGTTTTTCAGTGTGTAAGCAAGTTTTATTGTGACAGTGAGATTTAATTCTGTTTCAGATCAAACAACACACTGTAATTTGAAGTCTTTCTGGTGTTTAACATTCCTGTGTTGCTCCACCCCCCGATGCTGTGGCACAGATGCCAAAAAATGAAAATACCCTGGTACCATGCTTAAAAAAAAATAAAAATACCAAGCTTCTCAAACAAACCAAACATGACTTCAGAGAACATGTTAAAATAATTAATACAAAATAGCTGGCTTTATCCAAGTAAGGAGTATTTTCAACTCTTTAGTACTATGGCATCTCATGCATTATGAGACTAGATAAGGCAATACAAAGGGAAGTTTTAAGGGTCTCTAAATTGCGATGGAGCTCAGGGAGTGAAGTTGTGATTTCTGAGCACAGAGTGCTTCTGCTTTCTTAAAAAGGTTTTAAAGCCATCTAGGCTTTATATGAATGTATTTTCCTGGTACTGAGAGAGATAGGAAGTGCCACACCAGGTCAGGTCTGTGACTGGCACCCTGCATGACAGAAAGGCTCCTTTGAGTGAAGCACATGGGAACAATGAACATGCAAGGTGAAACTTCTCTAGCATGGTGGCCTGACTTCTGCCAGTGTGCATCCTGGGGGCTTCAAAGCATGCATCAGTGGTTTAAACTCTAACTACTAATAGATCTGCTCATAAAGGGTTAAAAAACAGATTATCTTGGACCTCCACAGTATTCCATGACAGTTTAATTTTGTTAACTCATCATTACCTTCTCTGAACACCTGAATGCTTGAGTCATTTTCTCTTAGGGTTGAATTTCTTGAATTGGCAAAACACTTGGTTAACTTTCAACCTTAAAGTAATGTGAGCTGAAGTGGCTCTGCTTTATGATTACTGACTTTATGCTCCATGTCACAGTGACACAGTGGCTTGATAGATCCATATAGCAAGAAGGGCTCTCCTCTCACAGAAGATAGCATCAGAGTTGTAAGGGCTTGTCAACTTCAGACAAAACAGCAAGACTAGTATCAGGGTAAGCAGAGGGGCTAGTTGATAATGACTTTCCAAAGCAGTTTAAAAATGCACACAAAGTAGGGATGATTGGTGGGGGTGGATATGTTTCCCTGAAAGGTGTGATAGAGGAAAGAGGCAGTATTTGAAGGCAGAAGACATCAGGAGTGCTGCAACTAAACTTAGATCAGATCACTGCTACTTCGGCAGAGACTTTCTTAGTAACTCCTGATGTCTCTTGTGGAATCTCTGCATCTGTGTACTTGAATTTTACTTCCTGTGGGCCAGTTTGCAGAAGCCAGTGTGAATAGATACAAGGGTGAGATGTAATGCTAATTATTTTAAAGTATCTAAACCAAGGTGACAAAACCTGTGGTTGCTTTCTGGGAACTGTTAAGTTTTTGTTGTGTTTTGCTGCTCTTTGAGGCCATTGTAATGGTCAGTATGTGGACAGGTAAATTAATTAGCCAGAGTGGGGCCTCACTAAGTTTAAGCAAAATAAGCTCTGAAGCATTCTCCTTGATTCTTTGAATTCTTGTCTTAAAAATTTCCAAGTATGCCCTGTTAGGCATAATTACAGTAGATTTATTCATTTTGATTATGCTACAACAAAGAGGATTAATGTTGCCAAGCTGCAGAAGCAGTGTCACTGCCATAAGCAGAACTCGTGTGGACATAGCAAAGACAGTATCATACACATGAGTAGTGTAAATAAGTAGCTGCCTGCTTGTGATAAGCTTTTTCCCGGGCTCCTGTTTTAGGACGTGCAAGATAAAGTGATATCAAAAGTCCCTGACAATGCTAGCAGGGTAACCTGCGAGTCAAGCCTGGACTGGCTAAAGTAGGTTAAGTACTGGCTTGTGAAGATCATTCAGATTGTGTTCTCTAAATAGTAAGCATGTTGCTTTAAATAGTTTGAGATGCTTATGTAAAGCTTGTCTCGTAACCTCCTGTCAAAATGGAAACAAACAGGTTATTTGAGGTAGATGCATTTTCCTGCTTGTGGATGCAGTTAAGTCAGCAAAGGCCATTCTCTGCCCAGCACACTGTGCCTGTGTAGTGTGATTTGGGGAAGACACTTAAGCCTTAATCACTTAAGCTCTTGTGATACTCTTGCAAGAAGATGTAGTGCAGCAACTCTTGGACAGAATATAGGTCTGATTATTTGTTTTTCTACCTGTGGATGATACTTTGCAGTTCAGTGATGCAACAATATGCACCACTGGTTTTCAGATAAAATGGATGGTAGATGTCCTTGCACTATATGGGGCTATCTTCTGCTTCAGGGCACCCTTGATGCCCTTGGCTTTTGGAATATGGTTTGTGGAAAATACAGATGAGCTATATGTAGTGAAGGATTAGACTGGGGTTGATTGGGATCAATAAAATGGTAGCAAATGTAAATATGCAACATAGTTAATTAACTAGCAGTTTCCCCTTGTATAACATTAAGAACTAACTTAAACCAGCTATGAATGAAGCAATGAGCCAGGGACAGAATTTTTGTTTCTTGTTTGAAAAATTTAACACCTGTTCCTAGAGGAGCCCATTTGAAAAATAGAGCTAACCCTAGCCCACCTTTGCTTTGGAAAACATTACTGGGGTCTTTCTTTTTATTTTTTTTCTTCCCAGAGAGTAGTTTCTGTAAGTGATTATAAACTAAGAAAGCAAAAGATAAGATGATTTGTATTTCAAAAGGCATGGAGAAATCTAAGCTCAGTGGCCTTTCTTCATCAGGAGAGAGTTGTGTATCAAAGTTGTCCAGCTAAGTAAATCAGTGGTTTAAATCTGCTTTGTGTAATTCTAGATATAAGCTTAATTTATAGCTGAAAAGAAATAGTCAACAATGGACTTCAAGAAAAATGTTTCTACTCTTTGCCTATACAAAGTACCCCTGTGTGCAAGAGGTAAAAAACTTCATTCCCAAAGTCTAAGTGTTTCTCTTTAGGAGCAACCTTATGACTTGGAGAACAAGTCCTGAATGGAAATGGATTCAGTAAGGTACTTGTAGGTTTTCTAAGCTCCAGCAGAGTAAAAACAAACTATTACTGTAGGATTTTCAATAATGAAATGGAACTCAAATGGAAGGATGCTGGAGGTTGATCTAGCTAATATAGTTGTTCATTGCAAATGAGCTCAGAAGCTAAAGAATTGCCAAGATTGGGAAGACCCTCTCTCTGGAGAGAAATAAGGATGTAGGAGGTTGGAACAATTTCCTTAGATGCCTGTTCTCCTGTAGCATTTATGAAAGGGAGAGACTTTTTGAGCAAACCTTCAGTGATGACCAGTGATGGTCCCAGCACCAATGTAATGGGTGAAACTGCACAGATATTATTGAACTCTTTGCACCTGTCTCTGGATAACAGATGTCTGGTAAACTTCCAAGTATTTTGGCTTGAATTGTAGGTTAAATTGACTTTTTCGAAGTTGAGCAATATACATCTATGTGGCGATTATGCCTCCCATATCCTCAAATTAAGCAAAAAATAATACACAGTAGTTTTAAGTCGAAATTTGTGCAGGTGACTATTTATATTTGTCTTAATATAAATCTGTAAAAACCAGTTGTGGAAATCATGGGTGAGGAAAGATGTTCTAAATTATCCCATTTCATTCTTTGTTGATGCATAATTACTTCCTACAATATATATTTTTCTAGTATTCAATCCACTGTAGACTTTTAAATGCCTTCAGGGATGTGGTTTCCTTAGCAGATAAAGAGCCTTTTGTGGGAAGCAAAGGCAATTCTGCTTAAGCTGTAAGACTTGGTCAAACTCACTTAAGATAGCGACGTGCATTTTTGGATCTCTTTCCTACTGTCATGATAACAGATAATATTTTATGGAAATATGACTTTAAGCTTCCTGGTCCTCTGGTTAATGAAACCCTGTGAGCTCTCTTACTCTGTATATTTGAAAGCAGCTTCTGTACGAGTGGGAGGAGGGACAGCAGATATTTCTGTGGTGTCTAGAGACTAGGAGTCTGTGTCCAGTTATTCATTTCTATTTTGTGAAAATGCTAGGAATTATTGTGCTTCTTACCGGAAAGTTAATTTCATGAGAGAGAAATTACATGTGAGCAGTAGTTCTTGACTATTACTTCTTACAGCAAAGACAACTTCTTGCAGAGCTTTCTGAGGATTTGAGCAGGACCAGCTAAAGCATTCAGCAAGATCTCCATTTCCAGTTAAACACTTAGATTCTTCCTTTCACTAATAGTTAGGTCTCTTAATAATTTAAAGGTCTTCAAAGTATTCCAGTAAAATAGGTTAATCAAGACGAGTATATTGTAGAAAGTGATGAACTTTTTCAGTCATCTTAAGTTACTCTTCTTTGTGAAGTATTATACAGATGCTGCTTCTAATGTTGAAGTTCTTACGGTAAAAAAAAACCAAACAACATCCTGCTGTTCTCAAATCTTCAAAAAACAAAAAAATATCATTTTGTAAATATATTGCATCAGAACGAAAAGCCTGTATTCTTGTGATGTGCATAACTAGTAAGATTACTTAAACTCCAAACATACTTTTAACAAAACCCAAATGACCTATCAAGCCCCAAACCAAAATCAAAGCAAAACACAAACCAACCAACTTTTATTCTATGCTGCTATAAACCAATAGGGGGGATGTTTTATGGGGAGTTCTCTAGTTCAAGTGGTGTTTTCCTTCTCAAACAAGATTTCCCAAGGGTTTTGAGCAGTAACTTGACACAGAAAAGCCAGTGCTGATTTCTGACATGAGGAAAGGAAGCCATTACCTCTGCTACCTTGGTGCTTCCACTTGGGGTGTGATGTGTTGGGTCTGTTGAACTGGGAACATGTTCCTGTATTTGAATTCATATAGCTTAAATACACTTGTATTTGTTGGCATTCTTCTAAACTTCTTAATCGCATGTAGCATTTAGTGCTTGTCTTTTACTGTGTCTGTTGTGTGAGCAGGAATTTGCTTAAATAGCAATAGTATTTTGAGGGAGGTATTAAATTAGTTTTATAGAGTATGCATTTGTGGCATAAGCAGCTCACTTAAGTCTAAAGACAGCTTTCAACCTTGTTAGAAATCTATATTTTCCACTAGGCTTAATGTTACGAGTCTGGATTTTGTCATTTCAGGCATAGTTGTATGGCTCTTTCAACCTTCTTTCTAATTTGATTGAACTGCACATCTGTTGTGTGAAAGTAACATAGGAAAATTTAGGTATTTCCTATTTCAGGAGTGACTTTGTTAACATCAGTTAAAAGGCTTATCAATAATTACATAGTCGTTATCACTGTGATATTTGAAAACTGTTGTTCACTTTCTATAAGCAAGGTTAGCCCCTTCCCAGATGGTTTTTAATGTGAAATGCTTGCATATCTTTAGTTATTAAACATAATACACAGATAAAAAAAGCCCAAAGCAGTGTAGCAATACTAAGTTTTAACTTCTTTTAATAAGCTTAAACACTGTACCAGGTGAAATTGAAAATAGTGTCATACAAAGCTGAGTCTGTCACCAAAATGTGTGTAGCAGCATTGCAAAAAGACAAACTTTGTGCCATGACTAACCTTAAAAAGCAGCTTGGGGAGCAAAAATTGGGACCTCTCACTGTTGATGGGGCGGTACGGAGACTTAAGTCTGGTTTTTAGTTCTTCGATGCGCTGTGGTGAATTCTTGTGGAAGTGAGAAGAGTCTAGGTTCCTAAAATGAAATAAGATATTAGACTATTCGGTTATTTCAGGGGGAGGTAAGCATTGTGTAAACTCTTTCAAAATTTGGCTATTAGGGAGACAAATCAAGATTATACTTGATTTGATAATGAATGTCATAAGGCTTAAAATACCAGATAGTGCAATAGTTCAGTGACTTCTCTAAGCTCTTCATGTAAAACTTCTGAGCTCTATCCAAGTGCATATAAGTAACATGTAACTCAGCTCAAAATGGGGGGGAAAAATGCTGTGGATTTAATTCAGAAACTCTGCCCTGCAGAATTAAGTTTCCTTTTGAATGGTCTGTGTGTTCCTCTATGCTTGCAATATATGGAGCTGATTGTGTAAGAGTTTCCTGGCAGAACAATGATAGCTTGAAAGTGCAATTATTACAAAAGCAAGGAGTAGGAGAGTGTTTAGTGGCAAGACTGGGTTGATGAGCTCAGATAGTATGTATCATCAAGCAACGATTGAGTCCAACAAATTAAACTGGGAAGGATGCTTGGTTTTTGAGGCTTCCGGTATTCCTTCTTTTCCTTTTAAAAAAGTGATTTTTTTTTTTCCATAAAACTAAAGCATCTTTGATAGCAAATAAGTTTGCTGTATCAGTTTCTGGAAATCTACAGTTCAGATAATTATACAGTTGAATACAGCTGGAATAAAGGCTGTCCTTAAAGCGAGATGTTGAAACTACTTCTTGTCAACTTCCTCCCAAATTCTTCTTGAATATGGAATATAATTGAGATTGAGACTCCTTGCTGCCCTGTTCTTATTGGGAACTTTAACTTACATTCTCCAATAGAACTTTTTGAAAAAATATTAGTTTAACTGTATCTTTCCCTGTTCCGAATCACAGGTCCTTTGTAACTTGCTTTGGATTTCTTCTGTTTATTTTGTTACATAGATGAAAATGCATAGCTGTAAAACTTCTTTTCATATTCACTCTTGTAATTTTAAGTTTGGGTTCTTCAGATACTTGACTTCTTATGTTGGTATCTTAATGATGTTCATAAGCACATGCCAGTATGTGAGGCATTGGTGATAATCCATTTTCTCCGAAGCTGTGCTTTCCTGTCATCATACTGTAGCATGTTAGTGTTGTGCACTTATTTAATCTGCTTTGAAACTGTGGAGTTTTTGGTTATAGAAACCACTTCAATATTTGTTTTTCTCTTTCCTCACTCCCTTCCCCTTGCCACCCTTGTGGTTTGAGTTTTGTATGAGGAGGACTCAAAGGAAGGGAAGCTGAATTCCTTTTCCTTGTTTTCTTCTTTCAAATACAATGACGATTACAATGTCTGTATGAAATGGGCATTATATTTTAGTAATAATGTTTTGTCTCTAAGCAGGTGAGTCATCTTCTGACTGCCAAACTTCAGAATATAGCAGTCCTTATGAACTTTCCATATGAGAAAGCACTAACAGATTTGTGGGATGGCTAATGAGTAATGATGATTCCTGCTAAGCTTTGGTATCTGACAGGTATTTTGCCTCTTAGCAGAATGGTTTAGAGAAACATTTTCTACCCAGTTAATAATTTGATATGAAGACTTTAAATGCCAATTTATGTTGTGGTACAAAAGCAATGTGAATAGCTCTCCCAGTGTTACCTGTTTGGTCTTTTTTTCACTTAATTATTTTGAGTTTATTCTAGGGCAGCAGATACTAAAGTTTAATCTATTAAAAATAATTGTTATAGTTTGGTTGACAATTATATACTTTGCCTGTATTGGTGTGCACATTAACAATAGATTCATACATGATTTAGATGAGGAGAAGGATCCTTGATATATTAAAGATGAGGTTAGGGTCACCTAATTATTTTTGAGATAATTAACTGTACCTCACTTTTAAAAGTATTACAAATAATTACTTCAGCAAGCTAGATGTTCCAGTTGACAGTATTGGGCTTCTTTTGAGTAGCCTGGGGTGCTTAATCATAGGAATTCACACTTTCTATTAAATGTGACTCTTGCCCATAGCACTTAATGGCTCTATTCAACATAAGTGGTCTTCTGAATCCAGGCTATTTCAGTGCATCTTATGTTGTTCATGAAAAGCTCTGCAGTTCAGATAAAACTGGTAAAATTCCTTGATATTCTTCTGTTACTGATAAAGATGTTTTGACACCAAAGCTGTTAATTTTGTTAACTTATCAAAGGAAAAGACGTTTTGAGAAGGAAAGCCTTTCAAAACAGGTATATAGGAGTCTTAGAGCAGGAAAGATTTTCCTAAGAGCTCTAGGGTACATCTGAGTCTAGTTCTGTAGTCTCAGATTTGTGGGAACAAGTGTTGGTATCAATGACAGATCTTTCAGGCAGGACCAGCAGGTGCTGTTCCCAATACCTTCAGCTTTTATCAGCCTTGAATTTGAATTTGGTCATAATTTTTCTAATCCTGTTTTAATAAATAAGCCAAGTAAACTGAGACCTGTTTTACTGTAGTGCCAATAAAAATATCTGAGGATGAATCTGCAGTGTGCCAAGTTGTTGGAGATAACACAAGTCTTAAATGTGATGCTTTTACCTCTTTCTGCCATAAACAAGATTTACCTAGATGACTTAAAAAAAAAAAGATAAAATAGAGGAGGAAGGAATTGCTGTCCATCTAGGGTTCCATTTCAGAGGTATCGGAGCTTGAATAATCCAGTTCTTGTGTAATTCCCCTCTTCATTATGAGGAAAGAGCTCATAGCTCTAATTGCTAATTAATGAAGTCCTTAGTTTGTTAGAAATAGCTTTTAGGTTAAGCAATACTGGAGGAGAGCATTTTTTCCAGTCTTGTACCTTAAATGATCTTGCTGTCAAGAACAGATTTAATTTTTCTGTACTGAAACATAACTGGTAACTGCGTGCCAAACCAGAGTCATAAAGGTCATAAAGTTTGTAAAGAAGTGTCCTTGTGGTATTTTTCTAACCATGGCACAGCATTTCCTTGACCTAGTTATTTTTCAAAGACAGATTACTGTTTTTTCTTACCTTGAACATTGTTGCCTGAAGGGGTTAGCCTGATGGTTTGACATGTGGTTTGGAGAGCCTCTAGTCTTTCCCTCTCTTACTATTGAATTTGGATGCTATTCTGCCCAGCTGTATTCTAAAAAAAAAAAAAAAAGTAGGTACTTAAACTTGAAAAGCTCCTTCAGTAATGGGCCCTGAGAAATCAAAGCTATGTGTAGGCATGTAAGGCTTTTTCTTTGAGGATTAATCTTACATGGCACAAACCTAAAGTATGGGACTGTTCTACTGGGAATCAACATATTTGTCAAATGGCAGTTCAGCATCCTTACAAAATACATGTCTGTTTATTGGAAATTGGAAAGCCAGCATGATGTCTCCTGACTAATTCCACATGGTTCAAAAACTTTTCTTCCAAACTGCTGCCAGCTTCTTTTCCCATTACTGGATCTGTGTGTGTGCCTGCATGTGCTTATGTTTTATAAGGGAGTTATGGACTATTATTTGCTGCTGTAAGCTCTCTTTCCTTTGGAGGGAGGACAAGAGAACTAAATGTTGGAAGCAGGAGTAATTCTTCTTATATTGCTATGTGAGACCAGGGGATATGCTGAATTAAGTAGTTTATACAGTTTGCCACTCTTCAGGTTCTGCTTCTTGTATATTGCTGTTCTGCAAGTCCCTTTTGGCTTTGCTCTGAGTTATCTGCTGCTTTGCCTTTCTATGCTGCTTTCTGTTTAGGGATTTTTCAAGGTCTTTGGTCTGGTGTCAAAATCCTGTTTAGAGTCCCTTGTAGAGAATAGCTGTCCAGAAAACCAGCTGTGCCTCCTGGTGTTGAGCAAAGCTAAATCCTTCTCCATTTTCATCATGGCAGTAAAAAATATCCTATACTTCTCACCAGAAAAATCCAGCAGAATTGAGTTCTCTTTGATCCTCTTTGGTATGGTGGTGTGACCAACAGATGGTATTATCTGCAGTTCCTATATAAATATACAGAGCTGATCCTGTGTCTCTGTAGAAGCTACTTTATGCAAGTTACTAAAATGTTCCATGACTCATTTGGCTTGGGATCTAGTGACCCTGATGTTTGCTGAGTGGCTCAAGTGTGGCCATAGCATGTTTTGAGGGCCAGATGTGAGAATATCAAGCATCTGTGAAGCCATGTGAACTCCCTCAACATCCCCAACCGCAATATATTTTTGTTTAAATTCCTCCCTCCTGGACACTACTGTTGTAACAGAAGGGTCATCCTTCCAGTGTCAAAATTGGTTCAAATGTGATCATCTCTACTGAAAAGTGATCATCGTTTATTGAAACAGCACTAGTTATGGCTTGTACTTGTATTTTTCACTAAACCTATTTCCACAATACACTGATTGTGAATCTTTAACACTACCGTATTAGATTGTAATCAATTAGCATGGTTTTGGCTCTTTCTGTCCTAGTGCATATTCAAAAAAATATGAAGACCTCTGGGGAGCCATAGTACAAGTTTCATAAGTAGGATGTATAGTGCAGTTAGTAACTAGATCATGATGACAAAAGGGTAAAAATGTTCCAGAAGTTCTGGTCCCAGACAGAATTTGGGGATACCTTTTCTTTCTTTACCACTGTCAGCAGTTTGACAGTCTGGAAGTTAATGCCTTAAAGCAATGGTTTTAAAAAAAAAAAATCTGTACTTCAGAAAGGGTTGCTGGATTTCAGGGAGGAAGGAAGGAATCTGTCCTCTGCAGATTTTTTAGTTTGCATTCTAAGAATAGCTCTCAATGCTTGTCTCTTCCAATTTTTATTTCCCAATGCAGCACTATTTGTAAAATTGATGTTCTTGAGAAGGCCTATGTTTTAATGTCTTAAGTGTCCATAGTATTTCTTCTTCAAATACAAGTCTACTGATACATGCTGGATCTTCCACCTTGGGAGTTCCTCACGCACCTGTGAAACAATTTCAGTTCAGACTCTTAATTCTCCCAAGTAGTGGCAAAAGCACCTGCCAGTAATACAAAACAAAAATCAACGTACTGACATGTTCACTCCAACTAATAGTAGCAATTTGAGATGTTTCTCTGTCCCTGTCACAGAGCACCACAGGAACTTGTGGGAGTAGCAGAACTGTGACCTAAAATAGGAAAGAGACTCAAACTAGTGCTACCATACATTGTCTGCAGAGCATAATAAGTAAGTGACAGGTTTGGGACACTTTGAATTTCTCCTCTATTTATTTGTTAAAAAAGAAACCAATGCTTTTTGCTTTGATATCTTACAGGAAATATTGCAAACAGTGCTGCTTAGGCTGCTGTCATACTTGTTGGGGTTTTTTTTCCCCTCTGTTGTGGTAAAGTCCTTCCCTTTTCACAAAAAAGACTTAATATTGTGCTTTCTGTGGGGGATCACTTGATCTATATCCATTCAAAGTAGGGGTCAAGTCCAGTTTTGTGATGATAACATAATTAGTAGTTTTACCTTTAAGTTACAGCAGAAATAACTTGATCCTTGAAGTTTATGCTGGGAAACTTGTAAAACCAAGGATTACAGAGAAGGAAACGAAGAGGAATGGCAGGATGTTGAAATGCGTTCTTAGTCATATTTGTAATAACCTCTAATCTGTAAGAACGAACCTCAGTGGAACTGTTAGCAAACTGAATGCTGCTGTTAACTCCCTCTGAATTAAAGCTCCTTCCCCTTCTGCACATCAGTTCTAGAGCAGTCATTTTGGAATTCTTTATTGTGAATCATACCTGTTTAGTTTTATTTCCTGCCTCTCTGTCTAAAAAAGGCTTTGTGTACAAAGAGTAAGGCATAGGGAGATACCTATTTCCCTAACAAATAAGATAAAGGACCTGAGTATCACTAATTCATTGAAGTGTTGGATGCTTTTAAAAAATATATTGTAGTGTCTTGGTTCTTTACTTCTCCAATTTAAATTATAGGTGTTAGAAGCCCGAAAACCAATAAACAAGACATTCTGGACTGTTTCTCAGAGTTGAGTATGCATGTATGGCTGTTAGTGATGCCTTTTCTCCACTGGTATATTCTGGTTTTAATGTGCATTTTGCTTCCTTTAAGAAGATTGATCAACTAAGCAATAGTTCCAGTTATTTCATTTATTAATTTTTCCTCTTGCAATAGGAGAAGAGATTCCTCTTGCAAACTCCATACAGTTGAATAGAACTTGGGGTGTGTCCCTCTTGTAAGTGTTTCCATTCATATTTTTTTCCTCAAAAGAAATCTTGCCTAGGAGTGCTAGTCTGTCACAAAGGCTGTTTAAATGTTGGTTCCTTGTTATTTTACTGTATTTAAGATACAACTCTCAGAATATTTTATTTTGTACTGGCTGCTTTCACCCTTCACTAACCAACTTGTGTTCAAAATATTTTTTTTGTGACCTGTTTAAATATATTCTGAGCTTTATGATAAGCTTGTTCTTGTGTAACAGTCTCCACCCCACTAGTTTCTCTTCCGCAGCCGCCTTGGTTAGGCTAAAATACTGCAGAAACATCACAATCTCCAAAAAGTAATAGCTGTCAGATGTATCTTAAATCTCTTGTTGAAAGAGATTACAGAGGTTTCTGGGCTTCAATTTACTGCAAAAGGCGAGTGAATAAAGCAGAAGTTGATGTTTTTGTTTTTCTTTAAGGTTAGCATGTGAGCACCAACTAATGTGGATTTTAAGTGAAACGTAGATTTAAGTGAAATGTAGATTTCCCTACAGTATGGGAATATTATGGCTTCTATTAGAAAATTGGCACGAAGAATAAGGTCGTGAGAGTGATTCCTTAAATTTATTCATGGCTGGTTACATCATTTGTCCTTCAGTGTGTTCCCTGATGCTGGTTCTTTAGCTTTTCCTAATTCATCCCTGTACAGGACCCATGTTCAGAGAGCAATTATTCCTGGTCGTCTTTTTCCCCATGTGAAGTAAACCGGGCTCTTGTATTTCTGTGAACTTTTCCTACTTCCACCTCCTTTCTTGAAACACTGCAATATTTTTCTGCTTTGGGTCTGCTTTTGCTTTGGGTCTCCTTTTACGGCTGTATTGTGTTAATGACTGTAGTCACATTCCCTTATGTGTCTGATGCCACTCAACTTTAACTGTTGAAGAGCGTTAGTATAATGTACTTTGGGGCATTTTTCCCTTTTAACCAGTCTGCAGATGCATTGTCTGTAGATGGCCACCTCCATCTTTGTGCAGGGGCTTTGTATGTTGATTAGGTGTCATTTCTACATGAGGTTCTAGGTAGTGCTGTACTATGTCTGGCAAAACACATATATGATGTTTTAGCTGTTGGGAGCAGGTTTGTGTACCAGACTTGAGGGAAGCATGCTGGTGCTGTTAAGTACATAAAACTAGAAGAGCTATAGTCTTATAAATCTGTCTGATCATAATGACCAATGAATGGATGTTGAGGAGGATGTTTAAAAAACAATTATTCCCTGGTCTTTTTTTTTTTCTAAAAGCTTGTTTCTAAAACCTCTTAAAAAAATGGAGGTTTAATGCTTAGTTTGGGTGTTTTTTTTTTTGTAGGCAGCTCAAATTTGTTGCTACTAGGTTTTTTTAGGCCAGACTATATCTTGACTTTTTATGCCAAGCGTTATGTCATAGTGTGGTTTTGAAAAACTAATCCTTTTCCTTTTGGGATAAGGCGTACCTTCAAGACTAGTTGTGTCATGCTGCTGTTATGGCCCCCCCCTTGGATTGAAGTTTGGTCATCTAGCTGCCTTGCTATCTTGCTTATGGAAAAGTGTTTTAGTCTGCTTCAACTATGTTAACAAGGGTAAGTAGGATATGTTAAGAGTTGCAATTAATTGCTGTGCTGAGTGGGGTGTGTGATCTCTTTAGCTCTAAGAGGCCTGAAGATGTGTCAGGGCTGAGGTTTTTCTCTGGAACAGTGTTCTGGTTTAGGTCCATTTCTTTGGACAGCAGAAATGGGCATGTTCTAGAAAACTGAACTAGTACTAATAATTCAATACAGTTTGGAGGCTTTTTAAAACTTTCAACTCTCTACCCACAAAACTTCCTGTGAGATCAGTACACACAGAAAGAAGATGGTCCTAGATTTTAGCTGGATTAGTGCAGAAAACTCATCTTCTGTGGAGCTCTTGAAGTTTAGAAAGACTATTTAAATTCAGCATGGCATATAAACATCTTAGATAAAATAATGTCCTTCAAACTTGTATCTGTAAGACTACTTCAGTAAAAATGACTTGTGGATTTCTGTTGAAAGAATAAAATTGGCTGACAACAAATGCAACTGCAGACCTGATATGAAATGACTTCTTGTTGTTAAAATTATACAGACTTGTGTGTATATGTATGGAAGGAAATTTCTATTTTTTTAAAAATAAGAACAGTTTAAGTTTGTAAAAAGTGAGGGTGGATCTCTTCAGTGTTTTGGAAGAATTATTTGGGAGTTGACAATATCAAGAAGGCATCTGACATTTTGAGGTGCTTTCTTGGTGTGGTGGAAGGAAGAGAGTGGCAGGAAGGACACTCAATGCTAGTGACCCACAGTCCATAGGTTAGGATTTTGAGTGCCTCTTCAATCTATGAGGGAGTTTCCTAGTAATCAAGGGGTTGAGAACAAACAAGTTCTCTGGCAGAAATCACTGGTCATTTCTAAGCAAGTCTGTATGAAAGAAAATGGAGTAAATGAGACTAAAGTTCTTCCAGATCTTGCTAGCTACTTCCTGTCTAGATGTTGGGTATTGTCTATCTTTCTGTGCAAGCAGAGACCAAAAACATTTTAACATGTTTTTCATTAGATCCTGGAGTCTTTTTGGTTTTCTTAGTTCTTTAATAATTTTCTAGTCTGATTAATTTTTATGTATGTATAGCAGAAGGAGCTAGTTTCAAATTTGCTCGTAAGAGAGATCGAGATTAAAGGTATCGGTTTGGGGCAAAAAAAATGCTGCTTGTATTTGAGCAACAGAGGGTGAAGTTAGGACTTGTGTTGTTTTGGTACCAGGAGGTGTTGCAGCTTTTTTCTAGGTGACTAGCTGTTGTCATGGTTATAGTTTCTCTGCACTGTTCCCAGTGTTGGAGATCACACCATAGATTTTTGAGGTTGCTTTGCCACGTGAATGTGTCTGCTATGTTGTATGTCTGACTTTCAGGAAAATGCTTTGATCAGGCATCACCTGTCTAGTTTAAATAAGCAATTAAATAGTTCAAGTAAATATTTGCATTAACCAGCAAATAGGATGGTACCTTGGAGATTAGGTCTGTTTTAATAATGAAGTGATGGAGAACAAAATGCAGCTCCTGAACAGGAGTTCTTAACACTGAAGTGCAGTAGGAGGTAGTCGGAGATAAAATATAAATTCTAGTAAAAGTCATCAATGGGATAAGCATTGGATAGGTCTTTCTATATTGAACTTAATTTTGCAAGGTCTAAAGGATGTGTCTTGCTGACAGTGTTTTGTTGTGTGTGTTTGGTTTTTTTTTTAAGAAACCTGTAATGACTAAACTGGTATTCTGATTTTTTAACAGTAAAATAGCAAAAATGTGAAGAGCTTGTTTTAACCCAGGCTTTTTGGAGTCTCAAGTGCACCACCCTATATGAAACATAAGCCTAGGTAACTTGCCATTAGGTTTTTTTTTTAAATTGCAATACTGGTATGACCCACTTCATCCGTCTTCTTAAGGTCTTGAACTTGCAGTAATTAAAAAATTAACCTTGCTTATTTAGTGCTCTTTGAAATTACTGTTCCATCAATCTGGACACTTAATAGATTTTTAACTGTCTTCACATAGCTTTGAGAAAAAAATCAAAGGCATCCTCAGTTGTTAAGATGAGGCTGGTTCTTCTTGCTCCAACTCTGCTGAGGTTCTGTGTACTAACAGCTTCATTAATGTGGCAAGCTTGTAAATTTCACCAAATGTCTAAATAATAAAGCACTCAAATTATATATAAAACCTGATAAAGCAATCTAAATTATAACATAATTTCAATGGATATTTTGTTAAATGCAACTAAGACTTTTTAGAGCTAATCAATCTTCTTTCCAATTAATTTTATTTTTTTGATCCAAAATACTTTATTTTGGGCATTACAAAGAAGGATGATAGGGGAAGGAAAAATGCAGAATACTTCAAGGAAAGGGAAAGTGGATTTTTTTTTTGCAGGGTATACAGGACAATTTGACAAAGGATATGTTTAGACCGTCAAACATCTTTCTCCTGTAGTGGGGAAACACCCTCTGGTTTTAATTTGAAAATAGCACTAACATTCTTTCACACAAATGATTTTGCAGTATCACCAAAGGAAACATCAGTTTGACAACCCATTATTTTAAGTGGCAAGTTGTAGCGAGGACTCACATATGAAGGAGTTGAGGCTTGCCTGTGTAGCACAGTTACCAAATGGGGAAGGGTTTGAGTTTTGAAGGCCAATGACTATTGTAGAATAGCTGAATACAAACACCATTATTTTGGTGACTATTTCCAGTTTGACCATTCTGATTGGTTCTTCCTCTGTAGATGCAAACTGTTAGTAATGTCCACCTTCCCCTAAAAATGGAGGAGTGGGGGGAGAGCAAAAAAGGGCCTTTTCCTCAGTGTTTGAAAGTGAAGTATCTCTAGCACAAAGGTGGGTCTGTTTGTTTCCATGATGTAATGTGATAAAGTTGAGTTATATTTTGGAGGCCTATTGAAGATTTCTAACTTATTTCAGTATTTGCTGTACCCTAGGTGCCCCAGTATCTTTAAATTCATTACATTGTTTGTCTTGATGAGAAATATCAAAGTATTGAAAATTTATATGTAGAATTATTGTATTTTTGCGCATTTTTTGTAACTGCGGTTATTAGTAAAAAGGATTAGATGTTATTTCCAAAAGGAAATGCTGCTTGCATTGGATTCAATGCAGTAGGAAAAGAACTTGCTGCACATCTCAGTGTAAGAGGAAGAAGGAAGGAATGGTAGATATTCTGGTCTGCATCAGTACTGGAGCCTGGCTCAGTGTTCCCTCTTCTGGATGCTCTGTCACTGAAGTCACTGGTATCTGTTGTGGATGTGAGTCTCTTCTCCTTTCACCTTGTCCTTACCTGGGAAGGAAGGATATACATAGCAGGAGGCTGCAATACCATTAATATTTTCTTTTTTAGCTTCTGACCTGCCTAAAGAAACTGCCTCGTCTCAGCCTAGCCTGAACAGTAAAACTAGAAGGCCAGTAGCCTACCAGTCCCTTTTCTCATGCTTAGAAGTAGACGGGTTTGTTGCAACTCAAAAACTCCATACGTGATTGCTTGGGTCACCAAATTCGTTTACACATTTCATGAATACAGAACTTAATAAGGAGTCTTTACAACCTGGGCAGAGCAAGTTAAGCCCTGCAAAGATACTGTCTTTCCGGGAAAGGGTTTTGCAGATTCCAGGTATTCTTCCAGGCAAGGCTGTTGATACTGTATGTTTCTTGTTCATCTAGTTATATTTTAACTATCTCAGATTTCAGTTCTGTTTTAACCTGATCAGTATGCACTATGGCTGCCTACTAGACCAATGCAGTAAGAAGCAGAAGCACTTTGCAATATTAAAACAAAAATACTGTAGCATAAATTTGTTAGCAGGTGTCAAATTTTTCTAAACTTCAGCTAATGCTGGGCAACTCCAGCTAGTATGTTAAAACTTGTCCTTTTAAAAAGATGCACATTTTAAGGGTATTTAGATTGAAATAGTAGGTTAAAAATAATTATATGAAGTAGTGTTATGATGTACTCGTAGTATGAAAGATCTTAAACAAGATCTCATAACACATATGACAGGTGCCTTTGTGGCCTGTCATGTCCTATTTTGTGGAGTTTCAAGGTTACTTGTAACTGCTATAGTGTGTGCTTACGGTGGCAAAAATGGGATGTGCTTGAAGCATAGTCAGCATAGAGCCTCACTGGAAATTCTTCATTAGTGCACAATAATAAGATTAATCCAGAGACTGAGATTCCTGATGTGCTCTAAATCTTTAAAATGCAAACTTAGTGTGTGGTTTTCTCTTTCCTCCTTTCAACTTTTAATTAGAGTTTACTTTTGCGTAATAGTTTGCCTAAGCATTTTTAAAATAATGTTATTCACTGTACTTGTTTTAAGACTACATATCTGAATCAAAATATGGACTTCAAGATTTCAAAGTGATAGTATACTGCTGTAATTGCTCAATGCATAGTGTTCATTGACTCAATTAAAAAAATTGTTTGGCTAGGGTACCCCTTGTAACCTGGATGTGTTACTATAGAATAGACGTTATTTTAAGTTTAATTTCTATGGCTTGTTAAACTTGCATGTACCAAAACAACAAAAAAAAAACCACCTTGCTTTTTCTAATCTTGTAAAAGCTCATGTAGTTGGCACAGGAAGGTGTTTTCAGGGCATGCAAGCATTTGGGATGGTAAATGGCTCTTAAGCTTTTTAAATTTAAGTACTTTCTAGTTGTGCACTGTCAGGTGAATAGGAATGGTTTAATGGGGTTTAATGATACAGAAATACTTAACTTTGCAGTGGAGTGTGTTTAAATTACAGACTCACCTCAAATGTATAGCTTAAATACATACTCGGTTGAAAAATAGTATCTTCTATTACTTATATTCTAAAATGAGCTAATTCATTCTGCTGTGCACTGTCCTAGGGAGAGGACACACCTCCTGGAGAGTTGAAATAATCCTGTGAAGAAGTAAGAATTTTCTGTCCTCTCTGTTACTGAGCTCAAACTACTTTAATGGCAGAAACTGTAGACTCTAGGCAGTTCAGTAGTGATTAATGCTCTTAAGTGCCTTGAGTAAGTTGGAAAGAACTTAATTCGTCCTGATCTTTTGAGGAGCCATGAAATTCTTCATTGAGATCCAAACTATTTGGTTGCTATCTGGTCCCTAAAAAAAAGATTGTTCCATATTCAGTCTAGCTTAGCTCTTTGCTGTGATGTCTGAGCTCTGCAGGAGGTGTCTTCTTCCTGCAAGACTGGACAGCAGAAAGAATTCAGTTGTTTTGAGATAAATTAATTCCTCAAGCCAAGAGGGTACCTGGATGTAGAGTGTAATGCTTTTGTTGCATCTTGTAGTGGTGCAATCTGATTAGAAAACAATTTGGCTAAACTTTAGAATAGGTTTAACTCTAGTAAGAATATCATACTCTTGACTGTTGGGAGGAAGCAGAAAGAACCCTTATGTAAATGCGTATTTGCAATAGCTGAAGTATGCATCCACTTCTTAACAACTAAAGACTTTGAATCCCACCTTTAGCTTGAATAAAGTACAATACCAACTTGTTCAAATGGCCTCCAAACATTTGTAGTGGACATGAGCCAGCACAATTGTAGAAAACAGTGAACTACTGGAAATGGTCAAGGAAATTTGTGTATGTGTCATGCTCCTTGCAGAAGCATTTTATCAAGGGTGATACCACTCCAGATTGAAAGGAGTTCACTGAACAAGTTAAATTAAGTGACCTTGTAGGCTAGTATTGATGTGTTTAACTAGCTTCAAGAGACAGTCATTTGTGGCTATTTATATATAGACACTCTGTATGTATATATAAAAAACCAGGCTTTTCTGTACCTTTTCCCCAGTGCTCTGCTTCTGGAGGCCTTGACATAGAAGCATGTTATTGGATGGTGATTATGGAGACTGATGTGATACTGTTGAAAATGCTTAGTATTGGTACCAAGCTTATGAAGATGAAAAAACACTTCTATTATATGACCCTTTTTTTAAATCACACTTAGTTAAGACTACCTTGATGCTTTTTGAGTATTATTTTTAAAATCAAGGGTTGAAAATAGATTCAGATGTTGCTTACAGGTAGTTAGATAATGTTGTTTGTTATCATCTTATCCTTAACTACAAGAAACTGCAAATCTCCTAACGGTTTCTGATTTTTGCCAATATATGATTTGATACAGCCATAATGAGATGTAGATCACTCTAATATAGGCTTGTTCTGTAAGAATATTGGCTGAAAAAGGGTTTCAGGGTTGGAGTTGTGGATCACAATTGCTTAGACCTCTTCTGGGCACTGGGGTAGAGGGGGAGATCACTGTAAGGATTAGGATACAAGTAGAGTTTGTGCACTTCTCTGACTTGCAGTAGTTCCCTTTGCTGGCATCCAGCCATCTCTCAAAAGGGTATGGGCTTAAGAGTTAATCACAAAGTCCTTTCTTTGTGATCACTGACTTTTAAGGACAGATAACTGTCCTCTTTCCACTGCCATCTGGTGTGTAAGGGAAGGGTGGATGGGCGGATCCTGGCTCTTTTTGCCATCTTTTCTAGTTGCTTTCTGGGACTAATTCATGTGTCCCTATAGTCCTGTCTCAATGCAGAATCATACTCAATAAGCTTATTATGTGCTAGCTAGTAAGGTGTAAAGTTTGTAAAAGGAGTAAGGTAGGTTACATCTTTTAGATCTGTGTAAAAATTACATGGTTATATTTAAGACTGATACTGAGCAGCACAAGTGAGCATCCTGGCCCATGTGAAGGTTAGATGCTTTGGTATAATGCTTGCAATGAGCTGCAATTTGAAGACTTCCAGATACTCCAATTACACTCCTAGTTAATCACCAGTATTAATTTGTTCTTATGTTGTAAAGTATTTGCAGGTTATGCAACAGCCTTAGGGAACTGAACTACAAGTTGCAAGCTTGGTTTTTACTCTTAAACACACTTGGCAATAGCTCTTAAATTTACTGTGACAGTTACTGTATCTGTTGGCTTTTGTCCATGTGCTTTATATGGCTGCTGAAAGTACTGCAGACTTTGATTCTCTCCTTTGAACGTTTTTTATTGAACTCCTCTCAGTTGAGGCAGCCTGCCCTTTGAAACGTGTCCTGTCAAAGCAGCACAGATTTGGAGCTTTTTCCCCTTGAGAGGGACAGACCCCTGGGTGTATCAGTTGGTAGCAGCCACTGAGCTTTGTCTGGCAGATGGGGCACAGCGGTTGCTGCTGGGGCCTATGGAGATGGTTCTCACCACGACCAGACTTCAGCATCCTGGCTCTGATCCTCAGAACGGCCTGACTCTGGATCACACGGCCAAGGACCCCTTCCATCTACCTGGCAGTTTGTGGCACTTGCTGTTAAAAGTGCTGTGCCCTGTTTTTACACTGAAAAAAAAAAAAAAAAAATGGTAGAGTGGAAGCAAGTATCCCAAAGGCTGCTAGTTCCTTCACACTCTAAAAATTGTCACATAATGCCAGCTCCAAACAAATGTTACATTAATCAATAATATTGATTGCTTGAAAATTTCAAAGTCCTCAGGACTCTCTATTAGAACTCATTATAAGCACTGTATGTTTGTCTGTTACACGCTTGTAGAAGTCAATTTTGACCTATTAGCTATATGCTGGGATTTATTCCTGGGTTTTGCTGCATGTCTTCTACATCCTGGGGATGCTCAACTTATGCTTAGTAAGCCAGCTTGCAACCCCCACTGCTCCTGCCCTTTGCAAAGGGTAAGAACTCCATCAGCTCATACCTGAGAGAAGTTTTCTGCCTTGTTGTCAAGCAAAACTTCTTAATCGGACACAACAGTAATACTCTCAAATATTTGTGCTACTGTTTTAGGTAGAAAGGAAACTTTTCTGAGTCAGGAGGTTACAGTGAATGTCTTCGTGTTATCAAGTGTTTCTGAGAACTTAATCAGTGTGTAAGTACCCGAAGCCTTGCTTCACTCCGAATTCAAGGAACTGGCAACCCCTTCACTCTGTCCCACTTGTCATTCTGCAGAGGCCACCAGTGTCACATCACATACTAAAAGCAGAATATAAATGTAAGCTTGAAGAGGTAACTTGAGGTTTTGGTGAGCTTTTGACTGGGTGGCAGCTGCTGCTTGAAACACCTCATCTCATAGAGGCAAGGTGCCTGAAGCAGCTGCTTATGCTTCACATCTCCCCTTCTTAACAGCAGCCTGGACTGGCAGAATGTACTTGTGACAAAATATCTATGGGTTTAATGAGGGTGAAACTTGGCAACTATTGCCTAGAAAAGCACTGCCAGGAGTGTGAACACTTGTCAGATAGCTTACTCCAGTTAATGATCAGTTGTTTCTTTCCAGATTGTAACCTCCTTTGTGAGAAACATGTTGCCCCTTGCGTTAAAAAAATCTGCTCAGTTTTGTAACTGAAGACAACATACACTGTTGCATCTGCCCAAGACTGTCCTTAGTCAGCAATTTTGATACACAAAACATGATTAGGAGGATTGCTGTACAATATATAGTTAACATGATCCTTATTTGTGGTTTGGTTTATGCTCTGTAGATCCTTTAAAATGGGCAAAAAAAGAGGGAGCTGACTAAAAGTATGGCCTTGCCTAAGCAAGGGAACAAACTAGTAAAACAGATGGTGCTAAAAATAGTTTATTACCAAGGTCTAAATATGGCTCTGGTTCTCTCTTTTTTTTTTTTCCTTATAAATAATGCAACTATAAACTGTGCTAGATATCAATAAGTATTGAATTAACTCCAAACTGCTGAGTGTTACAGGACCTTTTGGCTGCTTTCCAAGCTTGGTGTTATCCTCCATTCATAGGATCAACATTTAATTCCTTAAGGGGGGGGGGGGGGCGAACCTGAAGAATTCATCCTCTTTGAATGGAAACATAGATGCAGGGAGCTTGAATGAGTAGCCACAGGCTAAGGCATCCCATTGCAATGGAAGGGGAGCCCTGCTTGATGAGTTCCTGCTAGGTCGCAGCCAGGATGAATCTCCTCCTTTCTTTTCCGAAATGCATGAACAATCAAAGGCTCCTTTTTTATCTATTGTTGCCATGGAGGGCGTCCATTTAAAGTTCAAATTCCAGCAGGCTTGGGAAGAAGGAAAGGAGATAGGAGTAGGCTGGGCTGGGAGATGATAGGCAAGCATCAAAAGTGAGCTGAACACAAGCCAGCACTTTGTCCTGTGACAGGACAGGCTGGGCTGGGCGTACTTGGTTTTGAATGGATGCCTGCAAGTTTTTTTTTTTTTTTGGAGTAGTGAATGAAACACTACTGAAGTAGCAGGCACAGAGAACATCTGGCGTTTTGCTTTCTTTGCATCAGCAGAGCGGGTCACAATGTGAAATTAGGCCCAAAATGGCATGTAATGAAGTGAACCCTTGTGCTGGAGGTTCCCTGTGCTCTGACAGTGAGGAAGCATAAGCCTGGAGGATAGGGAAGGAAAGGAAATACCATTAAGGATACACCTTCTTCCCCTCTCTTGTAAATGGTGTTCTGTGACAAATGTCTCACAAATAGCTGGAGCTTCTCAGAGCTGGTCAGCACTGTGTTGCTTTATCGGACCTGAAACTAGCTTTGTGTGTTTATGGTGTTTTTCTGTAAGCAATGTGCAAATAAGGGGAGGAGGCAGCTTAATATCTGCTGCAGATTTGCTTTTCCTTTCTGGCAAGTTCCTGTATGTACAAGTAAGTATTTGTTGTTGAAAGAGCTAATGAGTACCAGACCAGCTGCATTTGACATTATGAGGAAAGAGGCCATCTATTAACTCACAAGCCAGGTTTCAGCCAGCTGTGGATACTTGCTTTTTTTAATTATTGCTTAGCCTGTCATAAAATTGGATTATGCTAAAATTATTGGTGATGTTGTCTGGAATACAATACAATATTGAGTTAAGAGCTATGGTTCAGTGTTATATAGAGGGTACTTACAGTTAATGTGCCTAAGCTGCACCACAGGGTTTAGAGAGAGGTGAGAGCACTTTTCTTGGGTTTTGTCCATCTGGGTTTTGGCAGGTGGCAGGGGATTAGGTTTTTTCCTTGCTCTAAGTTGCAAGAGATGGTGTCTTGCAAAAGATTTGTATTTAGTCACTGATACGGAAACTTTTTCCCTGATCTCTTGGCAAAAAATGAAATCCCAATTTATTTTCTAAAATTTATTAGAAAATGGGTTATATTTCTTTAGCTTAAGGTAATTTTGAGAGGGGGGTTCTCCTTAATATTGACTATTCTTTTAATGGTAATCAAATTAATAGATTAATGCATCTTTATAGTACCAGACTGGAAGAACACTTCTCATTCTGAAACTAGGCTTTGGTTTTCCATATGCTGAATATTAACTGTAGTGAAACTTCCCTTGCTTTTTGAAAGTCACTCTTTGACTTGATATATTGTCTTCTGAAAGACCTAAACCAAGTTGATTCACTGGAGGTTTTTCTCAATGGAGAGCTTTATTAAAACCACTTTGGGAAGTCTTAAGTTTAACTGGCACTTTGTCTTTTGTTAGTCTTATACTGCGTAGATCAGTTCCTGCTGCATGTGTATATGTTACTACATAGGTGTGATAAAAGCAAAACAGATGTCTCAAGCATGTGAAAATGAACTGATTTGAATCTATCTACATCAATTAGAGATGTCAATTTGTTCTTGCATTAGGGTGGTAAATATTGACTTGTTTACATGCTCTTTTTCAAGTATATGCAAACTGAGTAGAGGTTTGTGTGTGTTTTTAGTCACTGATAGATGCAGCTTTTAATAGAGTGCAGTTCTAAGCAGATGTTTTCTGCATAAGTGATCTGGGAGGTGATGCTTTGGTGTTAAGGTTAGCCTGCAGATAATCAAATAGCTGATCTGTTCATATACTTGAAAGTACTCGGTTCTTTATATGCTGCTGATGGCACATACTTCTGCAATAAAACTTAAGTATTACCAGAAACTGAATTTTAAATAAATGAGACTTCTGATGAGTTTCCTGATTTCAGTTTTCATTATAGTAGTAACTATAATGACTAAAACTCAAAAGGTGTTTATGGAATGCTGGGAAGCTTGGAAGTTGTGGTAGTGTAAACAAATCTGAGTCTTTAAAGCAAAGTGTGTGTAATACTTTGTTTTAAAGTATTGAATGTATACCTTTTAGAATATTGCAGCCTTTTCATGTAAACTCTGCTTTTTAGGAGGAAAACTGAATTTGACCATACAGTGAGAAGTCGAGCTCGGTTTTAGTGGATTTTGAATGTTGACTGTCTTAAACAGAAGTTGCTTATAGTTTGCTTCTCTTCTGACTTGGTACGATATATTTTTAAGCATATATAGTTGTTTTTCAGTGTAGCTGAAGGAAAAAGGACCACATAGGTGGTTTCCTGACTTAACCTTTTTAAAAAAACATAATGAGTATCAACTGCTGAAGTGTTGTCAGCTTTGGTATTTGAACCAATAAACAAATTTGTCCAAATCATATCTACTAAACATAAGTTTTAGCACAAGTTGACTCAGTATTATTGATGTCAAGAGCACTTCCTGAGACATGAAGTTTCAAAAATATTCAAAACAGTCCAAAATCGGATACTAAGCTAGAAAAATGCTGTACACATATTAGAAATTGAAGGTGAACAGTGCTAATTCTGTTTTCTAAACAAATGTGTTGTGTTCAGCTTGTCTCTGGAAATAATTAGTGGTGAGAGTCCACCTACAGTTTGAGTTAATGCTCCTACAAGAATTAATTGTTAAATTGTGGTTTTTGCATTGAATTGAGCAAAAGATTTGTAACAGCACTTACACTTAGTCTGCCTATGCATATACCCATGTGTGCCTGTGTGCACTTGTATAACAAGATCTTAAGGCTTTGTTTTGGACAAATATTTCTGTAGTGGAAAATTGGCTTGAAGAAGGGGGAACTGTTCCCAAGCTGAGGTCGTGTTTCCCTTTCTCTCCCATCCCCCTTCCCTGGCAGAAGTGAACTTTATGGCCCAATTATAGAATCCCTTAAAATGCTAGTTATGATGGACTGCCAGCATAACCCAATAATATAGGTGAGGCTGATGTCTGTCAGTAACTAATGAGGGCAGCCTTAGAATCAGGATTTGGAATTTACTTCTCTGATTTCTTATAAATTTGACCCATTGTATCAACTTAATATTTGACCTGAGAATAAAAAAAGAACAATCTAGAATTTTAAGAGAAGTTGTACACGGATGCACTCTGCAAAAATCAGTGCATATGTTATTCAGTTGTGAAAATAATTGTTTGCAGCTCATAGCAAAGTCATGAAGAAATAAGACCTTGGCTAAACTGCTCAGGAATAGAAGTTCTCTATAAAAATAGATGACACATAAATGGCAGGAAATGAAGCCAATATGGTCATGTTTTGAAACCACAAGGGTCAAATCCTGTCCTGTGTTACACTGGTGCATAATCAGTCAACTTAAACCCTATTACTTGAGAACAGAGTTTGGCGTGGTAAAGTGAACTTCACAATGTGACTGTTAGGAGTTTTGTAGAAGCACAGATAAAACTTTTTCTGCTGTTGTTTGAATGCATCTAGTTAGAAATCTAGTTTGGGGGTAACTTTGTCTGAGCTGATTGTAGTATGTAAGTCTGTTAACTTGTTTGTCAGAGGAGTAATGCATTAGAAGACTTTGGCCACCCAGGGTGGTCTTTGTTTTTTGGATCCTGAATCCCCAAATACTGAGAGATGACACTTTAATTCTTGTTAAGAATAATAGTTTTAAGCACTTTTCTTGTACTGTTCAGGGATATCAATGTTTTGAGCAACTGTGAAGTTGTTAGTGTATGTCTGTGTGAAGTGGTGTGTGTAGCTCATGTTACTGACGTGGGCAGGCTTCCTTATTTCCCACTTTAAAATGCAGAAAACTAGATCCCTCTTTCTAAAGTCTGTATCAATTAGACATTATTTAAACTAAATTTCATTTTATTAAGCAAGTTAGTAATACGTACTTTAAGCTGTTTCTTGTTTCCAGAGTCTGTGGGGTTTTTTTTCCCAAAAGGAAAGGTAACAGTTCTTGAATCGGAAAAGATGGAACAACTCTGGCAAAACATGAATCATTTCTGTTGGAGAGAGAGCACGTGCTTACACTGTTTCCCTTTGTGCCCTTCTACTACAAAACCAGATGTGTTCATCATCCCTGCATGAACACAAACAGTGCAGCTGTTTGTTCATCACACCATTACTCACTAATGCAGTTGGGTGATGTGAATTTGCCAGATTAAAGCCTCTGGAGCTTGTGCAGCTCAAGCATCTCAATTCTACAGTGTCCAGTGCAGTTTATCCATAAGGTGGATAAATCTACTGTCTGTATTAAAGATGTGCTTAGGATCGAGCAGGGAGTTGAAAAATAACTGGATAGTGTGCGAAGACAGTTGTTTCCCTGAAGGCAGAGCGATTGCTTTCCTCCTGCAAGAGACTCCAGACTGCAGCTGCTGCCTAAGAAAGAACAGACCTAGAACCCATTTTACCAGCAGCTATTCCTCTATTTCAGTGCCTTTTTGAGTCTTTTCCCTGTGGTGCTGCTTTCCCTTTGAGGAAACCTCTCTTCTAATGCATCAGTGCATTTTGGGTGAACACTGCTGCTGTACCTAGTAGTTGTCTTGTTTGGTTTAATCTTCTTTCTCCCTGGCTAAACTCTTGTGCCATATTATTCTGCTGAACAAAGCAAATGTCATTGTGTTCCACTTTGTTTGACACTATATTGATTATCAGCCAGTTCAGAACAGTTAAATTTACTGTGTGAGCCTCAGCTGTTTTAGTTAATGGCATAATTCATAGCATCTGTAGGTACTTATGCTTGATAGGCTAGTACTAAGAATAGTTGAAACTTTTTTCCTTAATTACATGCAGGTGAAATAGGTAGACTGATGTTTAGAGAATGTAATTCCACATACTCTCATAATAAAAGATTGCATGATTTATACTTACTGAAACAGGAAAGGTAAAAGGTTGCAGTTCACAAATTGACCGAATTGGAAAACGTAAGATGAAAACTTAATTAAAATTCCATACCATAAACTATTTAAAATGCAGTTTAATGTTGGCCTGGGTTTTATATAAAGGGAAAATTCCCATGTATGTTCACCCCCTTCGTATTAGTATTGCTGTTGAGTCATATTCTTGACTGCATTGCATTAAAGACTGCATTAACTCACTTAGTTTCCAATTTGTCTTTTTAAAAACAAACAAGTGAAGCCCTGTGATGAGTGGTCCTGGGCTTGTAGAAACTGCCTGTAGAAACTGGGCTTGTAGAAACTGCTAAACCCCAGCACTCAAGTTTCCTGTACTACACTGTCCCAATCTAACCAATATTTAATGTAGAGAGGAATGAATAAAAAGCAGCAGTAGTGTTTTGTCTGCTCAGGTTCAGTTTATAAATAAATACCTTTAGACTGACCACCAATTCTGTAATCTCTTAAATTCCTTAGTTTATGCCACTTGATGTTGAACTTAATTGAGCACATGTGCAACACTAAGCACATGGTGTGGGTGAGCTAATTGCTCTGAGGGGGCCTCTGGATTTTCTCTGCAATTGTTTAGATGATCTTTGCAAACCTCCACAAGGAAAAGATGTGAAGAGGATATTTAGTTTGAATGTGAAATTTGATTTCATATGTGGAGTGCCTACCGTGAATACTTTGTCTGACTTTGGGGCAGGTGTTCAGGTTGAACTTAATCTGCAGTAGTCGTAATCCCTCCTGTATTTAGGATTTGTAATGCCTGAGACTTCACACATGGCTATCTGGAATTTGATGTAGTAGCAATATTTTAATTGGGTCTTAGAAAGTTTCCTAGCTAAGCAAGTAGGCTGCTGTACAGGTCCAAAGACTGCAGTACGTGAGTGTTCCCAAAATCTCCCCACCAGTGTGGGTGACAATGTGCGTGGACTGCAGCAGTGCTCAGGTAGAGAACTGGCCCCCAGATACCCTGCAGTCTTTCTGTGTTCTGCTTTTCTCACTTGTAGACCTTTAACTGTTCCAGTGGCTTGTCAGTCATCTTGCTTGATGAACAGCCTTGTATTCTTGCATATGTGAGTATAATTAGACAAATTTAATATTTCACTTAGATATTTCTATTTCATCAAGCCATAGTATTTTTTTTCAATTAATAGCAGTAAATAAAAAGCTAAATTAAATCACAGGTTCTTACAGCACATAAACAAAACTTAAAAGGATGCTGTGGCACAACTTAGAACATAAGCATAAAAATCTAGGCCAATAAATAGATCAACTTTCATGGTAGACTACACCAGAAAGCTGCATGCTTAAATCTAGAACAGTCTGGGTAGTGGAAGATGAAAGCCTGTTATTTCATGATGCTGTTTAGCATCTGATGTGAAATGAGTTGATGTCAGTTTACTTCTCTTCCTGGGCACCTACATCTAAAAAATTAAAATAACCTTTGAAGATACAGCAGAGACAAAGTACTGAACAACTTTCATTTCAAGTCATAGACGTATTACTGCATGTTGGCTTGTATTGATTTTTAAATAGGTCTTTGGCTTTCCAAATAGGATTTACCTTATTTGACTACAAGAACCGCAGCAGTAATTCTCTCTCTGTAAAGAATGGTTATTATAGGTTGTGTCCTAATACATGGCAAAATGTTAGAGGTTGCTTGCTCTTTCTCATTCATATCTAGTACTCTGCTTTTTCTGCTTCCTAGTTACAGATGATGAGATAAGCATTGCATCTTTTAATATGAACATACATGCTAAATTTCCAGGAAAATGAGGGATAGCTACAGAGCTGCAAAGAGTAAACAGCATGTTTGGTTCTCAAAGTGAATTTGATCAGAGATTAGATTTTGCCTGCAAAGCTGTCGGGGAAATTTCTAGGGACTTGATTCTGTTTCCATGAAATATATAAATAGAAATGTTTTTGTTAGCTACTTGTTTTGTAGCTCAATGCAAGGAAAAAAAAAAAAGAATTGTTTTGCTTTGTTTCAAAGGCATAGTTCAAGAATCTGTATTGGCTTTTGACCTGCAGTATTTCATTTAGACACTTGAATTAAAAAAAAGTATTTCAGCAGCTTTGATTTCTCATGTGAGCAGAGAAATTCTTTCACACTTAACTTTGCTCTTTAGCTTTTAGAGTGTATTAGCAAGCTTCAAGTATATAACATCATGAAGAACACTATATATTGTTTTCCTCCTGTTAGTACTACTTCATACTGATGAAGCAGTATTTCTTCTCAGCTGTGAGCTTCTTAAAGCTAAGGTTATCTGTGAACACTGAAGTGTTCACAAAATGCTCAATGCTACTCGAGACAAAAAAGTCAGTGTCAAATGTCAAGAGCTTTACTCAGCAGAAAGGTTAATAGTTTGTTACATAAGCACAGCACCTTTTTTACTATTTTTCACTTTAGGCATAGCAAAAATGAAGTCTTAGGACTTTAGGGTATTTTTTAATCTATACAACCATTTAATCTTTCTAATGATTTACAATAAACACTGTACATGGCTCCAATCTGAATTGTTGCAGGTAGTAATTTTAATGCAAATACCTAGATAGATGAAATGCAAATTCAATTTACAGAGAGGGACGCTGTTCACATCTTTTTGTGGTGGGTGTGATGTCAGGTGGGTGATAGTATGTGCAGAAGGCAATTTTGAGTGTGATTCAATGAGGTGTTCAGGACTAGTCTCTTGTGACAGTTTCTTGTAATTTAAGGCCCTTCCTTAAGTCTCCCTCTTAGCTTCACTAAATTAAGTCTTTTTCAGTGCAGTGAATTTGTACCATGGTTGGACTTAATTATTGCTGAGTCTAAACTGTAACCTCTTAGGGATATGTTAGAGTCTTAGATATGAATATATCATACTGTATGTGGTGCTTCTGATCTAAAATGTCACTGTGACATATGTTATCTACAATAAAGGCATTTGGTTTTGAACCAGTCTGACTAATCTATAGGAAATATAAGTCCAGGAAGTGAAATAAGGACCTCAAAGGGAAATGCTGCCCATCTAACTTGCTCCTTCTCCATCAACTGGCTAGATACAGGGAAGCAACAGAAAAAGCCTTGTGTTGCTCCATGCTCCAGCTGCTTCTTCAGTGTTTTGCACTTGGATTGAATGCTGATATTTCAGGATCTCCTCATTATGAGGATTGCTGCATCACCTACATCTTTCATATCCCTGTAGCAGTCAAGAAACCTGATATGCTGGTATTTCTTAAAGCAGCATCTCTTGTTTTGTGCAGTCATAGGCAAAAGTCTCATGATGGGGCAGAAAGCAAGGCAGATACTTGTCTAATTAGTCTGAGTCCCCTCTCTTCCTATCCCTATGGCTTCAGGGAACAGTTCATTCTGTGGTGATGACTGGTGCTGTGAAACACTAGGATGGGCTTAGGGCTTCTGGTAGTTCCAGGCTTCCTCTGCTCTTTGCTTCGTGCCAGCTGCTGCAGCTGCATCTCTTCAGAGCAGCTGTATCTTCCACCCCCATTCAAAACTGAGGGGGGAAAAATGAGTGGACTCGGTGTGTGATGGGGGCACAGGGAAGAAGCATGAGAACTGCTGCTCCCATTATACACTAGGTTTTCATGCACATAAGTGACTTATTTTTTTCCTTTGCCTACTGTAGCAAATGGTCTAGTTTTGTTAGTAAAACAAAAACAACCTTCTTATTGCTTTTTATATTTGGAAAGTGATGTATTATGGGTTTCTGAACTGGAGGTTTAGTAAAGAGTACAGACATTAGTTTCCTTTCAAGCTACTCTGGGCCTTTCTTGTTTGCTTTGTATGGCAAGGGTCTAGAGAGATTTCTTTTATTTCCTTCCCCGCCATTGTTTTCGGTACAAAGTGTTTTTTTTCTTAATATTCAGACATTTTATCGCCTCACTTCTTTTAAAACTGAGTTTCTTTTTTTCTTTTTTTTTTTTCCCATCACACAAAAGAATACTTTTAGCTGATTGAGTTCTATCCATTGCCAACTGTGGACTCTTTTGTCTTGTTAGTCCAGCATCCTTTATAAAATGAGGACCATTGAGCAAGTACTCGCAGGCTCCCCACTGAGCACAATTGTGCTTGGAAGGTGTGGTACTGTACCAGTGTAACATGTAAAGCTGCAGTTTAGAGGGCTTGAATGCATTGCAATTTCTACCTTTTGCTTTGTGAAAGAAGTGGGATTGTGCTGTGAGATAATAAATCCACCTATTTTTAGTTTGGTTGGGTTGTGACGAGTGGGTGAACAAAGAACCAGTTGAATGCACTTGCTGTTGTGTTGAAACGGGCTAAAAGTTCCCATTCAAGTGGTTTCAGCACAGTACAGCTAACAGGCAATTTTCCATTTATGTACACAAACCTTCTAGAAAGACAGCTGTGTGGTTGGATTAATTTCTAGCAGTAAATTGAATAAAAGATATTTTGAAGGAGGACTTGGGAATTCCTTTCTAAAACATTGAAAGCAGAACTTTCAAAGCTTTCCTTTATTTGATCCCTTTCCTTCCCAGTGCCTGCTATAAGATTTAAAGAACTGAAAATATTGTCCCCTATATGGACATACACAGGAGGAAATGTGTGCTATTTCAAAGCAATGAGATAGAAATAGGATTAAAATATCCCATAACACTTCCTACTTCAAAAATATACTGGTTTACTTTTAAGTAATATGAGAGAAATTCACACCTCTTAGTCATAAAGAGGAGCTCAGATGTTTGTGCTTGAATAAGCTGTAAGTGAGCTATGTACAAAATGTTTTGAAAACAGGAATGCATTTTATACCAAAACTGTTTTCATAGGGGAGTGAAATTTGGAAATAGAAAGCTTTTTTATCATGTGAATTATCAATTTTGTTGATGCTAGTCACATGCAAAATTGGAATTGAGTTTTAACTGTGGCTAACAGACTTGGGTTAATTACTCCTGACAGAACTAGGGTCAACAGTCTTTCTTTTTTTTTTTTTTTTTCTGGAAGTTGATCTTTAGATGCAGATCTTGGAATTGTGTAAATCAACTCCTAAATGAAGCCTTGTATGTGTCTGTCCCAGGAAACTAGATTATCCCTTCTAGATCCTTCTGGCCTGAAACATGTTTTTATATGATCTAATGTATAAATATCTCAAAGTTGGCTGAGCAAGAGAAGAGGGCAATACAGGCATAACAAACCTCTGATCAATGGGGAGGAACATCCCACCAAAGTGTTTTCATGTGGTGCAGGCTTAAGAAATAGTGCTGCAGTGCCTTACCTATGGAGAGATACCAGCATCCTGTACCAGTACTGCCATTCACTCCTCAGCCTAATTGTGCTGTGGTTGAACTCCAAAACTCTTTCTATGGAGATCTGATGTAGGGGCGTCCAAAGAACTGTATGAACTTTGAGAGTGACAGTGGGCTTGTCTGCAAGGTATTCCATGTGTAACATCGTCCCTAAGGGGGTCAGGCTAATCAATGCCCCTCAGTGAGATTTCCTTATTCTCCTCTCCTTCATCTAGTTGTATACAGGCAAGGTTGGCTAATCTGAAGTTGTGAAGTTTTGTTTAAACACCACCCAAAGATATTGGTAAGCTGCTTGTGTGGCTGCTGATGTGTGGTGGTGAAGTCAAAAGATTATCCAAAGATTATCTAGAAAAGCATCTGGAATACAGCATATTTGGAGTATAGCAATGTTCAATTTCATCTGAATATATCAGCAAATCTAAACTACTTAAGAAATAACAAATTGGGGTAAGAAGCTGAAAATGGGTGTGAAAGCTGGTCTTGTTCCCTGTGGATCTACTTGTAATGGAACAATTGTGTATGTGAGACTGGAGTCACTAAACCAGTGAGACGTAGCCTCAGCTTTATTCTCCTGGCTCTTACCACCTCAGAGAGGAGCCCTATTTCACCCTCCCCTCACTGTGCGCTTGTATGAGACAGAATTTAAAAGTTTCTCACATATTAAAATCTTTAAGTTCTGTTGTCTGTACAGTTCTAGGGTTTTTTGACTACTGGTTTTGGATGCAGTCATTAGTCCCTTGCAGTTACATGAGGAGCTTAGGAACATTTTATTCCTTTGACTGAGGGACAGAGGTAGCACGCTTACTGAGGTGGTTTTTCTCCTTCGTTTAAATAAAGGTGAGTGCTCCTCTGCTTTTTAATATATTTTTTTTTCATTCAAACAATTATTGAAATTCGTGAGCTCTTGTTCAAATGGTATCCAAATGTAAGACAAAACTAAGTTGATTCTGGAGCAAGATGCTTCCAGTTTGAAGCTTCTTTTTTCTCTTGTTTTGAGGTTACCCAAACATGCCAGTTGCCTTGCAGGCTCTCATTGTCTCTGAGGTGAGGCCCCAGGAGTTGTTGTCTGTGTACTTGGGAACTTGAGGAAATTAATTGTTGACCAGGATGCAGTGCAGCATTTAAGTCACTAAATGCGGATCTTACCGAATGCTATGCTCTGCGTTCACCAGAAAGCTAATACAGCAAACTGAGTGTCTGTAGTTTCTCACTAATGAAAGTCTACATAGGCAAAATATCTGCACAAGACCAGATTGTCAAGTAAGTAATGTTCTTCGTGCCCCTTGATCCATTCAAGAATTTAAGGAATTTATTCTGCTTCTCCTTGTACAGTCATGGTTAATATATTTTTTATTTTGTTTATTTTAAAAATTTATTTTAAAATAAAATAATTTATTTATACATGGTTAATGTTGTTTTTTTTAATTGCAGACTTTAAAAAATTCCAAAAGTCTTTGCTCCCTTGACTATGAAGATGATGATGACGACACACAAATGAAGACAATTGTTTCATCCCCATGTGACTCAAATGATCTTATGAACATCATCACCCCCGGTTCCAGTCCGATGAAAGAACAGCTGGATGAAGTAAGGCATCATGGGTCATGCCAAGGTAGCTTCAAAACAAGGGATTTTAAGAAAGCAGCTGCAGTATGTGAAAGCGATGAGGACACAAGTGATTGTGAGAGCACCGAAGAAGGCATCTTCCCTCTAGACTGTGGGGACTTGGACCTAGAGCAGATTGAAAACAACTGAGACTCGAAGTTGTGTGCTAGAATCTAAATTAAAATGATAGAGGATTACCTTTGCCATGCATAATCCATGTCCCTGAATCTCTGTATTGCCTATCTTGGGCCTGTGTTAGAAGAAATGTTTCAGGTGGGGGAAAAAAGTGAACCATTGTTACCTGTTTAGTCTATTGATCGATATGTGGATGACGACAAAAAAGTAGGAGGTTAAATGTTATTTTGAACATTAAGGAATAATTTTGATTAAAAATTTCCTAACAGATATTTTGCATTTTTATGGCTTTTACAGTTCTGGAGAAAAAGCATCTCTATTTTGAAATGAATTTTCAGAAGGGCATTCTATAAAACTAAATCTGTCTACAGTGATTCTGGTGCGGGTATATGTTGCTTTTGTTAAAGAGCTTAATGTGAAAAGTGAATTGCATAACAAAATTGGTAATAAACCTTCAGATAGAACTCTTAAATACCTGGTTGACAACTGGTCCAAAATACTTAACTGCCATCTTTGACGGTGTCTGGTTTAAAAAAAACTTCATAACATGTACAAATGTTCTTTTCATACATTCAGGACTTTTTGATCAAAATATGGTAGTGACCTTAAAGGTTAACATTTTCCATGATTTTACTACTTGAATTGTTTTCTAGCCTGAAGCAATGCTAATTTAGGTGGGATAAAACTGCAAGTAGCTGCCCACCTACTTGGTCATTATGTTTTCTGTGGTTCAAAAGAATGTACAACAAGAGCACTTGAACTTTTAGACAGGGACTTTGTAATGATCAATTCCCCAGGAGGTGATACCTTCAGCAATACTAGAAGGAAAATAGTCCTTGACTTAAATAAAATGACATTTTGCTTTGCACTTGTGTCTGCTTATGGATTTTACTGGTGGAATATGTGTAGCCTGTGGCAGATTTTGTAATATGGTACTTAGATGCAGAATTGGGTGGAGGAGGGGAGGGCAGATCTCTGGTCATCTGAAGTGAAAGTGACATCAAGTTAGTCTGGGAAATAACTCATTCTGGATCCCAAATGTGTGTCTCAGTGATCATATACACTGTAATCTTCTCAAATGTAGTGTTTTATTTATTGCAGACTATTGCAATGCATACTTGTTTTCTTAGTTTGGCTACAATAAGGGTTTTCCTGAGCAAGGGGGAAATTAATCTTGAAATGGTTTTAAATTGGATAGAAGGGGGGAAGCTTAGTTTATGACACTTCAGTGCATCACATTAGTCTGTTCAAATAAGACCATTTCTACTCTAACTTGTGCCTTTAAACAAAAATCCAGCAACATGTTTAAGTCAGCCAACAGAATGTGGTTAAAAAAAAAAAGAAAGAAAAAATATCTTAAGGCACATGACAAAGGCTGAGGCAAGGTATGACACAGGCTCCAGCCTTGTGATTAGGGTTAGCCTTTCATCATAGAGTGTCAGCCTTTAATTACTGGACCAACTTACAAAACTCAGTATCTATACAAAATTTTAAAAGTTCGGGTAGCCAGTAAGAAGCTCTGAGGTTTTTGTTTTTGTGGTTTTCTTTGTTTGTTTTGCGTTTAGGACTCCAACTGCAAATACATCTACGAGTGGCAATGGTCTGTGATACTGATACTGGTGTATGTGCATAGTAAGGTACAAGAGCACTGCAAAGGCCTACTGGCCTCTTGATATGTTAACATACATTGCGTGGGAGAAAGTGAAGCTGCTCACTGTTGACAAAAAACATTCTCCTTTTTCTAGATGAGTAAATAAAGGATTTGCTCTTGGAGCAAAGACTTCAGTTGCTTTAGAAGCTCCTGTTTCACTGTGTGTGTCTCACCCCACGGATATTTTCTCTGGTGTAGCACAGGGCATGCAGATAGCTTTGTGCATGTGTATGCCACTATTTAAAATAATAGTAAATATAATCATCTAAAAATAATCACTGTTCTTGATGCTACTTCAAGAAGCAGCAAGTGGGGTGCAGCCAGTTCCCCTCGTGGGTAGGTGGGAAATGCACTACAGCGCAGTGGGTAATGGAACAATCCCAGCTCCCCACCACCCCCCCCAGGACTGCAATTACTAGTTGCAGAACTACATTTCTCTTTGTGTATCCTTCTTAATTGAGGTAAGTAAAACCGAATCAACTTTAATGCAGGATTGTAGCAAAGGCCAATAGTGCAACTGGGATCACTTAAAAGCTAATTTACCTATTTGAAAGCACTCTAGTTAAAAGTGTAATTGCATGGAATGAGAAAGCTAATGTGGCAATCCATTTGGCTCTTCCTCCCCAAAGGAAGACAAGCTCCTGGAAGAAGTAAAAGAAGAAAATACTTCAGAGGGCATGAATAAAAGGAGGTAAGATGTGCTTTGCCAAGAAAAAAAAACACGGGCTGAAGCTATTCATAAGACGGTGATAAAGCAAAGGCAAAAGTAGAAGACCAGATAATATTTATTCTGGCTCTGAAATATGGTCTGGCTGTGATGTCTGTGGATTGAGTTTTTTGGCCTCAAAGGCAAGGTTCTGCACTTACCTTCTGTAGGTGCCCTGCTTTCAGCAAAGGCACGTTCCTACCCACAGGCTCAGGGTGGGAAGGGGTTTCCCAAGTGAAGGTACAGATACATGTGCTTATGGCAACACAGGACTTGGTCTCCTGGTAAGCCAGCTGTTAAAACTTTAAATAGCCCTTTTGTGGAAACAAACAGAAAGGAGTGGTTTTAGATACTGAAGAACAAGGCTTATGAAAATTGGAAGTAGTAATTATCTAGTTTAGGCTCTTATTTGTGGGTGACAGGAAAATAAGTAGTTGAACAGCTGTGCAGTAACGCTGGTAAATGAAGAAATCTGCTGAAAGGAATCTCTGCACTTTGTCTACAGATGCTAATGTGATCCCCCCTGAGAACCAAGAGCGAAAGGAATTGCTGGTTGAAGCTTACTTCAGATGGGGCAGGCTTTGGCTTTGCATCCCCTATAGATCTGAAGTCCTACTCCAAAAGAAACTCACAGATGATGAATTTGGCATCTTTGTTGCACTCGCTTATAGGATAAAATCTGAAATGGCTGTTGGGCAAATGCAGAAGGTGGTTTGCAAAAAGGGAAAGCGTGGTTTCAGAGATTGAATTGTGTTTGGAAGTGGGCTGAGCGAGGCTGTGAGCAGCTCTGTGCTGGGAGTGGTTTCCTTCCGTCTTGCACCCAGTGGCAGAACAGAAGACCGTGTTGCACGGGGTTGTGGGAGTTGGTCTGGGTCACTTATCTTTCATTTTTATTAGCAACCTGGATAACAAAGTAGTACACACTAAATTTTGCAGTCAACAGGAAGCTGGGCAGATGTGAAAGGTAAGATAGCATTAGAATTCAAAATAGTCTTGGCAACTTGTAGAAATGGTTGTGCCAGGGAAGAGATGGTGGGGAAAGGCAAGATCCTTTTCAGCAAAGCACTAAATTTAGATAGGGTTAAACAACTGCACACATTCAGAGTCAACATCATCTATTTAGCATTAGTTCAGATGAGGGATCTGACAGCTTGTCCTGCTGGTGGTAGAAAAGCAAGCTTCAGGCTACGGCTCACAAATGGTGATATATTTGGTGAGACTCAAGAGAATCCTGTGCCTCACAGGAGCACCTGTACGTGTGCGACTTGAGACTCTGTGCTTAGGGCCAGAGGGTGCAGTGGCGAGTGGCATGACTGATAGCTTGAAAATGTGGGAAAAGGCACTTGTGAGGATGCAGTGAAAGATCTGAGCTTGAAATCATATGGTAGACTGGGCTTAAATTGCAGCTAGGATGAGCGATAGTTTCTTCTAAGGCCAAATATATATATTAAAAAAAAAAAAAGGATAAGGAATCGCTGAACAGATGTGTGGGGAGATGGTAGTAGCTCTTTCACAAATGGAGATCTGTTAAGAGCAAGCATCTGTCAGGAACAGTAGCTACATCTCAGCTTGCTTTGGGGCAGGGGAAAAGGGTTGGCTGACTTCCCACAGTCCTTTCATGTCCCATTTTCCTTTGGATCTGTGTGACTTGCATCTCCAAGCAAGCCTAAAACTAACAACATAAATAATTGCTGGAGCATGAAGAGTTGAAAATAAAGTGGCAAGGAGAGCCCTCTGGAGCAGAGGTGGGAGCTCCCAGCAGGTGGTTCTGTGTAGTTTGTAGGGCCTCTTTGGAGTTGATATTTACTAGAATACAGGCCCCTATGTTGTAAGCTTGGGCTAAATCATCTCTCTGAAAAACACACGTTTGTCTGTACCCAAGTCCATTCTTGTGGGGTGATGCTTTGAGAACTTACATTTATTTTCAAATTTCGTTTCTTTCAAAGGTAATTTATTTTTCAGAGGTAATTTTATTTACTTTCAAAGGCAAAGGTGCCGACTGTCTGTTGGTATGAAGTTAGCCTCTGCAGAACCTCTGAAAACACATGGGGTTGTTGGAAAGTCCTCACTGGTGGTTGGCAGGCGCCAGAATAATTTTTCTCAATCTGTTCACCGTGTTTATTTTGCAAACCATATGATGATCGTTTGTAAAGATACTGGGGTATGCATCGGCGTGCTTGCATGCTGGGCTTTTGCAGCAGGGCTCATCCTCTCGTTAGAAATCGCCTAGTGCAGCTCAGCACATCACCTGGGATGTTTCTTTCAAGGCCTTGTCCTTAAAAGAGGTGAGCTGGCTGGACGGGTGGCATGTGTCACCCTGCAAAGGACCTGGTCCAGGAGCTGCGGGCTGCCACTTCCACCACATCCCTGTACCCTTTCCTCAGCATTATAAGGGGACAAGCATCAAATAGTTGGGATCTGGGACCCCACTGCTGTGGCTGCTTATCCTTGGACACCTCGGTGGAGCTTGTTAGTTGTTTAACACACACAAAACACAGGTTTAGAGGAGCATTGCTGCCGTATGCTTGGCAGCCCATTCTGGTGTGTTTTCAAAGTGAGTTTTGACATCAGTTGTTTTGGAGTTTGTGTGTAATTAACATCATCCAAGTTACTGCTCCCACCACCATCTGGCCAGCACAATAGTCACTGGTATGCCGAAAGCTGGTATTTGCTAGGACAAAATGAGGATGCTTTCACTATCTCCAGCTTCTTGGACCCATCCAGCAGTACTGCTTTTATGGTTTTGTTTTTTTTTTTTGTTTTTTTTTTTGGCTACTGCAAGGTGACTTAGAGATCTATGCTGTGAGTGATTTGAACCAGGGAAATATTGCATGAACTCTATGGAGACAAGTCTAAAACTTCCTTAGAACAGCATTTCACTACTTAAACTCTTTAAGACCCAAACTGTAAGATTAAATGTTTTATGTTGTCTCAGTTTGGACGAAGACTTGTGGTGTCCTGATTCAGGTAAACTCCTCTGATGAGAGTAAATGATAGGAATTTCAAGTGGGGCTATTCTGTTGAGTACTCAAAACTCACGTCCCACTTTCTAAAACAGACTTGGCTGAACTCTTCCCTGCAGCAGCGTGGAATGAGAGAGAACGTTATTCCCAGAGCACTCAGCTATCGACTGGAGCAATGTTCAACTGCCCCGGCTGCCTTTTTGTTGTTTGGTTTTTTTTTTCTTTACTCTTCCTTGCTTCATCCTACAGCTACTCTATGTCAGGTAGGGGTTTGAGACCCTGTCTGAATGGGTTTCTGGAAGTGCCAGAGCTGTGGCTCATGGCTAGGTAGCTACAGCAAGGGAAAGGTCAGTGCTGTGGTGCTTACTTGTGACCCGTGTGGTAGCAGTGGGATCGCTCATCAGAACACAGAGCTGCTCGTACCTCAGGGAAGCAGATATTCCTCAAAATCCAGTCTCATATAATTCTCAGGCAGAAGAGGAGGTAGATCTTGGAAAAAGAGAGACGGAGGATGGTCCTGTACTCTCTGCAGCTTTTGCTTTTTTTTGTAGCTAATGAGGCTTCGGTCCAGCATACAACGACCTGATTTTGCTGCATGACCCAGCTTCATCCTCCCAACAGCCCTTTCCCCCCACGGAATGAGACGTGTTTCTGTGGAAGATGGAGACATCGTTACATGAAAGGAGGATCTTGCATAAAGCAGAAAGGTGCACGAGAGCGAATTACGAGTCTGTTGGCAGGCCCACATCTGCTATTTGCTGATTCTGAGGGACTTAGCAATTTTCATCTCCCTCTAACACAAAGTTTAAAAACGTTATGTGATGCAACTCCTTCACTGAAAAAAGGTAGGAAAATATACTAATCTTCAGATTTGCTCATCAGCATTGTGATGCTGACCCACAACAAAGTTATTCACTATGCAAGCTACCAGCTTACAACTTTGTTTATTGCCTGATAATATGGGTCCACCAGAGGGGAACTGAGATGCATGTTTTGCAGATGTTTTCATAGCTTACCAAGAAAACAATGTCTGTGCCTAGGGAGCATGGGTTTACTCTGGAATTTTTAAGTCTGGCTATTGCAGGGTGATCTAATTCTGGTTTTCCCCTCTGACTCGTCAGCATCCCTAATGTCTCCCCACCCCCATCAAGTTTTCTGTCCTCTGTGCTGCTCAGTGACATCCATCATCCTCTCTCAGTTTGAAAAATCATGTCCAGAGCTGGTTTGTCGGGAGGGTTCGGGTGGTATGTGGGTTATCCAGGCAGCAACAAGGAGCTGGGATGGCAGGTGCCTGCCCAGCACATAGGAAATGTTTGGAGAGTCGAGATGCTGAAGTCTCAAACCTCAAATAAGAGTTTATGAACCAGAGTGTCTTCCAGACCTTAAAGCAAGGTGAAAATTGGATTAAATTTTACAGGAATTATAAATGCTGATTTGTGTCACTAGCTCTGTAACAATCATAGGAACCCTGACAAAGTCCTTATAGATGCTAAGGCTTCTGAGCTAGGTGATTGGTGGTTTGGTTTGTTTTTTTGAGTAAGCAAAGCATATATTTTTCCCCTTATCTTTGAATGAAAGATGAAACCAATTTAACTTTTTTTTTTTTAAAACAAATGAAAGGAATCATTCCAAAACAAATACCTAACATGGAAGACCTTCAGCCTGAACACCTTTAAGCCATTGGAAACACAGCTAAAATCAGGACCTTGTAATGGAAAATGTTGGGTGTCCTGATCTTGTAGCTCTTCTCCATCCTGTAGAGCAGGGTGTGTCTGACTTTTCTGTCCACTGTGAATATTCTGCTTTCAAATGTCATTATATTGTCTAGGGTAAATGAGAAAATGGGGCCATAAACAGAGAGTAAAAACACACAGAAATCAACAGTACAAGTAAATCTGAATAGAAAAAAAAAATCTAATACAGGAGATCCTTATTTGAAAGCATTTCTATCAGTCTGTCTTAGTAAGAGTTAGTGGGAACGGCTGGAGGAGTCTTTAGGCACCAGGCTCTTTAAGTTCTCACTAAGAAGTTTCCTAAAACCATTGCTCTTCAGGAAAAAAAAGTGATATTAACCCATGAGCAGGAAAGGACTGGGGCTATAAGTCTTGCTTGTGCATACTTAAAGCTATCTGGACCTTAAACTCCTGAAGATGGGTGCATCTTGCCTAGTAAGAGCTCTTCAGAATGGTACCAGTGACCCTCGAGGCTCTGAGACAGGAAAGGAGCAACTTGTAAATGTTTGGGTTTTTTTCCCCCCTACCTAATTTTTCTAATGCTGCATTTTCATGAGTCAGTATTCAGTGTTACACTTGCTCCTAAATCCACTTTCAAATGGTACCACCCAACTTCATTTCCTCGCATTTCTTTAAATTCCCCTCTCACTAAGGGCTCTGCCCCAATTGATCTATTTTCATGTTCTTTTTCTGGGATCTTTTATACCTGAGCAAACCGAACTGCTGGAGAGGGGCTGAACTGGGAGGACCTCAAGTGCTGCTGTGGCTCCTCAGCTCAGGAGATGACCAGGTTGGGGGAAAAACTTGAATATGTGAGTGAAGGGAGCTAGACGTGGGGACAAAAGGGTAATATAATCTACTTTGCCAATGGCTAGCTGTTCGGCTGTGGGGCTGCAGCCCTGCAGATAGTTATGCAAATGGAGCAGGGGGCACAAGGAGGCAGCTGTGCCACTGGCTGAAGCAGTAAGCTGGCCTTTGTAATGTGGGGTTGCTCGTTAGCTGGGCTGTTGTGTGTCCCTGTGATGCTTCTGGATGGGGCTTGCTGTTTGCCAGCTGAAACCTTACCTTTGGTCCCACAATGCACAAAAGCTCCAAGATGTTTAAGGTGGTGGTGGTGGGGCAATACTGGTTCAACAAGAGCATATGTAAGGTCCCGCACCTGGGGAGGAAGAACCTGAGGTACCAATATAGGTTAGGGGTGGATCTTCTGGGAAGTACTACTGAGGAAAAAGATCTGCGAGTCCTGGTGGATGGCAGGCTCTCCATGAGCCAGCAATATGCCCTTGTTGCCAAGAGGGCCAATGAGATCCTGGGCTGCATAGGGAGAAGTGTGGCCAGCAGGTTGAGGGAGGTCATTCTCCCCCTCTACTCTGCACTGGTGAGGCCACAACTGGAATAGTGCATCCAGTTCTCAGCCCCCCAGTTCAAAAGGGACAGGGAACTACTGGAGAGAGTCAAACATAGGCCAACTAAGATGATTAAGGGATGAGAGCACCTCCCTTATGAGGAAAGGCTCAGAGAGCTGGGGTTCTTTAGCCTCAAGAAGAGCTAAGGGGAGCTGCATTCCACTGCTGGGATATGAAATGGGGTCTCAAGTTTGGGAGTGCATGCTGGGGAGCAAAGGCTGAGTGCAGGCTCTGGGCATTGGGCATGTCTGTAGAGGTGGGATGGGACAGCACATCAGGCTCCGTGTCTGTCCTGGCTCCATGGTATCCATGGTGGGGAGGGCTGTGCAGAGTTGCGGTCTGGCATCCTACACCACCACTGGGGCAGGGACTGATGGCCCCAGGCTGTGCTGAAACAGAGTCTAGATGCTCTATAGACATTGTACAGAAGGCATCTGCCCCTTCCTTCCTTTCTGCTTGCCACCAGAGCTTTCTCAGCAATGCAGGACTGAGAGGCAGGAGGAGGGCAGCAGGAGTCACCCCTGTGAAATGAGGAGGAATGCTGAGCGCTGCAGTAGGAGAACAGGCAAGAGCAATGTGGGGCTTTGTTCTGGCACAGGCACCTACAAGAGCAGTGCCTGTAACCCAGTGATTGTGCTGGTCTCTCTTTAAACCCATCCGCTGGGCTCTGGCCCTGCTGTGGCTTGCTGGCTCCCTGCCGGTTGTTGTGGAGATGTCGGTTGAGTTTCCCATCCTTTGCCAAACATACATCAGTGTCTGGGAGTGCTCCCCTTTGAAGCCGAAGGCAAAAGGTCCATGGAGCTGCACCCTGTGGGTGGATGCGCTGTACCAGTACCTCTCACCTTGCCATCGTGCCCGCCTGGTTGCGAAACACATGGTGCCTGTAAAAACTGTTCCCGGAAAGCACACTGTCTCACACTGCCATTGAAACCCCAGTGCATGGTGCTATGGGTGGCCCAAGGGTGGGATGCAGGGGTGCTCTGTCCTGGCTGCATCTGTGCGCTGGTGACATGGCTTCCCTGCATCCTTCTTTTGGACAGAGGTGGGAGTGGGGCTGGAAAAATATGAATGGAAATTCATCTGGCTGAAGGCTGAGCACCATTTCAGGGGCTGGGAGTTCAAGGACTGTTGAAATCCACCCCTGCAAACTTTGAACTGCAATTAGTCATGTAAATTGTCAGACTTTTGATTGTTTAACTGCATTGTTTGGAGGGGGGAGAGTCATGACGGAACAACAGGCCCCCAAAAGGGGGTTCATAGGGGCCTAGGGGGATGCTCCTCCTCATGGTGAGACATTTGTGGAGGAGGAAGATTGTTTTGGACAGGCAGGTTGGCAGATGAGTTTCCAAAGACAAAGGAAAACAGTGGATCATGGATAAAATGAATGGAAGAGAGCTGCCCTTTAAGATGTTGAACCAGGTTTGAGTGGTGAAACCCACAGAGGAATTTACTGCACTTGGCAGCAGTATCACCTGTGTGTAGCAACACATTCAAGTGTGCAGCTGATGTTATTTCCCATATTCTTCCCACCCGAAATGGTAATTTACCAGATCCTTTCATCCCTCTCCTGTCTATACCCTGCAGCTGCTGCTGGGGAGAAACCCCATCATCATCTGCAGGGAGAGGAGGTCTTTTTCCCAGAAAGACCCCTCTTCAACTTGTAAGTGTTTGAAACCAGACTTATTTTCTGTTTCTCACTTTCTCACCAGAAAATCGATTGTTCTCTTGATGTTAATTCTCGAAAATAGCCTTTACTGTCTAAATTTAATATCTCTTGCAAGTAGCCCATCTAAATATTTAACTGACTCCTATGGAGACAGTTCAGGCTATTGGGAAAATAATGTGCCTTCCTAGAATGTCTTTACTGTCTGGTAGAAGTTGTTCAATGTTTTCAGTAAATGTGTTTAGAATCCCAATTAGTTCCCTCTTTTTTCACCCACCCCCCTCCTTTGTAAGTGGTTAAGTGATTAGATGAAGGAAATTCATGGCCATAATATGTCCTGGCCTAGACATTCCATGCTGCAGCCTGTGCTCTCCAGGCTGGGAGCAATTCAGCCTCCTGGCCACCATTTTTTGCAGCAGGGATAGAAATTCCCTTATTTTACTGATGACATGACTGCCAAGATGATTCTGGGCTGTGGGTGGCAAGGCAAGGCTTCTTCCAAGAAGCTATGCTTTCCTGGTTACACCTGCTCAGACACTACAAAATCAATGCACACAATTTCCACTACTTTCTTGCATGCTCTGGGGTCCTGGAGCTATACCTTAAAACCAGTGAGGGAGCCTGTGTGGAGCTGGAGGTGGACACAAGCGTTCTCCAGTATCCCTCCCACCTTGCTGCTCTGCTGCATGGACAAGCTGGTCCTTGGGACTTTTAACAGCATACATGTTCTCTCACGTGGTTTTCCCAACAGAACCCATGTGCTAAATCACCCTTTGCACCTTGGCTGCAGCTCCTTTCTATAACTGTAAGGCAGTGCACCCCCAAAACGCATTTTCTGCCCCGGTTTGTAGCCTGGTTAATTCTTTTTTTTCTTTTAATTTTCCCTCTGATGGGGTCTGTCCCCTTTATGCCTGCTCAGCCTCAGCCGGGCACGGATTTCAGTTGGAACGGTTATAACGAAGCTGGCCTCATTGTGCTGCATTGTTTTTGTGGGTGTCTGCACCTTTCAGGCGAGCTCCAATTAGAAGAGGGGAGGGGGGAGAGAAGAGAGGGAAAGAAAAGGAAGTAAATAGAGGCAAAATGATTCAGCTTTCAGCAAATCTGCAGCCTGTTTACCAGACAGATGGAGCCACGTAGTGGATGGCTTTGCTGCAGCCTGGCCCCCGAGCAGGTGGGTATTTTGGAAACGATGAGCAGTTTGCCCCTCTAATTCGTGGCCGCGCAGCTCACACCAGACATATGTTGATTACAACTTGACTCGGCTCCTGCTGTTGCAGGAATCGCAACGTGTCCGCCTTTCCCCACCGGCTTTAAAAAGAAATTGCTGGAATAAAAACAAAGAGAAAAAGTTACAGACACTTGTTGCATTGGAGTGGGAAGGACAAACGAGGGTTCAGAACCACCCGGGCATGATTTCACTTAAGTCTTAATTGCTGAGTGCCTTTCATAAGAGACCATCGTGGTTGTCCCAGCAGCATTTTGAATGTTTATGCAGATGGGCAGATGGCCCTTTGCTGTAGTACAGGCAGACGCATCTAGTGTTACAGATGGATTATTACGTTGATTCATTGCTAAAAGAAAAACTTGTCTCACAATAGGGCATTCGTTTGAGCTTCATTTGAGCATTCGTTCGGTTCCTTCTCGAGCTTATGTTTCTCCTCGGTATTGCCAGCTTTCACTCCATGAAACAAAGTTTTCAATCGGCAAGTCTAGTGTTTCCCCTTCTGTGCTGCAAAAAGAGAAAGAAAAAACATTAAAGAGCTTGTCTAAGAGTAAAATGGTCCTTTTAGGAACCTAGAAGATGCTTTATAACTTCAACTGCCACTGGTCACGGAGGGCACCTTTGGTATAAGTGGTGATTACCCTTCATCTTTCTAACCTGTGCTAAACTGTAATTGTTCCTAGGTGAAGTCCTCCAACATCACTGGTTTAGGAAGAAGATCTGGAACAGACACATCAAGTTGTCCCCATGGAAGAGGAATCAGTTTGAAGCTCAAAGTTACTTGCCCAGAAGATATTTTAGCCTCAGGCATCAGCATAACTTTGGATTGATAGATATGAGTCAAAATGTGTGTTCTACCCATACAGTGGTAAGTTGAATATGATACTTCCACAATGAATACTGAGAAGATGTGCTAGTAAAGACTGCATGGTGCATGCAGAGCGTGGAGCAGAGGCAATGTGTGGCCTACCCTGTCCCAGGTCCAAAAGGAATAAAGCAAAGAAGCAAGTGGATGGTTGGATTGCAGCAGACCATGGCTCTCCTTTGTCTGGTGCCAAAACCAGCTTCTGGATACTCCCACGGTAATTTTCCTGGGCTGCACGTTTTGTTAGTCTTGTCAAAGGTAATTCTTTTCCCTGGGACATCCTCCATGGGACACTGGAGCAGCTGGGGGAGGAGAGTCAAGTAATAGCCTCTAGAATCACTTGTCACCAGCTATGTTGCAGTTGTGACAAGAGTAGCACTCTTGTTTCACCCTGTTTCCAATAAAAAAGAAGGGAGGGAAAAGAAATTGGATTTTTCCGGTTGACCCTGATATCTTGATGCTGAATTTGTGTCCATTAGAGAAACTCGTCTCCTGCTCCTTATCTACCTAGCCTTTGTATCTTGGTGTTGTCAGCCTGAGCAGAGCTTTACCAGAGGTTTGGCCATCAAGAGAAAAATAAACATAAGATGAACTTGCAGATATGAAATCTGGAACTAGATCTGCTGCAAGCAAGGTTAGTCTAAAGCTGGCCAGCATTGCCTGTTTTGATAATGAAGCAGCAGCAGAAGGTCCAAGAATAAGAGCAGAAATTGACCCACAGCTGTTGTGTCACTCTTCAGTAGCACTCTGTCCTGAGATCACACCTTTCTCTCCCTCTTCGTGAGGTGTCGTTTAAGACACTCATTTCTCCAGGGCATTTTGGGAGCATTAAAAAATCCTCTGATCAGTGGCATTTCTCCATTTGGAGAGGGAAGTTGTGTGCCAAACACTGAAAATGAACCTCAAGTGATGGCTTAGACTTGCTAGTTGTTACCTGGGCAGATGTGTCTTCCACTCAGGCTTGATGCAGGATTTTTAGGTTTCAGGTGTGTCTGGACAGTCAATAATGTCCGAGTGTCTGGTTCACAGCTTGCCCCAGTGACATTTGCTCAAGGTTTGGGTCCTAACAGCCTCTTCCAGTACTGGTGCATGGGGCTTGGAGGTGCTCTGTATGGATGGGAGCTGCTGGGGACTCCAACATGTGATGGAAGCCTGCGGATAAGGGACCTCTCCAATAAATAAGCAGAACACTTATCTGTGGTTGCAGAACAGACAACTATGGAAGCCAGCAGAATTTAGGATAAACATACATACAAAATACTGGGAAAAAATGGTTACATAACATGAAGTAATGTTACACAATGTAGGGAATGGGATACAGCCCCTAAAACAGAAAATGACCTTTTGGTTTTAGTTTCTGAATGACATCGACTGATATTATGCAACAGTTGACCTGTCTGTAAAACAGGGGAGTTGATATTTACCTACGACCTCAGGATGTGAGTCGTCAATTAATATTTACGAGGCAGTTGGAGGACTTTGGATGAGTGGCTTTGCAGGTTCAAAGATACGTGTTACAGTCTCCTCACTGTCAGAAAATGCAGCAGTGAATGCCTCCGTGTGCCCGTGAACAAACACATGCCCAACAAACAGCTTCCCTAAAAGATCCATGTGGTTTCGAATGGACAAGAAGCACAATTCATTGTTAATTAGTTAGTCTTACCCTAAAATACCTTACGCCTGGGAGACTCTGTGGTCATGCTACATATGCAGTTGTCATATTCAAAGTAGTAAATGGTTTCTCTACTAGAGAATACGAGGCCAGGCTGGATGACTGCTGTGGATCTTCTTGGCCTCATTTTCAGTGAATCTATGTATTCTATCACTCAGAGCATGAAGAGGTATTTGCTTAAATATGCCAGCTATATCTAGCAACAGTTAACTTTGGCTGTCCCCACCTCCTCTAGCCATCTGATGCTACTGATGTGACATTATTTCCCAAACTCTGTGGGAGGCTGTAAAGAGGAGTGATTCTTTAGACAAAGGAACCTGTTTGGGGCAAGGTTTGGTAGAAGGTCTCTGCCTTCAGCAGCTCCTGCTGTGGCTTTTAGGACCTGGTGTTTCAAAGAACCTCTAAGTTCTGGGGGAAAAACCAGGCCATTTATTTGCCATGTCTAAATGGGATTAGAATTAATCTTCGAAAATCTGGCCTAAATATTTATTCTAAAATTGAAAAATGAAAAATTCTAGTTCTTAGATTTAAAATTGTCAGGGAAATTCTAGTGCCTTTGTTATGTGAGGCATAGCCCTTGAGACTTCTCACACCTACATTTTGCTGAGAGGCAATGTCTTCCCATATGGCTCAGGAAAACAAGGCAGTCAAAGCAAAGACTGAGGTAATTGTAGGATATTAGTGGTAATATCTTCTGTAGAGTTTATAGTGACTTAATTGCTTTGTGCTGTGATTTAGTAGACTGTTTTTTGAAAAAGATAGAGTGAATAAATCTATTTGAGGGGGGATTTGAGGGGGGAAACAAGCAGCCCGTTGGTTTGAGAAAAAAGGCAGGAAAACCACTTGTTGCTAGAATCTTGTTCAGTGTTTTCTCTGTAGGAAGGAGACCCTCAGCTCTCTGCGAAGGATGGGCTTGAGCTGGCCAAGCTGGGATTTCTCTGTGAAGGTGGGAGAGAACATGAGCATTGGGGCCCTGCTGCCTTTGAAACCACCTTTGTGTGAACAAGAACTGGAGCTTTCCTGCAAAAGAAAAAAACAAGGTAGGTCAGTTTTTCACAGAGAGAGCTGATGAGAGCAAGTGGTTTGCAGCTCAACTAGGAGATGAGTAAGTAGGTGTCTAAATTGCCTTATACGTATCCAGGTCAGGGTGTGAAAAGGGGAGACATTGTCTCCTCTGCTGCCTGTAAGATACAGAAGCAGCACCTGCAAAGCAGCGGTGTGTGTTCATGTTTGGTAGGGTCCCATCCACCCTGGCTGAGGTCTCTTTTTCTCTAGGTGATTCACATCATCTATAGCCTCGGTCCTGCTTTCCTCCTTGCAGAATCCCAGTTTCCAAGCTGTCGGCCCCACTGCACAAAGGAAGACGCTGGCTCAGTGCGTTAAGACCACGCTGAACATTTATAACATAGAATAAAAAAAAGTAAAGGTGAAATGTGCAGCCCAGGGCTCCTGGTTCTTTCTTGTGTGCTCCTGGGAATGGAATTTTTGTCCATTGGACTTGAGCTGCTCTAAAAAGCACAGAACAAAAGCTGATCTTAAAAGTGATCCGCAAAGGAATAAATGGCAGGCTCACTCTTTGCTATTCATGTGTGGTGCTCAAAGAGCACTTGAAATGGTTGGGATTTTCTGCTGAACATTTTCTTGGTGTAATTCTGCTTGGGTTTTGGGGGGGTTTTGGGTATTTGTTTTAGCAGTGGCTCAGGCATATGTCCCTCCTGAAAAACATTATGGATGGGTTGGGAAATCCATACATTAGTGATGTCAGGGGACACATGTGAGTGAAACAGGGATAAATGGAAAAAGCTGGGCAGTTGGTGTGTGTGTGTGTGTGATATTCTCCAAGAGGCAGCCTGGCCTTTATTTCTTACTTCATTTTATTCCTGCCTGCCCCATGCTCTGTGCCATGCAATTTATACACTGAATCATGCTCAGCAGCCGTATTCACAAACTGGCATAATTTTATTTCGTCTGCTGGCCAATTACACCAACTGCCTCAACTGTTGTTTATTTTCCTCTGTTGCATCCTCTTGAGTTACTGTTAACAGTGTCCCTTTTGAGAAGAGATGAGCTTTTTGGCAGGGGGGCCTGTCGGCCTGCCAAACTAATGGACCATATCTGTTGTCTAACTAGTTATAAAAGCTCCAGTTTCAGGACAGCTTGCAGTTGCTGTGGCCACCTGTAGTGCATTGGCAGGGGTGGAGACCACTGCCCGTGTGGGACGTGTCACCCCATCTTGAGAGTGTCCTTTGGCACCAACCTGCAGTTGGGGGGGCACTTATGGGTTCTGCCTTGGAGAACAACTGCCCTTCTGTGGCTGAGAGTCTCACCTCCCTGGGGCTGGGTGGCACGATTGCGGCGGTGCCAGGGGAGCCTTGCTGCCCATGCAGGGGACCAGGACGTTGGTCTGGAGGCTGCTCTTCTGGCCAGAGAGGGACCTGATCACAGGGAAGTTTTGAAAGAAAAAAAGCCCTGCAAGACAACAGCTCCTGCACCCCCAGGTGTGGGGAAGAGGTTAAATTAAATGAGGAATTAAACAGCCTAAAAACAGATAAAGGTACAGACGTCTTTTATGCAGTGCAATGATGACTGTCCCATTTTGAATAACACCTTTGTGTAGCAGTGGTTCCAGCAAAGATGGGGTCCCACCTTTGAAGGATGCTTTGGGTATGCAGCGCTGCACCCTCCACCATCTCCTGCGATTCCTTCTCTTAGTTTTGCAGGTGATGCTGGATTTTAGCCAACAAAGGTTATTTGTGCCTTCCTTACTTGCAAACCTGGGGCCAACCCCACTCAAATCACCCCTGGCATGCAAAATACTTCAGCCACCTGAAAATGGCTCTGTCACTTTACTGTCTCGTATCCCATTTGCTCTGTTTGCTGCAGGTTGTTTACTGCCTGCCTTGGAGACTCATTTGGGAATTGGAAAGCTGAGCTGTCTCCCTTCTTTCCCGACAGCCAGGGTGTCCCTGTGCCAATAGCTGTTGCAGGGGTCTGGAGGACTACAGCCTCCCTGAGCCACAGCTACAGCCAAAGGGACACCACACTGAGACTGCGTGCTGGTGCTGGACCGGGGAGGGGGCTTCAGGCCACAGCCTGCATTTGTAGGGCTGGAATTTGGGAGGAAAACATTGTCTTGCTGGTCAACAGAGCATTTTTGAACTGTACTTGTTCACCTATGTGCTCTTTGTTGTACCACCTCTTACACTGGGGGCCTCAGAAGGGCTTTTTCCAGGCATGGCAATGAGCATGTTTTAGCTGGTCATTTTGAACAGAAGGATCATGGGCAAAGTAAGGGTCCCTCAGCTCCACCTGGTGAAAAGCTTTGGCTTCCCTCATGGGTGATGGTTGCAGAAGCTGTGGGAGCAAGGTTAGGGCTGGTCCTCACGCTCTCAACTGTCCAGGTTCACATAGCAGCAGCTTTGCTGGTAAGCAGGGAGAATGGGGTCTGTGCCATGGCCCATTTTCATTTCCTTTGGGCAAAATATTAATTTTTTTTTTTTTTACCTTTTTCTCCTCACCCAAGCTATTTGACTTTTTGTTCATCACCCTGAGGTCCCTGTTGAGAGTACTGGTGCACAGGTGCAAGCTGTCTGTGCATCAACCTTTGTTCATTGGTGGATCAAATATTGACTTGCCCCTGTAGAAAGGAGCAGCTTTGCAATTTCTCCCAGATTTCATTCCAGACCTCGAGAGAGAGGGAGAAAAGACATAAGGTTTGGTGGCCAGGTCCTCTCCTCTCCAGAGGCTCTTGGCTTTTCCCTCACAGGTGAGCAGCCCAGATAAATCCTACCTAAGGCACTGCTGACAGTCATGGCTGTTTCCCCAACAGCTCTGGAGATTATGGAATTATGGATAGGAGTTTCTGGAATTCTGGAATTATGATAGGAGACAGCAGAGTTGACTCAAGCAGGGTTCCTTGCTGGAAGGTGATGATGCAGCCCCCTTACTCCACAGGGGGACACAGTCCAGCCTGAGGAGGGAAATATTACTCAAGTCCTATGTCTTGCATGGGCAGTGCTGCTGGCAGGGTGAGGATGTAGATCTTGGTGGCCAATTGGGCTGGTATCCTCTGTGCTGGATGAGGGGAGATCATGTTCCCCAAAGAACTTAATTATGCCAAGCCTGGAGCGGCAAGTTGGGAGACATCATGAGCGAGTGATTTGGTTAACATGTGGATCTCCTTGCAGAACCTCCAGATCCCTACACGTGCTCCAAAGTCTGTGCTTGTGCTTGTAAGCCAGATCATCATGGGCAGATTTGCTTATTTTGAGGGCAGAGTTATTCGTATGTTCAGAAACCAAGGCTTGGTTCCTATTGAAAGATCTAAACCCAGAACTCAACAGGCATGCCTTTGCTGCAGGAAGGGCTCTGCAAGTGCTGTAGCAAATGCTACTGCCTTGAAAATGCAGATGGGACAGGGGAAAGTCTTCCCATAACTACCTGTCAGCACACCTGAGGTTTAGAGGCAAAAGAGTTCACATGTGAGTATGACAAGCAAACACGGCAGCCTTGAAGTGTGAGTTCTTCCTTCCCTTTGGGTCACTTTCATGAGAAACCCCATGTGATCCCATAGCAAAACAGCCCTATTTCTAAGTGTACTGTTGACTCAACAACATCCATGACTCCACCAGACCAGTGGGTTCCCTGTGTCCTTTTAAGTGTCATGTTTTCAGTGTGCTCTTGCCTTCCCTTTGAGGGCTGTGGCAAAAGGCAGCTTTCTGCAGGCCTCCTCCGAGAGGTTTTGCTATCTACTCTCCAGCAAGTGTCAGGACGTGCAGGCAAAGATTGGCCTCGTGTTGCCAAGTCTGGAGTCATTTCCTCCTCCCAAGTGCTCGAGGCTGTCTGGAGCAGAGGTTGTACTTGAGGCTCATCTGTAGCCTTCAGACAACTTTTCATAAACAGGAAAGAGCCCCGGGGAGGACGACAAGGCAGAAATCAGCCCTGCTCTGATCTTTTGTTCTTCCCCTCCCCTTTTGTCTTAGAGCTAACAATGCCTCGTTTGGTTTGCTGCTCCGAGAGCTGCCAGATGGAAGTAAAAGCGCCTTCCTCCCGGAGCGTGTGGCGGTCCTCAGCAAGGCCCGTGGGGCCACCGCCAGACCCTGACTGCAGCTGAGGAAATGCCACCTACCGGACCCACTCCCTGACTGCAGCAGACATGCCTGCAAAAAGGCTGCGTGTTAAGAGAGGAGAGTAGGTGCAACCACAGCCCCTGCCTGGGAGAGGGCTCCTCCAGCTGTCCTGGGGTTATGAACATATATGAACATCCCAGGGTACAAGGGTGGTGGCGTGACTCTCAAGACCTTACCACAGCAAGTTCAAGCAGAAATCAATTAGGGGGAACCTAAAGTTGCTAGAAAGTGACAAGGACCTTGGGCTCTGCAGCTGGGACATGTTTTCTTTCCCAGGCTTTTCAGCCTGGAAGAGCAGAGGGAACCCTACCAGAGGGTTAGACAGACACCATGGCGTTATCTCAGCCCTCTGTCACTTTTCGGTTTGCTTCCTTCCATAATGTCTCTGCTGTGAAGGGGAAGGACACCTTTTGTTTATGAAATGTTCTCTCCAGCTTTTCACTGCAGCCCCCACCACAGCTTGCTGTCAGCCTCCCTGAGTGCCAGGAGACAGTTGGGAAATCCTCCCAAGCTAATGAGGCTTGTCCTGCTCTGAGGGGGCAATGGACTGGGGGGCTCCACAGCAAAAAGCAGCTCTCTCAAATTAGAAACATTCAAAATCAAAGCTGGTCCCCTTCCTCATGATCTGTTCCTGGCTCATCAAGGCCACTAAAACTATGGACAGACGAGGAAATAAGCGATGATGCAGTTTGTCCTGGACACAGGAGTCATAGTCTAATGATAAGGATACCCAACAGGAGCAAGAAGTAGAAACCAGCTCTCTGCTGAATGCCTGGATTACCATGTCTCATTTCTCTCCCCCTGGTGTCTTTCTAGGTCCATGAGTCTTTCCTGTGTGGCTACCTGTTGGGCCAATTTCAACAGCATGTGCCTTGATCCGGTAGTGCCAGTACCCCTGTGTTCAACACACCTTCCTGCTACATGAGGATGTGAATATTTTCCAGGTAGAGGAGGCACTCTGATTTCTTGCATCCCAGGTGAGCTCCTGCCAGTGAATGGTACTGCAGAATGCCACTTGTAGCAGCTGTTTTCAGGTACAGTAATGCCTCAGCTGGCTTTCTGTAGCTCACCTTTGTTTCTTGGGGTTGCACTCGCAGAGAATCCTGACTCCTCTTTGGTAGCTAGAGTACCACTGAAACAATCATGGGAGTCTTCCTTCCAAGACTCCTTCCTTCCACTCCTCCCCAAGACCCCATAGAAGTTTGTGAGGGTTTGGATCCATTACACGTCTGCAAGGCACTTGGCTGCAGAGAACCACATCGTGCGGTTATTACGCGCTGTCTGTGCCTCAGTGGGGGTGAGGTGGTTAATGACTAACTTGTAAAACTGCTCAGTGCATGGGTGAGCTGAGTAGGTGTTTTCAGAAAGATCTGTGCCAGTTTCCCCTGTCAGGATGGGCTTGGATGATGGCCAACTTTTCTGTCACTCTCTCTGTTTGGAAAGCTTTGTGGGGCTGAGTTTTGGTTTCTGAAACCCATCAGGCACAACTGAAACTCAAAAGCAGCATTTCTTGGTTTTTCAGGACTCTGTACCAGTGCTTTGTTATTCTGTAAGATGATGAAGTCATAATACTACTGCCAAGAAGCTCCAATCTGTGACTCAACTGTTGATTATACCAGGAGGAGAAGCCCAAATCCATTTGGATGATGCTCATCATACCAACAACTCAAGGGCCTCTATATAGTATCTGGAGTGCTGGGCTTGAGTACGGGTGAGAGCTACTAACTTAACTGTTTTGGCAGCCTAGCTTTTAATGTCTTGCATCATAAATCTTCCAGTGTATTTATTGCTTTGTATGAATGTATTTCTCAAAAGGACTGCCCACCAAATATGAATTTGTTCAGCTGTCACAAAAACATCTGACAATTCAGGTTCCTGCCCCTTACAGCAATGTGTGTCTGAGACCTGCAGGAAGATCGTTTTGATCCAGGTGGCAGACTGCTTTTCCCTCACCAGTCTGTTACCTGGGAGCAGTAACAGGTGACTCAGGTTTTGTGCACCAGCCCCAGTTTGGCACATGCAATACAGAGTGTCCTGTCCACCACTCCTGGTGCCCAGATTTTGTCCTCCAGGCTGTCGAATGTGTCGTGATCCCTGACACTGATATTTCTGGAGAGAGCAGAGACTTCTAGAATGATTTGTTCCCTTACAAACCTGGAAATAGGAGTTTCCACCCACTGATGCTATTTATAAGTAAATAGTAGCAGCATCAAACTGGAACCCCTGCCATTCCTGACACCACTCAAAGACTACATGGTTGTTACAGTCCCATCATGGGGCCTGTGAGTGTAAAAAATGCAGCATGTTTTGAACCATTTCTCATTTATTCTTCTCATACCCAAGCACCTGTGAGTCAGAGGTCTGTCTCTTGCTTTGTTTCCTTCTCTCAATATATGTCTGCAAACTAAAACGGGCGGTTTCTGGTAGACCTTGTCACATATGTGTAGTCTGGCCATCTCAAAATGAAATATCTGCTCGGCCTCAGGCTCCTAATAGCCCTGTCCTCATCAGATGTTATACGTGGCACCTGGGTGCACTGGTGTGAGTTGTGAATAGTCATGTTTTTTGCAAAAGTCAGAGGAAATTAAAGCTGTAAATGCAGATTCCTCTTTCTGCTGCCATTGCATGTGGGGACCCATCCCTCCATCATCTCTTTTCAGGCTGAAAAGTTAATGCAGTCACTTGGCTGATCAGTCTCTGATCAGCTTTGCCCTCCAAGTTACCTTTTGTAATTTTGCTATTGAGAAATATTGACCAGGGCTCTCTAAAATTTCCAAAAATTGAGGGTGTGTGCAATGGACTTTGTATTTTGTTCCCTTCCCTTTTCTGATAATTTCTATCACTCTCTTTTTCAAAGCTACTGATCTGGAATTTTCAGAAAATTATTCACAATTACTTCAGTCCTTTTCCTGAGTATGGCTAGGATAATCTGTGCTTATTGACACAAACTTCTAACTGTGGTTTCATTGTCTGGTTACTCAATGTCATGAGATCGTCTCACAATTGCTTGCATTCAGGCTTTGATCTGAAAATCCTGGATAACTTTTAGTACTTGATCATTGGTCATTTCATTGCTCATTCTTTTTCCAGTTCACTATGACTGCACTAAACAGCTGGAATTCCAGCACAAGTTACAAGGTGTTGGGGGACTTTTCAGAAACTCTTCTTCTGTTATATACATCAGAATGTACATGTATACAAAAATATGCACACATATGTACACGTGTGTGTGTGTGCATTTATCATTATTTATGCCTACTTTTAACTTCCTATGTTTTAATCTGATATGAGTTTATGATAATACATGAAAATAATTTCTTTAGAGCCTTTACCAGCTGCCAATAATTTTCAAAACCCAGGTGCAGTCAATCAACCAAACTGTTCTGGCCCTCATGTCTGGCAATCCTTCAAAAATATCTAATAGATTTTTGAGGTATGACTTACCTTTATAAAAGCTTCCATGGATTGATCAATCCATTGACCTACTCATTTATAGAATCACAGATATGCTGGTTGAAAGGGACCTCTGGAAGTCTCTAATTCAACCTCCCATTCAAAGCAGGGCTGTTGCCCAACAGTAAGACAGGCCAGTTCAGCCTTTGTCTGCCCAAGTCTTGAAAACCTCCAAGGGTGGAGTTTCTACTCTTTCTCTTCAGTTACAGGTCCCAAAGCTGCCAGTCTGAGCCTCCCAAGCTGCAACTTGGGAACCTCTTCTGCTCCCCTTTATGTCCCTTGCTCTACTGTCTGCCACTGGCAAGAAGAGTGTGGTTCTATTATTTATTGCTCTTCTTCCAGTACTTTGAGTTTGGGAACTCTGAACCTTGAAGATACTCAAAACTGGAGCAGACAGCTCTGAAAGTGACCCTATTTCAAGCAGGGGTTGGAGTAAGGATCTCCAGAGGTCCCTTGCAACCTAAATTATTCCATGATTTTGCAATTAGGCTGGACTCTAATAGTAGGTTTCTCCTCAAGGGACATCAGTCCAAGGTGACATAAGGGGAGGTGTCATCTACTAAAGCACAATTCTGACATTCCAGGTACTATTTGGAAAATTTCCAGGCAACAAATCAGCACAGGAAGTGTTTTTCAAGCATTTCCTCTGTTTATTTGGTTGGTCTTCCTGGGATGTGTCTGTCTTGAGAAAGAGACTGTAAATTGATATGCTGCCACTCTCCTATTTTGGGTTGTCAGCCCATTTTTGGATCCAGTGCTTGTTATAATAAAATGGTGACTGGAAAACAAAGCTCATGTCAGCCCTTACCAGCAGAACATTCTCTTGAAGATGAAGAGCTGGGCGGCAGCATGGTAGGAGCGGTGAATCCTATCAGAGCCATCAGCAAAACACTTAAATGCTGAAATAATTCAGCATCTGCTCAGAGCAAGAACTATCCGTATGAAAGACACTAATCTGCCATAGACTTTAAGGCTGGAAGGGATTATGATGATCTTTCAGCCTGACCTCCTACATGATTCAGGCCATAAGATATCACTTTGCATCAAGCTTATAGTTTCCAAATAAGCTTGAAAAAGGCATCCACTCTTGACTGAAGGACCCCATTTTTTGGGAGCTCATGGTAAGGTTATCCTCACAGATAGGAAAACTACCGTCTATTTCAGCGCTTTGTTTCAGCTTTCACCCACTGGGATTTATGATGGGTTTTTTTTTTTTCTGGATTAAGCATTCTTCTGCTGTCAAGAGAAGTTTAGCTTCCAAGAACAATTTTGACCAACTTTCTTACTTTTTACAATATCTTCAGTAGAATCCAGAAGAACAATTTCTGTCTGAGTTGTAGACATTTCAGATAACCTTGACCTTAGCTTGTTTCTGCTAACAGTGATCCTCTGTAAAATGGAGATAATACTACTGCCCTCCCTCTCACAGGTGCTGGCTGGAAAAAAAAAAAGGCCATTAACATTTCTCAAGTGCTACAGTGGGAGGCAAATATTAAGTCAGTCAGAGATCAGAGGCTGAATATTGCATTCCAGAATATGGTTTAATAGAGCAATCTTATCTACTGGAAACCAAGTCCTCTGATGTTGTCAGAAGATATGCCCTGCATTTTCATATATGGATATTGGTGTTGTGAATCAAAAGACATTTGTATAGCAGTATTTTGATAGGCATGAAAGAGAGATGGTATTTGGGGACAGTAGGTATTAATTGTTTCCCTTGTAAAGGACCTTGGGATAAGGCAATGTAGACCTTGTTAAGAGTATTTCTCATAAGAAAAATCTTATAACGATGTAAAAGCAGAAGCTGGTTTATTTGAGTCTATTCATCTGTTTACTCTAGATGGGGCTTTTACTTGAAATGGAGCCAGTGGTCTCAGCTATCAGCCGCACCATTTACAGTCAAAGGCTAGACCAAAATAGCTTCCAGGACCTTCTGATTTTCTATTTTTGTCAATGATCTACTTAAATGCTGACTACATCCCATTTAGGACACTCAGATCAGTCTAATTGGCTAAGCATCATCTGCGCAGTGGCAGAGGAGCAGATCGCCTCTCTATATTTAAAATGAACGTATACATGATGTCCTTGTGGTGGATGACTGGATTACTACAGGCAGGGCTGGCACAGCTAACTGCAGAGTCATGGCTGAGGACTGAGGAAGATGCTCCACCGCAGTACAAGACTGGTGTGTCCCACACTGTTGCTCTGTGGTGGTCAAGACTCAAATTGCTATGTAGGGATGATCAAGAAAGTGGATGCCCTCACTCTGTGGCCTCCCATGCTGGGGTCAGCTTATCTGCTGAGAGGTCACCAGGCTTTTCTTCATTTTTCCTGGTGATGGAGAATGACTTAGTGGTGTGGGAGCACTCTCAATCATGTGTCATGGAACAGGTCTCTGCTCTGCTCGGAAGACTCAGGGAAGGTCTCCCTGTCATTCACCATTTTCTGTTACTCATAAGTGATGTATTTGGCCTTATTTATCTAGTGGCCCAAACACATGTGGTGCTGAGCTGGTATTTGGGCTTGAGCAACAGCCCAGGAATCCATCCATATTTTGATACACAGGGACTGAAAGTCTAACACAACTCTCTCTGCTACCCTGTTGACAAGTTACCATAAACAGAGCTGTCTCCAAGACTGTACGACAGAAATCATTTATCTGCGGTGGCAAAAGCAGATATTGAAAAGAAACCTGAGACTTCTTCCAGATTATTGTGAGGTGAAGGCTTCAGTCATATGCCTCATGTAGCTGCTCTAGATCCCTTGCAGGTTCACAAGAAATGGTCCAGCATTAACCTGCAAAGTACAAATGCAGAACAGGTTGGGTCCAGCTATCACAGTGATTACTCTGCACACTTGTCTGTGTAGTGCCTATGAATCCCATCTTCTGATTTTCAAATCCCAGACACCATGCAGGAGAAGATTTTTGAAAACCTTCTTCTCCTTGTTTATGAGGCTACAAAGACTCTAAAGAAAACAAATTGAAAAATGAAATAACCTCTCTTCTCTATTTATTTTAAAATGTAAGCAGCTAAAACGGATGAGTCCTGGGATGGGAGTCATCAGTGGGGAAAGGAATGGGTCAACTGCATGTTTGAGAGCTGTTGGAGAGTATCAGGGGGGTTGTGTTCAGTGGAACTGGGTGTTCACAGTTTTGGGATTTGTTTAGAGAGCACGTGCAGTCCATTTGGGGTTACTTAAAAAAACCCACCATCACAGTACCAAACACAGGAATGACACAGCTTCCAGGTCAGGTCATAACTGACCATGGCAAAACCAACAAATTCTTTGTTGTTGTTGTTATGTATTACTTTAATTAATTAAACAATGAGAAGTGCAAGTTATAGCCCAGGTCTCTCCTGAGGTAGTAATTACAAAAGCTGCGTTGGCAGGGTTATGTGTGGCTTGAATTGGTTGTTGGTTTTTTTTCTCTTTATTTTTTTCTTTTTTCTTTTATTTTTCCTTTTTAACCTTTTTTTTTTTTTTTTTTTTTTCAGTGAGAAAGAGTTTGTAAATTATGATTTCCTTTCAGATTTTTTTGAAGAAAAAATAAAAGGCCCTGGCATTTTCCCACCCACCCATCTTGGATTTCATTCAGAAATGATCATGACAATGTTTTGGCTTTGGCAAAGAGAAACTTTTGGATGCCAGTGTGGAATATAGGTGTGTTTTGTCTCTTCCTTCTGCTGAGGACATGCCCTGTGTTTTTTTGCTAATGGTGGTGTTCCTGTTTTGAGCTCTTCTGGTATCCTGTTAGCAATATACCACAGAATGTTTTAACTAATGATGTTAGTTACAGGCAGTATGCAAACATATTTTTTTCTCAGGCTCCCAAAAGCTCTGCTTCTAATACATGGTAAAAGAAATATATTAAATGGATAATAACCTCCAATCTATGCAGTCTGCAAACTAAACCCCAGGTGCTTACTTTACAGCAGTAACTTTCCTGGTGTTACCCTACACGTCATTCCGACGGCATTAGTGCAGTTGAAAACGAATGGAAATTTCAGTTTTATTTGATTATATGATATGGAGAAAACCTGTGTGGCATCGCTGGTTTGCATTTAATAGCACAGGCTTGTTTGATGGGGTGTTTCATTGCTCTTTACTGACCTGTTGTGCAGCTGAGGACACAGAAGCTCTGACCAGCCATTTCCTCCATCTTTCCTCTCTCAGAGAAAGATTTGCCAAGGTGATCTGCTCGCAGAAAAAAATTATATTTGCGAAGTTGGCCCTTCTTTCAGAACAGCTTTAGTTCAAATGCAACCCTTATTTTTAGTGGAGAAGGTCTGTTGCCTCATGTTACATGACAGGTGGACAACACACAGATACTTATGCTTCCTGGGGACTCTGGGTGCACTGTACCAGGAACTTTATTGCATTTATCCATCCTTTCCTATGCGGTGGTGGCTGGGTGCCCCTGGCACCCCAGCTGCCCCTGAAGTCATAGGATGTTCTGGAGGGATGGGTGGTCACCAGGTGAACGGGCTGCAAATAAATAAATAAATTCCTGGAGGGTATATCAGGTTCAGGTTGCCTTGTGTGACGAGGAAGAACACAGCATGTGAAATGGACGGGAACAGATTTTGTTTAAATTTAGCAGCAGTGTTGTGGTTGGAAAAAGCTGATGAGAACTTAGCACCTAATTCCTCACCTCATGCAACTGCCCCCAGTAGGGCTGTCGGCCTACAAAGAGAACATTACTGGTGTGTAGCCTGGGCAAGCACTCTTTAAATAACCTGTTCCTTTCTGCGGAATGTTTTGCTGAGCCATTTTGGTTTCTTAGCATCCACAACATCCTTTATGTGCTAGCACTCCAGCCTGTGGAGCGGTTTCAGTCCCACAACAGGAGCTGGTGGACCATGAACTGGTGCGAACCTCTCCATCAGACAATCATCACCTGTATTTTTGGGTCTGTGCTGTGACCCCTCTCCCATCCCATAGTCCAGGTGCAGATGCATCTCATCAGGCTGATCTGTCATCTCTTGAAGCCAATACCTCCAGGTACCACAGGGCTACTCTGCAACGCATAGGAACCAGCCCCTTCTTCCTCTTCTTCTCACTCTCTCTGAGCCCTCTCCCTGCATGGGCCGTATGGGATCTGGGTTTGCTGTCATCAACTGTTCATTATCTCAGCACCACTTCTAGGCTTGTCCCTCCCATGCTGAGCACCACTGTTTGTCTTCTGGGATGTGATGCCACCAAACTGCCCTTGTGCAGGGTCAGGGGATGCTGGCACAATATTTTGGCATCTGGCAACCCCATGTTCCCCATAACTACCTCTTTAGATGGATCCAATGCAGGTATCTGAACTCAGATCAAGTATGGGACATCACTGGAAACAGTGCTGCAATCAGCTTGAACGGATTGGAGTGGATCCCCTCGAACTGATATTTTGTCAGAAAGTTAGAGAGGAACAGATATCCCTTTCCCCAAAACTGGGAGAGAGCCATGCTCATTAGCAGGTCCTGATAGACAGCTGGGAAGCCAGCAAAAAGAAAAACTTTATGCCCTATCCATTCTTCCCACCCCAAAGGAAACAACCCTATATGTTTTCTTATGCTGGCACGTCATGAGCTGCAATGCTGCCATCGTTTCTAGTTGCATCTTGAGCCTCTGACTTTCCACCACAAAGATCCCAGTGCTGTGAACCTGCTCCTCCACACAGCTGGTGTCTCCATCGCTGGGAGAGGGACATGACTATCCACTTCGTGTAGCCCTACGGAAAACACATACTGGCTCCAGTGGAAGCGAGCAATGCATGTCATTGGGGACAAGTGCTGCAGACTGTTAGCTCATCAAGGCTCTTTTCAACGCTGCTAGTTGGCTTTATTTTGGGCAGCAGAGTTAATGACCCTTTAAATGAGTATTTACAACTTCCTTTTTCAGCTTAATTGAAAAAAAAAAAAGGAGTCTTTTCAAAAAGTTGAGTGCCCCCGTTTTATGAAGCAACAACATGGCTTTTCCCCCTTTGCATCCAGATTATACCCGCCAGGATCAAAGTTTGTTTTCTGCCCTCAGGATTCAATTGTAGAGTGTTAAGAGCCCTGAAGAACAAACCCTCACTCAGTGTCCCTGCTGCTTCGTTCAGGTCAGCAGAATTTGTAATAGAGATGGACTTTGAATGTCCTTAGTGCTGCAGGTATCTTTGGACCCTCTTCCAGGGATGGAAGGAGAAAGCTTAGTCTCTCTTTTCTGCGCTACGACAAAATCAATATGGTGCACTGAAAAGTCAAGAGGAGCTCCTGGACAGAAGTCTTTGGAAACCTAATGCTGAAAATATAAAGGTTTCGGCCAGTGTTTTTCTGCACAATGCAATGACCAGGAACTATGTCCCCAGTGAGGCTGTAGAACTGAACACCAACAAACTGTGTATCATAGAGGTTGGGGGGAACTGAGAATGTTGCTACACTCACATTTTAAGATCTTTTTCCCTATCCTCCTCCCTGCACAAGAGACTAGCCCAGGCTGTCTAGGGAGAAGACCTCTGTCAAGGCACACTTGTTGACAAAAGAAAGTCCCCTGCACTGAGATTAGAAGGAACTTTCTGGTCGTGGGAACCTTTAGACAAGGATACATGAGCCTCCCCCTCCTGCCCCAGCAGTGACCTCAGCTCCAGTCACAGTTCTGCAGTGGTAACTGTGACCGGGACAGATTGTGACTCCTTTTGGCAATGGACCTCAGACTCCAAAATGGGGAGGATGGAGTTCCAGAGGTAAAGTCGCCTTGTGTAGTGGCCCTGATGCACATAAAGTGGGCAAAGCTTCTGGAACATCCTTGTGCTGTGGCTCTGTTGAGGAGCAGCCTCGCGGTGTGGTGCCTTGGCACAGTGAGGGATAACACGGAGAGTGGTTGGCTACTGGGAAGGGGAAAAAGAAAAGGCAACCATCTTTCCAAAACAGAATGCATTGCAGCTGCCTGTGGAGCTGCCTTGCAAAGTGATGGGGTACATGTGTGTGGGAGAAAAAACCTATCAAGAATAATAGCATAATTGGCTGGCTGGCAGGCTAAAACTTCAGCAGTGGCTGTGATTATACTTGTCACTATCTGTTAACCTTCAAAACAGGTGTTGTGCATTTGAAGTGCCAAAATGGTGCTCAGGCTGCAATCTGTGTGTGTGCAGACTGGGGTGATGGGGGGGAAGGGACGGGGGGCTTGCCAAGTGGGCACAGGCACAGCAAAGGGACGGTCCTGGGCAGGCGGTGCCTGTGACGCAAAAGGAGTTGGCTGGCTTTGAAAGGTGGAGTATCTCCGGGTATCTCTGGGCGGTGCTGGGTCCAAGCAGGACGTGTCCTCGGCTGATGGCAGACGGTGCTCCAGTGAGGACCCCAAGGAAGGGGCTCCTCTTTTGTAGGCTTATTTAAGGGTTTTGAAGGGTTTGGGCCAGGTTTATTAAAGTTCTCAGGTTTCTGAAATTCAGCTGGATAAACCTTGAATCCTGCCAAGGTCCTGAATTTTTACTTGGTTTAAGGAATTAGGACTATAAATTCTTTGTTGCACTCTTGGTCCAGCTCTTTCTTTAATATATTTGGGTTTTGTTTCCTTTTTATAAAGGTCATAGAAACTGTTACAATTTTGGTTTTAATAATTTTTTTTTTGGAGGGGACAGGGGGAATAGAATGTAATATTTCAGTGAAAAATAAAAAAAAAGAGAGTACTTTCTTTTTCCTTCCAGGGAGTATTTACATTATCAAACATTGAGACGTCATGTGTCTTGGGAACTTGCAAGGCTGTATTGCTAAGTGAGTCAACAAGCAATGTAACACTTGGCATGTGCAGAAGGTGAGTGAATGCCATTCAAATGGGAAGATCAGGTAGGGCTCTGACAAATACATGAAGAATCTGAAATAAAAGGCTTTGAAGAAAAATGTCAGGGGTGAAGACCAGCAGATTGTAAGGTGCTAGTAATTGTCATGGCTTGCAAAGCAAAACGGGTGTCAACACACTGAAAAATCTCCTCGTGTAACTAAATGTTATTATCTTGAAAATCCAAACTCAGACTGGGAAGAAAATGTGCTTATACCATATGTAAGAACAAGATAATCTTGTGTCTGTTCCATTGTGAGATTCCTTTTAATGCAATCCATAAGTCAGGCTACCTGATTGCTTTCCAAAAGTGGTTTGTACCTGTATTGTGCCCTTGTCCCAGATGAGAACAGCTGAGATATACATCTCACCCAGATGGGTGTGACAGTCATCAAGCAGAAATGGCTTATTGCTGACACAATAATAGATTTTCTCTAATTGTTGAGGAAACTTGAGAGTCAGTATTTTTTTCTCCCCTTAATGCTTATTAAACAGACATTGGTTTGGGTGTGAAGTTGGCAGGTGTGGATGTGGAAAATATGTTTCTATCATCATCGGTGCTGCTGCAGGGTATTGTCTCTTTTTTTTTTTTTTTAACATATATTCTGGAATATTGAAATCACAATGCAATAACCAAGTATCTACAAACAGTCACTTGGCAGCATATCTTGATGGTCAGAGATGTGATGCAAATGTGTCTTCATACCGTGCACCTCCCACCCTGTTCCTGCAAGCAGGAGAGTTCACACAGAAGGTTAAGGCTTAGGGTGACCTGAGCAAAATTGCTGGTCGTTTCTTAGCTCTCTTCTGCAAGACAGATATGACTCTGGTTTATCTGGTTGGGGAGAACAGTCTTGGTACATGGAATTTGCATCCCCTGCAAGCCTGGCTCGGATACAGTGTTATTATGGAATCACAGAATTGTCAGAGTTGGAAGGGACCTCTAGAGATCATCGAGTCCAACTCCCCTGCTAAAGCAGGATTGCCCAGAGCACATCACTCAGGACTGCATCCAGGCAGGTCTTGAAGATCTCCAGAGAAGAGGACTCCGCGACCTCCCTGGGCAGCCTGTTCCAGGACTCTGTCACCCTCACTGTAAAGAAGTTTTTCCATCTATCTGGGGCTGGAAGGGTATGCACAGCATTTGGGAGAATGCTGTCATTTTCCTTTCTTTGAAAGAGTCAACAGACACATCTGAAAATGAGTAAGAATAAATTCTTAAAGAGAACAAAAAGCAGAGAGAAATCAATGCAAAGCTTTGGTTTGTACTCGTTCTTGAAAACAGGCATGATGTTTGCGAAAATCTGGGGGTAGCTGCACCCTTCAGACGTCATGCACTAAGAGGACAGAGCTGTGAAGCAAGGAAGTTTCCATGAAGTTGAGAAACAATGAGGTCTTTGAAAGACCATTTGCTTTAAAGCAGTAAGCAATGCCTTCTCTACAGTCTGGAGGAGAAATTTTTACAGAGAGAAACATAGATTGAAAATTTTCCTCGGAAAAGAGACATCTGTTTTCCTGCTGCAAATTGTTGGAGGTTTTTCTCTGAAAAATTAGATGTTAAAGGTGTTTGCGTAGGATTTAACCTGCTGATCAAAGTGCGTATCTTTTTCACGCAAATAACTCCCCAGTTTTCACTGACTATGTTGGGTATGTTTCCATTGACCACAGCAGGAATCTGGACACCTCACTCCCGTGTCCTAATCTGGGGTTTTAATCCCAGCCTTCAAATTGCAGACAACTTTAAAGCAGGTGTGACGGTTTGGCGACTGAAAGTGAGTTTTGTCTCCATAGGTCTGTTGAAAAATGCAGAAATAACTGCACAAAGCGACCGGCAACGTGAACCCAGTCATTTCTTGAACTTGGTAGCCTGTCATTGAAAGCTCCATCTAGAAGTTGTGAGCTTGTGCTGGGATAATTTCAGAAAGTTCAGGACAAAAAGGGAATTTGTCTCTTCACTTTAAGTAATTCAGTGTGCCCTATTTCAGCTAAGAAATGACAGATTAAAAAAATCATTTATTTACAAAGACTATGCCTTCATGCCTGTTTCTGGCTTGGGTAGAAATTAGATGAGGTTGGCTGTTTCTCTTCTATTTCTTTCACAAATTCTTTATTTTTTTATATCGGAGGTTAATTACTGAAGCGTGTGTAAAAATAGAGGTGAGAAGAGTGTCTCATATCAGCTATGGGTTTCTGCAGCTGTTCTGGATTGTGCTGCTTCTAAAGCTTTATACTATCATTAAAATACGATGCTAACAAAAAACTATTACTGCATCACCACAACTAACCAAAAATTTACAGATTACAGCTGGCAATTTTCAACAAATAATTATATCAAATTGCACCAGACCTAATTGGGCCTCCTCCATCCTTCTAAGTGTGATAACTAACATTTTTTTTCAAAGAACACAAGTTTGAATTTTGTGTCGTGTTTTCCTTACGCCATGCATTTCCTACCTGGTGGGTATCTTTTCTGGAGATGAGAACAAGTGAGAGCAATGTGTCTATCTGTGCCTGTCTTTTGCAGTGATTATATTAGTAACTTTTAGAAGCTCTATTTTCCATACATTCTTGCAAAATGTCATTATTTAGAGTACCTGCTTGAATTCTTGAGCAGTTAAATCTTGTACCAAATTTTCTGTTATTACTACCCTTAGTAAGTGTCAGGCTGACAGACGTATACTTAGTTGATCGTTTCCTTTACTGTGTCCAAACACTGCCATAATATTTGCTTTCTCTCAAGTTTCTGCCACTTCTGGACCTGAGTTATTAAAATCAGCATCCAGAGGAGCGTCCTAACCTGCTTTTTTAGTAATCCTGGTGCAAGGTGCCTGGCTGTACTGATGTTTAAAAGTTACTTTAGTAGTGACTGTTTTACATCAGCATTGATTATGCCTAGAGTAGAAAATACTCATCCTTTCCTTTTGAGATGAATGCAATATCTGGTTTTCTCCTGAGCAAGAAATGGATGTATTTGTTTAACACTTCTGCCTTTCTACATTATTACCAGCTATTCTACTGCTCTTACTATTCATGGGCTTATAGTATTGGGAGGGTTACTTTTGGTTCCAATGGACTCAAACATGCTTCTTACTGCCTTTTTATTCAGCCATATGTATTTTCTTGTGTTCCTTTGTTTTTTTATTAATTTTATATTAATTATTATTTATTTTAGGATGTATTTTCAGTGTTTACGATATCTATCTTCAAAACATCCATCCATTCATCTTTATTATTGCTCATTTTGCAACTAACCTAGATTGTTTTTTGAACCATGTTATCTTAATTACAGTTTTAGTTCATTTTTGCTGTTATTTGATTCTATTTACATCTAAATAAGTTTAAACTGTTAATTACAGGCATCACATTTAATCTTCAGTCCTTCTTCACAGCTGACTTGTACTTGATTCAGCTTTGAGAAACTGACTGTCTTGAAATAACATGTGTTTTTAACTAACTTAGACAGGAATCAAACATAATCACTTCCACCTTAGTTACCTTTAAGTTTTACTTCTTGGTTAGAAAATTGTCATCTGTGATTTGTAGAAATTCTAGAGAAGATAGCACTGCTAGCAGGGGATTTTGATATGTATCATCCAGAGTGAAGTTTCCCATGACATTTCAACACCCATGGTAGATAAATGGCTTTGGAGCTGCCCCACCTAATTTTGAGTTAGCATTTTGGGGCAGGCAGCTGTTATAACCTCATTCTGTGCTTTATTCATTTGGACACGATCCATAAGCAGTCAAAATCATTTGCTACAGAAGAAATTAATGCCAACCTCGGTCTGCTTTCCACACCTGATCCTCCTCTGGAAGGTTATGGTCACTGCTCCCACCCCACTCACAAAAATAGATGTTTTCTCTGGGTTTCATTAGAACAAATCAATCAAAAATAGCAAATTGACAATGATTTTTGAGAAATATTCCACAAATGTTGACTAGTGTTTTAAATTGTTTTTCATAGAATGTAAACCCCTTGTCTCTGCATCCCCAAATTACAATTTTTTTCTCTCACCACCTGTGGTTAAGCCACTTATAAAATTCCTTATCTTTAAGTTTTCTTTTGAAAGTTGTGAATGAGGACAATAAACATCCATTGCTTTCAGAAGGCTACTTTCTGACCTGTGCTCTTGCAGACCTCAAAGAAAATACATGGTAAAGAGGGAAGCAATGACAAGAACTTCTGAGGGTAAGTCATAGTTGATGTGACCTCTGAGTCCATTGGGACAGGCAAGAAAAACTCTCTCTATAATGAGAAAAATTGTATTAAGAAATTCAAGTCATCCAGAACAGGACACATCCTTTTGCATTTTGCTTTTAGTTATTTGTAAGCTCAGGCTCTCACCGTCTTTTTGGGTCCAGCAAACCTCACATGGAAGAATTTAGTGTCCATTTTAAACATTCAAAAGTGCTGGCCCAAAAGGGGATACGCAGGAGGGCAGAGGTAGGGGGTAGGTGGCCCCATGGAGACATTGCTGTCCTTAAATCTCCCAAGCAGCATACCCAGCATAGGGGCAAAATGTGCCTGAAAGACAAATATTGACTCTGACAGAGTTTGAAGAAATTCATGTGTGTGTTTCCAAGAGTTTATGAAATAACCAAAAATGGAGATAAGTCCTAGGCTATCTATTTCATCAGCTAAGAAACTGTTGACTGAAGCCTAGCGTGAGCCAAGTACCTACATGTGCAGTATTTCAAAGAATTAATCATGTCTTCAGATGTGGAGCCTGTTAGTTAGTTTAATTACTGTTCTGTTTTGGTTATTTTTTCCTTTTAGTAGCTAAATGGATCCAGTGACAATGAATCTTATTTCATTTTTTTAATAGATGAAAGAGAAGCAGGCTTCAAAACAGATAATGAGTTTCTTCTAACTCGTCTGGAGACTGAAGAGCCATAATTCTGATTGATCAGATATGGTCTGCTTCAGAGAGGCACCAGATGTGATCCAGATTTTAAATAGATGCTGCTACTGTCAAAATGTATTCGCTCCCTCCTGGTATAACAAAGTGAAGTCCATCTGTCTGGAGTTGTGCACTTTTTTTAGTGGTAATAACAGTTAACATCAACAATAAGCTTTGTCTCATTAGTATCACATAATCCCTACTACCAAGTCCTCAGTTTCTGGTCCCCATATTATCTGCCATGGAAAAAATAAAGACCACAGCAGGAGCTAAGAAGGTCAGTGCATTCTCAGGGTAATCAGCTGTAGTAAATTCAATTCTGACAAGACAAGGCTTGCAAATGTCTGGGGAATTAAGGGATCATCTATAATTTCATATGTTGAGTGGGAAAGTGTCCTTCCAAACATTTATTAATTACAGATGAGGATGGTATGGTGGTCATCCTTGGAGAGATTACTTCTGAAACAAAGGAAGAAAACAAGATTTAACTGTTTGATGCTCCTTCTAAAGAAAAACTACTGATCTTAGCAATTGGCCTTGCAATAATTTCAATCAGTATTCTTTCTCTCCCAGTTTTTATTGCTCTGTCTTAGCAACTGATGTCTGTCACCCTTTATGAAACTTTTTGCATTAAATTTTCCCAGTCTAATCAACAGAGAAGTCTTTCCTTGGCTTTAGTCTGTCTCAGTGCCATCTCTCCAGGGTCTGAAGTCCTTAGGAAGTAACAAGTAAAGAACAACAGACAAAAGAGCTTCGAATTTAGAATTGAACCTTTCACTTGAAGATCTCAGAGCACTTTAGAAACCTTAATTACTCCCCTTTAAGGTCTGTATTGTCCTTTCTGTTTTAGAGATCTGGAAATTAAAGCACAGGAAGGTTAGAGCCAATGTTTTCCAGCTTGCACATTTACATCTACACCTTTCTTCTCCAAAAGGAAGTCCTCAACATTTCTAAACTCATTTTTCCACCCCTTTTTTGAACATATCAGCTATAAGCTTACCCTAGAGCTCACCAAAAGTCACTAGAATTGCTGACAAAGCCATTAAATTGTCTTAAAAATAAGAGATTCAAAGTGTGTGGCTTATTTAGTTCCTTTAGTGAAATTAAGGCTGAGGACACTAAATCTATCAGAAGGCTAAGTATCCAGGAAGGAAAAGAGCTATTTAAGTAAAAGAATAAACCTGCCATGAGAACAGATTGATCTCAAATAATTAGAAATAAGCATGGACTGGAAACTAGGGGGAGGTTTTTAACGATCAGAGGAGTGAGATCTGGGGGCAAACAATATCACTTGGATCATAGTCCATAAGGGGTGCTATACTGGCACCTCCAAGGGCCTGGTTTTGGTGGTCCAGTGTCTTTCTCCATCTTGTGTTCATAGGATTGCCAACCAGTTTCCTAAACTCTGGACACACATAAAGGCTGGGACAAACTGGTTTTCCTCCCTGCAGGGGACCCTGGGTATTTCTTGTTTAGTGTCTAGGTCATTGGGTAGGAAAATGCTATTGATGCCCCAGGAAGAAAATGAATACCTGGTGATATCAAATGCCGTTCTCCTTTTCAGACCTGTGGTGCCTCGTATGCCAGATTGCAGCTATTGTATGAGGAATTTTCAGTTCCTTTTTGTGCCTGGCGGCTGATTGAAAGTTCATATTATTTATGGCAGAAAACAGCAGTGTACTTTTGAGCCCGAGGAAGCTGGGAAAATGCAGTGGGTGTCAATCAATTAAGCTATTCAACTTATTTATGAAACAAGACAAAACAATGTCTAGGATATGAATTCCCATCTCAATAGGATCCTCCCTGATATAAAATGTCAGAGCTGAAAAAGGGTCAGCTCATGACCCTTGAATATTCTTTTAAACTATTTGCAAATCAATACCTCTTCTCTGGATTTGTTCAGGGACCATCATCCCCTTTTATTATAAGTCACGGGGCATAGACTGCTTATCAGGGAGTATGGGGACAGATCACTGCACTAAAGGAGCAGCTGGCTTTAGAGACTGGGTTGGACTCATTTATACGGGAGGCTCAGTTCACGCTACTCTGGCAGTGCAAAGGGTTTTAAAGTTAGTATAATTTTGGTTTTTGCTGACTATGGGCTCCTTTGCATCCACTGAAAGTGCAAAGGAGTCTTTCTCTGTACATGCAGTTGGGATCATCTCCCTATTACTAGCCTTTATCAGCCATGAACATCATCTCCCATTTTCTCTTCCACGTGCTTAGTGTCAGGAGGTCCTTCTGCATCCCTGCATAGCTGGGTTTTGAGTTTGCAGTCCCGAATTGTCTCCTTCTCTTTCTTAACAGTTCTGCTAGCACTAACCTGTTTGGTACAGGTAGGGCTTGAGTGGACAGATGGCCAGATCCTCAGCTGAGCATCTGGCCTATTAAGCTGTCTAAAAAGGCATCCTCTTTACAAATCCTGGTCTTAATCTCATTGCCCACTGTGTGACCCTTGGGGATTTCAGATCAGTGCCAAAGAGGGGAAGAGGAGGGCAGCCGGAGGATCCACTGAGCTAGGGAGAGAGAGGGGGGGCCTGCAGGACAAGTCTGGAGAAGAGAAGGCTGAGGGGTGACCTTATTAACGCCTACAAGTATCTCAAGGGTGGATTGAAGGAGGAGGGAACCAAACTCTTTTCAGTGGTTGCCAGTGAGAG